>CM031380.1:33897584-34440098 GCA_018290095.1 Polypedilum vanderplanki | reverse complement strand
TCTTTATAATTCAGTAGAGAATTCATCATTTGCATTGTTGTGTCTTCTTTTACCTCCACTTTGTAATCGTCTCCAATTGTCATTGTATGCAGCATCAGATGGTGTTCGATTAGATGTAGTTTTTGTACTATAACTACCATTATCACTATAGCCTGCATCACCAGCACCAATGACAATATTACTTATAAGATTTCGTTGTTGAATTTGACAGAGTGGATTTCTTGTTGTAGTAATTGGCATAAAAGTTGATTGAGCTTGAAATTGTGCAGGTGGTGGTGTTGGAAGTGGAAGAGTAAAAGTAGGATGAATTTCAGGTGGTAAAATTTCAATTCTTGATGCAAAATGTTCTTCATCATTATCATCATCATTTTGATCATTTTGTGCTTGCAAGTAAGAATTTCTTTTAATTATTCTTTGATGGTCATTAATTGGTGCAATTCTAATTGGAATTTTTTGATAATTGTTGTTATTTCGATTGTTCATTTCATCAACTTCATCATGTGATGATGGTGCTTGATAAAGACGATGTTGATGATGATGACTGCCATCAGAATGTTGTCTATTGATATTATTTGAAGATCTTCTTGAATTATCGCCATATTTTTCACCACAACTGATGTCTTCTTCAATTGCAGAATCACCAAATACTGAGCCACTATAATTGGGTGAATTTGAGCCGCCAGTCATTGATGGTGTTGATGTTTGATGAATATGGTGAGTTTTTGTATTTCCATTGTTGTATTTATGAGCACCATTGATTGTATTTGTATTGCGTTTTGCATGAGAATATTGGCCTTTTTTAATTGAATTTGTCCAGTCTTTTGTGCCACGTCTTTTAAGTGTAAAATCTCGTTGACCTGTGTCATCACAAACTGATTTCCATTGCTTCCATGCATGTCTCACTAAAGGATCAGCTGGACCCCAATCTTTTGCTGCTTTTGTTGCTTCATGAATCATATTGAATGTGTTGTAATCAACCTAAATTTTAAATTTTTCATTAATCATAAAATATTTATGAAATTTATTTTTATTTACCTGTTTGGTTGTTTCATAAATGGCAACAAGAATGATGATAAGAAGACAAATGATAATTGGAATCCATTTAGGCACAATATCATTGATAATTGGTTCAATTGAAGATATTCGAGTTGTTGGAAAGACAATGAAGCATGTGACAATGGCAGTGAGTAAAACAGGCACAATTGACCAAAGCACAAGCCATAATTTGAATATTGGTCGACCAATGGAGAATTCGAGATCAATTGAGAGATCTTTGATGCCATAAATCCATGTGATTGCAATAATTTCAAAGACAAGTGCACACACAATAATCAAACCAGTCCATCGAAAATCAAGGAAACGACTGACATAAAGTGGGACATTAGAAGCATCAAAAAATGGACCACAAACATTGCTACAGAACACATAAATATAATTTGGATGTCTTCGAATGAGTCTCCGATGAAGTATAAAATGGCTATAGATAATGAAACAACACCAGCAAGGATGATCATAAGATAAGCAGAGACTTGGAATGAGACTTCGTAAGTAAGTGTTCGGTGGTTCAAAGAATGCTCGATCATAAATTGATGTGATTGTTGTGAGATCTGCATAAATTGGAAGTTTCTGTATTTGAAAGATTATGTAAATCGAATGTTGTCATATAATAAGGCTGTAGCAATGATGGTGAAAAGAAAATTGAAGCACATATAAATTGTGACATTCTCAATGCATCGCCTTTATATAAAAATTTTCCTGTCAACAACTGGAATTGCTCCGATACCAATTTGAGTTGACATGATGACTTGGATGAGTGCATAGAACCAAGTTGAGCTTTGTGCAAGTATATTAATATTGAATGGCCATGTTTGTTGGCATTAAACCAGTTTGTAGTGTATTTGACACTTGCCATCCCAAGTTGAAAAAAGTAAAAGACCAAAAGTTGTCATACCAAACATCAAAATTGATCTTCTATTAACTCGACTGCTGTGTGTACTAAATGAAAATATCAAAAATTATTTTCCAATAAATTTTGAATTTATTAAAACTTTACCACATCATAATAATAACCCAAATGAAAACAAGTCCAATGTGCTAATAAACCAAAACTCAATGAAGATTCACTGACTGTACGAAGAAAAGTCTTTTGTAAGCATCTTTGTCCAAGTACTGCAACTTCTTCATATTTGTTATCAACTAATTGCACAGTCGATGGACATTGTCTGAATGGCACACTTGAGAAAGACATTTGACCAATGTGCAGTAGAGCGAGTGACATTTGCATTGAAATCCATATGCAGCCTAACCATGAGCCAATTCGACCAACAATCGCTGCTCCTTTGAAGAATGGTGATGATTTCCAACAATGAGCAGCACCTTGTCCTAAAAATTGTCCTAGTGCCATTTCCAGTAAAACTATTGGAATACCAATGACAAACATGATAAGCAGATATGGCACCAAAAATGCAATTCCATGTCGCTCAAGTTCTCGTGGAAAACGAACAATATTGGCGTAGGTCAAGTTCATGCAAAGGCACAAAATTGTTCCTCGAAAGATCGAGCATCGTGACTGTAAAAAGAAGAAGAAGAAATTAAAGATTATATTTTTATGATTCACGCAACAACAACACAAAACACTTTCTGTGGAGAATTTCTACTGAAGTTGATTGCTATTTAATCAATGCTTTTGCCTTTAAAACTTTTTCATTCTATTGTTCCATTGAAATTTAACTTTTTATGACCTGAAGCATTTTTAATCATCGCATGACTTTAATGCGTAGAAAACTTTTTTCTTCATGTGTTTGGCATTAAATGAAACTCAATTTTAGGATCAACTTACAATCTGTATATTATGCAATGGATAAAATAAATGAGACTATTAATGTCATTTACATAAAAACTGTGTGAGTAAGGAAGTTTTCTTTTTAATTCCAGTTCTGCATTTCTTTCTTGTTTTTTTTTTTAAATCTTGTTGTTGTTTAATAAAGAATCCATAAAAAATAGTCTCACACACTTAGACTATGATATAAGCAGAAAAGAGTTAAGAACGGTTAAAAGAAATGAAATCTGATCATCATCATCATCATCATTGGTGAATGTGTTTGAGACAAAGAATAAGCAAGAATTAGAATGGAAACTTCCAAATGGCTCTTTCTTTATTATTAAAATGATGTCAGGTGAATTACCAAACTGTACTAATGAAGACAGTGAAAAGAAAAAAGAATTTTATAAAACATAAGCAGCAGCAGTCGCCATTTATTTGCTTCGTCATTCAAAATTCAATATTCAAACTTTTAAACTTGCTCAAACAATTTTCTTTTCTTTTGTTCTGTTTCTCAAAATTTCTTTTAAGTGAAGCTTATCGATAGCATTCAAGTAGTTCATTGTCATGTATTTTAGTGAGATTTGAAAATAAAAGATAAGAAAATGTCAAAATGATCTTTTTTTAAATTATATTTTTATATTTTAATTAGAACTTTTTGAGTTCCTTAGATCTTAAAAGTAAAAAAAGACAGTTAAAAATCTTCCGCATTATTTCTTCTTTTATTTTTGCTGTTTTTGTGGGTGGAAGAAACTTAAAAAATTTATCACTACTGAGTGATCATTATGGCAAATGCATGACTTAGGAACGAAACCAAGCCTTGAATTAACAAGCAAAGCTGGAACTGAAATTATTTTACTTCAAAGGACCTTGAAAATGAAAGCAAGAAAGCGAAAAAAGTAAAAAAAAATTGCATTCGGTGAATGTGAACGAGTAAGAAAGAAAAATTTATGGAATTTCTAGTTGATGTCTGAAATTGATCAAATGAAAAATTTTAATTGCATGTGAAGTTATTGTGTATGAAATGACCAAAAAAGGCAAAAATTATGAAAATTTTTCATTACTGCCAATTGGTGATGATTTAATTTTATATGAAATTAAAAATGCAGCTTGCAAAGCTGCAAGAATGAAAAGAATTTCTAAGGCAATTTCAGCTGTTCTTTCTTCAAAATGACATCTTTCTTCAACAATCATCATAATAATGATGATGCAAAAAATTATGTAAAGTTTGACATAAAAACACAAATAAGCATGAATTGATTGCTCTTTAATTTGCATGTTCATGCGCTCAATAACAAAGAAAGAAAATTGATGTTTGTTGTCCATTAAATTATGAATTCGCATGTACAAAAGTGAATGTCATAATGTAGATTAATTTTGTCCCTTGAAATTAAACTCACTTTTCGATAGAATCTAAATTGTTATCTTTCACGTGATATAATAAAGAAAGTTCCAATAAATATTTTGCTGTTGTCGCGTTCAAGCACTGGTGGCGGAATATTGTCGATGATTGAAATTGTTAATTTTTTATGATAACTCAAAACTGTCATTTTTCACTTTCAATTTTGTTTCAAGTCTCATCATTAAACTATCAAAAAAATATTTATTAAATTTTCAATGAATTGAAATGAAATCACTTTTGTGGCTGTAAATCAATTTGATGTGCAAATTCATAACAAAAAGAAGAAGAGAAGAAAGCATGTCCGAAATGTTGCTACTGATGAGTTCGAAAAATATTTTGTGTTTTTGGAAATTTGCAGTAAAATTGCAGTTGTTAGTGAGAAAAAAGTTTCATTTAGAAAATCTGATGCGCATTGAAGCATCATCATCATCATTTGTGCATACACATGTGTGTTTATATTATGAAGTTTAATGAAGAACCATCAAAAAAGCATCAAATAGAAGCAACAACTTTTATTTTTTTAAAAAATTCCATCATCATCATTTGTCTGACCTTTTCTCTAGTGAAAGATTTTTAGTTCAATTTTTTAGCAAATTGCTGTTCGACATCAGAAAGCAATTAAAAGTTGAATTTATTAAGAAATAATTTTGTTGCACTCATCAAAAATTCGACTGGACTTGAAATATACAAAATTGTGTCGTAGCAGCAATCAAAAATCATGACCATGATGAAGAGGGCGAGCATAGAAGACCCGTTAAAATGTGTAAATTATGCTATGTCGAGAAATTCTTGGACTGAGTGTCACTCGATAGTTTATATGGACTCAAAATCAAAAAGTATGGATTATGATAATATTTTTGGATAAATTGTCCATAAATGAATGCCATTTTTATAAACAGTAAAACCCACACACAATTTGTTCAATAGCCGGACATGATTATTGAGTCAAAATGTTTGTGAATTTCAATTCAATTATCAAAAATTAAAAAAATCAGTTTTTTCACTTTTCACATTTTTAGCGCATTTTTGGAAAAAACAATGCAGCTTATACATTCACTTGGGCTGTTGCGGGCTGCGCTGTTCGGCTGGCTCCCGGGTTGTCCCTCTGAGATCTCGAAAACTATGGATAGCTAGCGACTTACGGTTTTTTGCGTTAGATTTGTGCTAAAAAGTTTAGTGCGGCGACGCTTATTTATATTTCTGCTTCACTAGTCATATAACTTGGGAAATTATGAATTAATTTTTCCATATTCAAATTTGTAAACAAATTTTTTTCGCGAAGTTGACTGCGATCAAAAAAAATTTTTCAGGCTGCGCGTAGCAAACTTCGTCGTTATTTTGAATTTGATCGCTTATTTTTCAAATCACCGAAATTTATAAAAGACGATTTCGAGAATTTTAATAGATCAAGAATTATTAGCAGCAATTACATTACTCGAGTTTTCATAAAATATATTTCTATATCGAAAATGTAAACAAAACAAGAAATAGTTGCTGAATTCTTAATCTGACTGCTAGTTTGCCTATCAACTTAAATTTCAATTTATTTCATTCGAAAGCCATGAGTATTACAAATGAAATTTCCACTATTACATTTGAAATTTCACTTTAACCAGTATATGCCTATCGCATATGAATCTGTTTACAAAACGCAATCTAATATTTCTGTAATTGTAATAAACTCTGATCTAGGCACCACAAAAATGCGCTTAAGTACACCGATCTGCAACACGGGTACTTGGTCACTGGTTTGATTTTATTTCAACTTTTTTTTGGCATTGACTTATCAGTCTTGTTCAATTGTTTTTAATAAAATTTTTTTATTAAGAAATTCTCATTCGCGTGTGTCGATCATTGAAAGAGCCGAATGAAACTAAAAGAAGTTTAAAAGTGAGAAAGAAAGAAAGAGAGAAAACCAAAGTTGTCTGTTTTTTAAGTAGTGAGCGACTCTCGAAAAATAAAAATGTAAAAGAGAAAATTGAGAGAAAATTTTTTGGTTTGTTATGAAATTTAATATTGTGCAGCAGCAGTAGCATCATTGATGGCCTTCATCTTCTACTTTTTTGTGCATTGTCAATATGTTTTTAAATTCAAAAGTAAAACAGGAAGCAAACCACAAAAAAAGTGATGCAAAATCTTCACACTATGTTTATGATGAGCAAGCAAGCAAGAAGCAGCAGGTAAGAAAAAAGAGATGGAATTCATTTTTAATGTTGAGCAAGAGTCAGAGATTTGAAATTCTACATTCGAATGCGATGATTGATGTTCATGAGTTCGTTTCCTTTATTATCTCACAGTAAAGTCAAATTAGACAGACATGCAAGCAGGTTTTTTGTATTTGTGAGTTAGGATAGAAAGGAAGAATGCAATAAAAATACATTTTTGAAATGTTTCTTTCATCACAAGTGAATTTTAAAATATAACGAGACTGAAAAGTGTCCGCCTTAAGTCGGATTACTTTAGCGCATTTTTGGTGCCTAGATCAGTGTATGTTGACAAATTACAGAATTATTAGATTCGTTTGAAAAATAGATTTACAGTTTAAAATAATTTGATCGAAATAAATTAAGAATATAGGCAAAACCATGTTTATAAAATTTTGATGCATGAAAGTACGGCAAGCTTTTTTAATTGAAGTTCAATTTACCAGAGTCCGAAACGGTTTTACAAATAACTAAAAATCAACAAAAACATATTCGATTAAAAATAAAAGCCTAATCGATTAAATTTTAGTTGGTTTTCCGTTGAAAATTTTAATTGAATAAGTTTTAGTTGATTTCTAATTATTTTCAAATAAAATAAAAACGGTTTCGGACTCTGCAATTTCTAGAATCTTACAATAAATTTTGCCTGAAATTTTGTTAACTTGAAAATAACGGTTGAGTAATATTCAAAACATTTGAAGTTTCAATATTTGCCGTTGGTGGCGCTGCAATCGTTTTGCGCGACAAAAAATTTTTGTTTAAAAATTTCAATTTGGAAATTTAAATTCGTAATTTCCCAATTAATGGAATAAGTGATAGAAATATAACTAAGCGTCGCCGGAATAAAACGATAGCACAAATCAAACACAGGAAACCGGAAGTCTCTAGCTATTGTAGTTTTCGAGATCTCGCGCCTCAGCCAGCCAGCCAGCCAGCCAGCCAAAGTGAAGATATAAGCGGCATTGTTGTTCCAAAAATGCGCTAAAAAAATGTCAGTTTCCTTTTTAACTTAAATTAAAATCATGAATGATAAAGAAGAAAGTTTTTGTCAGTTGCATTTGCTTCACACTTTTTTAAATATGTTAATTAAATTCATCTTTTGTATTGTGAAAGAAGAACCATAAGGTAAAAATTTAAAAATTCTTGTTCAATGCACAAAACACAAAATAAAACCTTACAAATGTTTTTCATGAATGTTTCAATGTTTTTATGTTCAATGTTTTGTGTATCATTTCAATTTGTTTTGTTTTGTTTATGATGTAATGGAAATTTAAATAAATTAACAGTGGCAACTGCTGTAAGCTGAGCAATATAGTACAAAATTCGCAGAAGGAAAAATTGTAAACAAAAAGTTATTAGAAGAAAAAATCATTGGTTGGCTGGTCACACGCATGTATGTTTATGTATAACAAAAAATTAATCATTTTTCTGCTTATTTAATCGATTCTGTTTTATGAATGTGTGATAATTTAACAAATAAAATAAAATTTAAATTTCCGTGTTGTTGATGATTTCTGTCAGCAAAAATACAAAAAGTTTTGTAATTTTATTATCGTCATGTTGAATGTTTTTTGTCCATCAATCAGATGTCGATGATTAATTTTAGCTTGTTCTTTGACTTTTGTACCTTCTGTTTCTTCATTTCGATTCATTCATAGAGTTAGATGTTATTTGACACATAAAGTATGAGATTTTATTCAATGAGTTGAATTGTAAGACAATAGGCGTCGAAATGAAGTTGAGATGACATAATTTGAAACACACGTAAATATTCTTCAATTGTCTGTTGTCTTAGCAGCAATAAAAACAGCATCGAAGCTCAAGGTCCTAAGCAACCCAAAATCCACACACTTTTGTTGAATTTTTAGGCTCGTATGAATTTTTTATCGACTCCCTCACAACTCATCATGATTCATAGTGCACACCTAAATTCATTTGCAAACTTAACTTTAAACAATCACTTAATTAATGCAGAACTGAACTTGATACAATTTTCGTCACTTTATGATTATTTTAGTTATGTTTTACAACAATGGTGATGTTTTTTGCAATATCAACAAAAAGTTATGAGAAAATGCATGAGGAAATTGAATCATTCAGTCGAACATAAGTTGCAAATGAAGCATTAAATGAGATTATTGACTGCGATAATTGGCATGAGATATTCAATCAAAATTATTTTAAGGAAATAAAATGCGGATTTTTGTGTGATTTTAAATGGCCTCTCATGCTGATCTTAACAAGTGTTGCCTTCATACAAAATTATCGCCATCGGTTATTTCTTTTTTTTTATGTGACAAACTTATTCATGAATATGGCAATGATGAGCATAAAATGCGTGAAATTGATTTAAAACATTTATTTTTTTCTGAAATTCAATCAACAATCTCAATATCGTTGTACATGCATGTATATAAAGTATCAAATTAAACCACAAATATTGAATGAGTAAAATTCCATGACAGCACTTGAAGCAATTTAAACACAACGGAACTGACTAAGAAAATGAAAATTCTAATTTAGAAGATTTCAGTATTTGTGCTTGCGCACATGTTTGAAGTTGAAAGAAGTTTTGGTTGAACGTTATTAATACTGTTAATACAGCATAATTTAAAAGCTATTAATGAATTTATTGGAATAACAGATGATGATAATTCAAATATTTCATACAATTTCTTAAATTTTAAAGCAAGCGGAAAAAATTTCTTTTTCTTTTCTTTTTTCTTCTGTCTGATTCTCTGAAAATTGAATTTCTTATGTTGATGCTTGAGGCAGAACTAAGGAAAATGTCAACACAAACACCTCATGTATGCTGCATCATTATTTTGCTGTGGTTTCACTTCAGACAGACATTTGCTTTCATTATTTTAAGTGCTTACTCTTTTCATCATCATCATTTTTCATTCTTTATTCTTGCAAGAGGGAAATTCAATTGTATTTTTATATAAAAAATGAGATGATGCTCTGTGTCATTGAAATGAACCAAATTGAATTAAATGAAGAAAACTTTTTACTCATAAAATTGAATTTAAATCATATAACTTTAAGCATGTGGAAGTAACTGATTTAGAGTCTAATTATAAACATTTAATGCATTAGATTTCTCTAGAATTCATAAAAATAAATTTTCCATCATAAATGTAAACAAAAACAACAAAATGTTTCAATCTTTCAATAAAAATAAACTCCAATAACAAAATTAAATTTCATCATTTCAACTTTATCCATTGATTCAGAATTTTCAATAAAAACATTTGAATTCAAAAAATACATAAAATTTGATGATTTGCAGTTCAGTCCTTGACATTTTTCTGCAATTAAAAAACTTTTTCAATTAAATTTCACTTGCTGGAATGAATCAAAAATAGAATTTGAAAATGGTCAAAGCAATGAGCCAAAAAAATGAAATTTATTGTCACTCATTCATGCATGCACACGTGAACATCGTTTTCCTATCGACTCATGTGATTTTCTGCTTGCTTTGTTGCACAAAGAGAAAGAGTCGAGTGAGAGTGAGTAGTGGAACATTCGTAACAGTTTTTACCTTTTGCTATGCCATCAAAAAGAGTTCCGTTCAACTGAGACATGACATAAAACAGCAGCAGTAACATAGTTCAGAAAGCGATTAGCGAATCATCTTGTTATAACATCAAACAGAGCTTGCGATTTGATCGTTTATGAAGAAGACATCGATAATGACGCAATTTGAGCAGTAGAAACAGGTTGTGAGGCAAAAATCAAAAATTCCCTCATCACATGTGATTAAAATTAAATTTACTCATACATTGTTAACAGCAAATGTGAAACTAAGGTCAAATAACATTAAACATTTTTCTACTGCTATCGACCGAGAATGTGTCACAAATTATAAAATTTTAGAATTTTTAAAATTGATAATTTAATGGCAATTACAAGCAACGTGAGCTATTAATCATGATGATGATAAATCCGCAATGTTTTTGTTGTTGTCTGTTACGTATGATGAATGTTAAGAGGAATTCTTTTTCAACACAGAAAATAAATGAAATTCTTTGGCGTTAACATCATACTTTTAGCATATTAACAATGATATTCGTGAGTAAGTCAATTTCATTGGAAAAATTAGCAAGTTTTAAATCAATGACTTGCTTTTATTTCCCAAATTTTAATCATTTGTGAAGTTTATGAAAATTGATGGAAAATCAATAGCAACAAAAGCACAAAGGAAAAGGTAGAAATTTAATGACGTTGCAAAAAATAACAAAATTCGTTCTCATGACGATGAAATGGAATTTAATTTCCTGCGAGCTATTGGGTAGCTATAAAAGAGATTGTTTAGCAATTTTAAAGCAATTAAGCACAACATGAAAGTGATGAAGCGATTAAGAATAATTTAGATCATTGTCGACATCGCAGATTTATGCTCAATTGAGTAGAAAATCATACAGAAGCAATTAATTGTTTCATTCATTATTATTTAAAGATTTTTACCTGCTTGCTAGAACTATCACTATTGTCATCATCTTTTTGTATTTGAATAAGTTTCATTGTCGATCCATTGTGTTGTGTGTTGTTGACTGTTGTGTTACTGATAGTGGAAGTATTACCAACTGAATATGCCGAATATCGTTTTTTTCTTGCTCCTGCATCTGAACGATTATCAATTGAGTCATCAATTGTCGATGGCAGAATTTTCATAGTTGAAGTTTCGTTTTCGTTGGCTATCAAAGTTGGATTTGTATTGCTATAATCAAGTGAGGCATTTGTTGCCCAAATAGATTGCTGTTGAGTGTTGATCAATTCAGGATCACATAAGGGATTTGTTTTAGCTTCACATGATGTCCTTCCATCAGAAAACCGATGAAATGTGAGATTTTGTTCAGTTAGAAATGACATTGATGTCACACTTGAAATCTGTAAGAAAAGAAATATTAAAATAATAAGATTAAATGCATTCTTGTATTAGAAAAGGTTTGGAATGTCACAAAACTGGTAGTAAGAGAATGAAAATTCTTTTCAAACGATAACAATTTTGTTCTTTCCTGTCTTGATTTTTAGTTGGAAATAATGCAAGTTTCGTGATTGCATTTGTCGTGATTTAAAATCATTTTTAAAACGTAATTTGCTTTCTTTATGATTAGTTTTTAAATTCTATGTTTTTACTCAAGGCCAAACAAGTGACAAAAACAGAAGTTTTTTTCATCATCATTTGCCACTTCGTCATGAAAAAAAAATATCGCACATACGGGTAGAAGTTGATCAAATATTTAAACATATACAACCGAGACTTTTCTGTTGACACTCATTTTGTGTTTATTTCACCCGAAGCTACAACAACTTACTGAATGGCGACAGTTCATAAAAACAAGGGAAGAGTGTGAAATTTCTTTTCTTTATTTTTACTGGCATTAATTGAATTCACAAACAGGAATTTGCAAAGTAAATCAAAGTTGAACAATGTTGATTGTCACAAAGGTAGCAATTTAGGTTAAAGTGAGGTCAATGAGTTGAAGTGTATTGACAATTAATCATACAAATGAGACTGACATTGCAATGAGCTCAATTACAATCAACTTATTCAATTCTCAGCGTGTTGCCAATTTTACAATTTCGATTAAATTTTATTCTTTCTTTTTCTGGAGCTCATTCAACCAAATCAAGTGAAATTATTTTCTTTTTTGGTTAGTTCAAAGACCTATGTCAACAAAGAAAAGATTAAGAAGCTGCTCAGAATTATCTCAAATGAATTCAATGCACTACATGAGCAATAAAACAAAAAAAGTTTCTCGACCTTCATTTTTATTTTCATTGGCATTGAAATTTCATTGCTGTGATTCTACAGAAATACACACTTGTTTGTGTTCACATGACGTCATTATTAATGATAAAAATTAAAAGCTCAGTCAGTTATTGGTTATAATTAGAATAATTTTCATTTTTATTACTGACATACATTCAAGTGCGCTTTGAAAGCAAAAAGAACTCATAAAATATTAAAGCAACGACCTCACATAGCGAGGGGTGAAAAGAATTTCGAGCTATCAGACAATTTACCATGACCTTCAAGTACGTTTGTTTTTCTTTGCCTTGTACTTGAGTAAAAGAACAAAATTGACTTGTAGGAAGAACCAAATTGGGCCGACAAAAATTCTTGGTAATTTTTGTTGATTTCGAAAATTGTTGAAAGAAGTTGCAATGAAAATTGCGTGAAATCTCATAACTTCAGCTCATAATTAGCAATTTTGATACACAACTGAGTTGCCGGTTGAATAACATCGTACTCAATTTCAACTCAGTTTCATTTTGTTTATTTTTCGATGCTTTTTGGCATTTCTCAAAAGCGAACAAAATGAAATGAAAGAAAGATTGACAAATTATTTATGCAATGATACAAAAGCAGCGGCAAATTGAAAATTGCAGACAATAATTATTAAGAACATGATTGAGCAAAAGAAAGTGAAAAAAGTAGCTCAATCATCAACTTTTACTTCTTGTTCTTCATTATAGACATAAAATTAAATTTCTTTTACTTCCTTGCACATGTTAAAGAATTCTTTTATAAAAATAAGAAATTTGAGCTAATTTTAATTGTCAATATGTCAAATTTAGTTAATTGAAATAAAATTAAGTCCACGCAAGAGTCAGTTGGTTTGTGACACTGAAATAAAATTATAATTGAAGCTCTAGACCTTGAGTTTCAGTCTCACACATATTTAAGTGAGATTTCTTCTTTAATGTTTCATTAGCAACAACGGAAAGAGAGAGAAAGTGCAGTTTTGTGCATCATGATCATCAAATGATAATGAAGTGAAATATAAAATTGAGTTCATGAGGCCATGTGAGAAAAAGAAGCTTTTGAAAAAGTGAAAATTAAATTAGCAAGCATTAGGGATTAAAGATTACGCAAAAGTGGATTAGATTTGACCTTTATAAAGGAGAGTTTTTCATATAAATAGAAATAGAAAGAAAGTAAATTTCTACTTGAATAATCAAAATCAAAATCTTTTAATGTTTTGAAAGTGAAAATTAAAAACAAAACAACACGAACTAAATTGAATTTTGATTAATTTATGATGAACATTTTTGATTAAAAATCAATTTATGTCACAATATAATTTATAACTTACCGATTGTTTTGGTTGACTTTTCTTCTTCCAACCCATTTTTAATAAATTTATTTCTTTTTAATTCACTTGTCACTTCTTAGTTTTATAAAATAATTTTTCATGTAAATTGTCTAATGCACATTGCAAACATGAATTATAAAATTATATGAAAAATGTTTCACACTTAATTACTTCCACTCATTGTAATTGCATCTTCTTTTTAGACCTCGTTCATTGCTCTCACTCATTCAAATGAATTTTCACTTTTCATATTCAAACAAGCAAGATCGTCAACAAGTAAATATAATAATTTAGACTTGATCATGCAGCATATTTTCTCACGTTAATCTTGAACACTTGCACACAGTTCTTTCCGCTTTCGATTCTTATCTTTTCTTCCTACTATGTAACTTTATTATTTTTGTGAACTTTCTGCAACTATTGTGTCATTTCTTTAGATTTATCTGAAAACATAAAATAGAGAAAAAAGAAAAACAATTAAAATGTCGTCAAGTGATTTATCGTCAATGCAATGACTGTCTGTCTATATACTTGTATATGCATAACAATGGAAGGTCATTAATAATTGATATAAACAAACACATGTGTATGTCTGATAATAAAAAAATCTTTTTGCAGTCAATTTAAAAAGGACAATGAAAAGAATTTTGAAACCACAAAAGTTCGATACACATGAAAAATTCTTCTGATTACATGAAAGAATATTTTTCGAGGGTTGAAAGTTGAATGGCATTGCTCAGTCAGTAAATTCAAGTGTAAAGAACTCATAAAAGCAAGAATTGAATTTCACAAGAGTCAAGTGTATTTAAATTCTACGTAAATGAGCAATCAATTGAGAAACTCTAAAAATAAAGTCTCTAAGCACGTGGTAATTAAATTATTTTTCTTGACTCTCGCTTAATTACATCTGATTAAGCTTGAATGGAACAAATTTCTGAATTTTTTTTTCTCTAGCGCTTCGTGCTGATTTGAAACTTTTTAAAGCTAATGAATTACACGTGTATATTGGAACGTTCGTGAGAAAATTGATGCAAACAGAGAGAAAAAAAGTTTTTTTTATCGTGCATGTTTCAAAAATGAACAAATGTTTTCCTCTCGACTACCTTGCTGATGTTGTTGTTGTGCGCTTTTATGAATTCATTAAGAAAAGTTTTAATAGAAATAGCCCCTTAAGCTATAAGATTACAGGCTCGAGTTCTATGAAGTTGCGTAATAACAAAATAATTGCATACAGCACTAAGCACTAACTTTATTCGTTTGGATGTTATTTTGATCAAGAAATAATAAAATATTTCAATCTTTAGTAAAACTAATGTTTAACTGATGTTTATTAATTTTTTAAGTATGTAATTAAGTAATTTTAGAGCATTAAATTATAAATAAATTAAAATTTTCATTTTGTTTACATTCAAAATATTCTTCTTGTTCAAAAGTTCAAAAAAAGCGCCCTCTGAAATTTAAATCGTAACGGTTAAATTAAAGTTTAAAATATTCTATTATTTCTTGATTGCATACATATAGTACCAACTTCATTCATTTGGAAATTATTTTAATTAAATTGAGTGAGTCATGCATGAAACATTTCTCTTCCAATTATTTGCCCTTTGATGTGTTGAAAAGGAATTGATTTTTCTTATTTTCCATTTAGTTTTCATTCCTTCACAGAAGGTAGAAGTAACCGCATTTTGGTATCGATTTTGTCAAAATAAAAACAAACCCAAGAAAACATTTGTTCTAAATATTCTTAAAATAAAAATAACACCCCGTGACTCGTCACGCAATACTTCTTTCTCACTGAGAGTTGACTTAAGGCAGTCTAATTTCTTTTAAATTATTCTTTCTTTCTTGTTTTCATTTTTATTGATTCACTTGAAGAAGCACATACAGAGAACAGCAGAAGAAGCAGCTGAATTCATTTATATGGTTTGTAAATATGTGAGGATATGAGCAGAGAGCAAAAAGAATTAATGAATAATAAAAGGCAGACAAAAAAACAAGAATATAATTCAGTTGGAAATTTGAAACAGGTAGAGAGAACTCGAAAATGAATTTTTTTACGTGTTTGTTTCTCACAACACAATGACTTACATTTTAGTTACGATAAATCCTTGTGCAATTGCATTGCTTAAATGTTTACACACTGCACTCTTTGCTTCTTTTTTATGCTTCTCTTATCTTGCTATTTCTTTTGTTTTTGCTTATTTTAACAACAACATTTAATTCTTATTTCAAGATTTTTAATGATGGAATTTTTAAATTCTTTTGATATCACGGCAGATTTTAAGATCTTGATTTTTATATTTTTTTAATTATTTGATAAGCAAATTTGCAATGAATAGAGAGAAAAAAAACCCACGAGCGCGCACAAAAGTAGTCTAGACTTGAAGAAACCCGAAAAGTAACTGATGAAATAAAATTGAAAATGAATTCATAGCCGGTTTATGTGAGAGAATTTTTTAGTTCTCTTTTTAGTCATGAGAGAGTAAAGAAGGTTGAAATTTCATAGATAGATGGAAGTAAAATCGTTTGGAAAATGAAATATTTGGAGAAGAGCAAATAATTGCATAATATCATGATATTTACAAACACTCAATTAAATAACATACTGACGTCAGGAATAAATAAATAAAGATTCTGTCTGATTAAATTAGGAAATGATGTTTGCAAATTTCTATAGAAAAATCTCTCAAATGTATTAGGGTAAAGGAACCTAATTCGGACCCACTCCTAAATCGGACCTATTTTATTTTATTCAAATTTTCTACTTAAACGAAGTTTTATCATTGAAACTTGATGCAATCAATTATATATTGTTCATTTAATTGTATTTAAGTAAAAATACTTACAATTTAATGATGATTTTTTACCGAAAATGTTATTTTGAAAATTTTCCATATAAAAATTATTTTGTTTTATCTCATAAAATTCTTCACTTTCTTATCACTTTTCAGCCACTTATCGAATTATAGTAACTAAACAAAAGTCGTAGTTTCTAATTACACCATAATTTTGCTTTTATATTGTCTATAAACTGAGTTATTCGCTGAAATATGTCGGAACCTAAATCGGTCCCATAAATTTCCTAAATCGGACCCACTAGTTTGATTTGTTTATAGTTTGATGGTGCTAGTATCGTTTTCAACTTTTTACAAAAAATTTCTCAAATCAAATTAAGCACATTTAAAAACTATTATGGTTTGAATTAACTAAATAATTGTTTATGTAAACATTAGTGGGTCCGATTTAGGTTCTTTTATGGGACCGATTTAGGATCTCATAGGTCCGATTTAGGTTCCATTATGTTTTGGTTAATTATCATTTAATGACCGAACTTAGAATATAAATATAAGTTATTATGAAACTACGAGCCTTTTCTGACTTATTGATTCAATCAGAATTGAAATCGGATGAAAAATAAAGAAGTAATTGAAATTTTCGTAATTAGCAAAAATATGAAAATGGGTCCGAATTAGGTTCCTTTACCCTAATTAATTTGAATTGGAAATTGGATTTATTGCGAATTTTGATTTGTAAATTAAATCAATACTGACAATTAATATTTGATATTTTGTGATGATGAGGAAATGAAGCAGCTTTTCAGCATAATTTTTTAGCTAAAAATTCATTGAATTTTGCTGTAATTTAATTAGATTTTTTCAATGCTCAATTTGATTGATTTATTGACGATTAATAGCAAAAATTTGCTAAAAGTCTTTTTTGTTATTATAAATTGGTGTAAAACATAGAAGTATTTTGGTGTTTCTATTTTTAGACTTTATTGATAAGCAATTGCTATCATGTGAAATAAAAATAACTTTCTAAACAAGCTTAAAATGACTTTAAAAGTTTTTGTAACTTTTATAAATTTTACATATGAATTATTTTGCATTAATTATGATAAATATGTTTTTTTTACAATATTATTTTAAACTTCTTCTTGGAAACATAGTAAAGTAAAATTTTACCTTTATCGAAAATCTTATAAAACAAATAAGCTTAAGAAGTTTTCATGAAGTTTCTAAAACTATTAAAGATTAAAATTTTTTATCAAGGCTGAAGAAAAAAATTATTTAATCAAACCATTAGTGACATAGTAAGAGTAAATTTTACCTTTCGAGTTAAATTTAATTTGTGTCATTTTTCATATAATTTTAGTATCAAAATCTATTTCCGACTGGCTTCTGTCATCGCAAAAATTAATTTCTTGTAGAATTATATACAGCAACTTGTATATTACCGCATTATTACATATGATGTAAAATATTTTCTATACTAGATAACGCATGTAATATGCAAAATTTTTAAGGATTTGGATTTGATATGAATATTGTTGTTAAGTTGTTTTCAAGTTGACTCACACAAAAAATTTTCTAATTCATTATTTTTGAATTTTATTCTATCAAAATATATAATGAATGTAAGAATCATTGATTTTTATACAAATTTTCTGAATTTCAAACGAATTAAATTCAATCTGAATGAATAAAAGACATTTTTGTGTAAGTCAACTTGAAATCAACTTGACAAAAAAAATGTATTCATGCAAGTTGAATTACAAAAAATGTCTCTAATTCATTCAAAATTTATTCCATTTGGCCAAAACTTTGCAAACTTAAGAACTATTGACTTTCATATAAATATGCAGAATGTTGACCAAATTAAATAAAATTTGAATGAGTTAGAGACATTTTTTGTATGTCAACTTGCATGCACACAGTCTAACCTAAAAGTCAAGTAAAAAATAAATGACTTAGAATCTTAAAAAAAATCACAAATTTGCATTCAATATGCTGTATTATTGCAAGTACACAATTACCGATATGTTGCATGTAATAATATGGTAATATATAAACCGAAGTATGTAATTCCGTATGAAAATAAATTTTCAGGAGTAATATGAATTTAACAAATTTCTTCCGCTATAGAGATTTCATGATCAGAAGCAATAGAATAGTGCAAAAAAATCTATTTAAAAATAATATCTGGAAAAACAAGTTTGGTTAACAAACGGCAAACGAACGACAGACTGAACAACGTGCGGATAAAAAGTAAACAATATCACATTTTTAGCGCATTTTTGCAAAAAAGAACGCTATTATGTCCACGATGTCTAGCTGGCTGGCTGTGCAAGTCATAATTCGGCAAATGTAAGTCGTTGTTTTTTCAGTAAATGTTAACCCAAGCATGTCCATCACATGGATCAAAAAAATTTTTACCAAAAAGTCATTAATTGTCAGAAAAATTTTTTTTTCAAAAACTGTGAATAGTTGGGAAGAAAATAAAACTAAAAAAATGTGAAGTTTTGTTACCAAACATACTGATTTGTTAGGCAAAAATGCGTTCTAATCTCGGACTATTAAGGCGTCGAGATTGATCTATATTTTTTTAACAAATAAGACTAAAAATTAGCTTAACCAAATAAAAAATACCCACAGTTAATGACATAAATTAATTTAAAAAGTGTCCAAACTTTGACTTTCACGAACATAAAAAATAAAAAGTGATAATAAAATTATACAGAAAGATTTTAAATTTACAAATTTAATAAATTCATTTTAAAATGTATTACAAAGTTTTCCATTGAAAATGATAAAAAGTCGAAAAATAATCTCTATTGCGGTTTCTATCTGAAATAAACAAAAAAAAGTATTTTTTACGTTGTTCTCTTATCAACAACGTGCTTCACAGAAGAGAAAATACGAAACGAAAAAAATGACGAAATTAAAGCGGAAATAAAAAATTTTGCGAAGTGAGCTATCATCTTAATACATATATGAATCATTATTCATTCATTTAAAAAATCCACGACGTAAAAAATTGAAAACGTATGAATCATCAGTTAATTGAATATGGCGATAAAATTTTTGAAACATATAATGATGATTGTACAACTCTGCTCTGCTGTGTAAGACGCCTGTTGATTCATAGTCACTGAAATTACTTAAGCAAAGAAAAACAAAAGATTTTTTAGCATTTTTAACATTTAACAATTACCATTTATTGAACGATTTTTCTTTTATGATTTTTTTGGACATTCCAATTCTTTGATACTGTTCAAATATTGAAGATCTTTGTATTTATTAATAATAAAAATTATTTCAAACAGCGATTTTTCCCTCTTTTTTTGCTGCTTCCGCTTTTTTGCCTTTATCATTTTTTCTTGGAAAATTACTTTTTTATGTATGTGAGAATATAAAAAAATGTAAAAATTTGAAGTGAACAAAATTCTTTCTTAAATAGATAATTAAAATTAATTGGATTTTTATCCTTTTTCTTTCATATTAAGTCATATCTATTGTGTAGGCGGTAAATATAAATCCAAATAAAACTTTTTTTACTTTTTTTAAAATTTCATGCGAAACAATTGCCGTGAGTGAGTTAGTTACTAAGTAATAAAAATTTCTCAAGTAATAATTTCAATAATTTATCAGATTTGAGTGCAACTTTTCTTACATGACCCACATTACTATTATAATTCTGTAGACTCGTTGTATTTTTTATTTATTCATTATTCATGTGGTGTATATTTAATTTTTCAATTTTGGATGGGAAATATTGATTTCACAAGTGATATGGCACTCAATATAAAGACACAATTTTATTTTATAAAATTTCCAACAGCTTTTTTTTTTCTTTCTGTTAAATCTCAAAGGACTTTTCTTCATGCGCATTAAAATAAATGAAATAGATGCTTTTACTTTTCTATATCAATATTTATGGTTTGCATGTAAATTTCATCTAATTTTTCACTAACTGAGGCACTCCATGAATTGAATTTCCTGACTCTAGATTTTGCTTGATATAAAATAATTTTTATTTTTTGTCAGTGGGTGGTAAATCTCATGCTAAGCTCGCAGTTTGTTTCTGTTTGTTCTTGATGGGTGTGTGTATGTGCTTTTTGTAAGTAAAAAAATGATGTTGTGAGGGAAAAAAGTAAAAAATTTCTCTCAAGAACAACAAATTATATTTTTGCGCATTTTTAGAATGAAAATTTTAGCTTTTAAAATCACTTCTGTTTTGGTTAAAAGTTTAAGAATTCTGTTCTATTAATATATTTGCATAAATACATTCTAAATTATTACAGAATGAATTGAAAAGTTTACAAAATAAAATTCAAAATTTCAAAATGTAAACAAACAATTTTAAAATTAAAAATTCCGTTATTTTTAGAAATTTCTTTATTTAAAAACAATTTTTTTTCAAAACAAAAATGCGCTTCTAATAAAAATTCTTTTTTATCTATTCAAAAATGAATTGTCAATATTTCAAAAGGTACACAGAGATTTGTTTAAGTTTTTTACTTTTTCGTCTGTTTTTTTGTACATATAAATTCGTGCAAACAATTATTTTTCATGACTTTAATTTTTATGCAATTCCATTTTTATTTTTCAAAAATATTTATTTATTTCACTCTGCAACAAACGCAGATGATTAAAAAAAAATTTCATGGACTGATAGAATTTTTCTTTGTGAGAATTGTCAAAATTGACAGCATGCATAATTTGTAAGTTTCTTATGATTTTTCGTATAAGTATGTAGAATAGTAAATATAAATTTATTTGCACTTAAACGTTAGTTCAATTATTTTCTTTTCATTTCTCTCATTAAAAATTTATTAATTATACACGACTACGCACACATCAGATATTTTTGTGAGAAATTATAAACATCTAGAATGAGGAATAGAAATAGATACAAAAACATTCATAATTCAAAATGCAAAAAACAAATTTTTTAATCTTGCTATTTATTGTGTGCGTAGAAGAAGAAGTAGAAAAAGAATTAAAAGCCTAAAAATAGATAAGACACTGAACTACAATTAATATTCATACATATTTATTATTGATTACATCAAAGGAATTTAATTAAGTAGGGAAGAAGGAGTAAAAACTAATCTCTAATAAAATTTTTCTCTCAAATAAAAAAAAATCTATTAATATTGCAAAAATGAAGAATTAATTTTTTTTTCAATGCAAAACACATTCATGGCGTTATAATTTTCAATTGTTTTTTTGATTTCATCTCTTTTTCATTTATATATACTTAATAAAAAAATTAACATATAAAAAAAATAAAAATTTTGTAATCATTTGTCGAAAGTTATTTTGGTTTTCATTATTTTGTTGGAAGAATCCCGTTTTTAGCTGTCGAATCACATACAAAAACATGCACAATTATAAACTCTTTTAATTTAATTAAATGAACTAGTGTACATGTCAATGTTCTCGAGTGAAAGATCAAAGTTCTCCATTCCTGGTATCTGATTCATGTGATTCATTTGACCGTCGTCCATTCCATAACTGATTGAAGATAGAACAGAAAAATATCAAATAAAAGATAAAACTCAAGTTATGATGAAGGGGAAATGGAGCTCTTTCATGCTATTGTCATCTGAGCTAAAATATCTTTAATTGCTACATAAATGTAATATACAATGTATTAATGTATGTGAGTTAATGCAAATTTCTTCTATTAAGAATGGCTCAAAAATTATTTTATTAAAAATTGCTTAATTTTTATATTTTTAGTGTGTTATAATTCTTAGAATCATCTACGATTGCAGATTTGTCTACGTAGGCATAATTTTAGACATAGACTGAATATTTTTGAAAATTCCCACGCAAAGTCAAGTATATAGACAAAACTACGCGTAGACGTAGTTAACAACACTGCTAAAAACTTACTAAAATAAATCAAAATTTCTTATGAATTCTATTCAATTAAAATTTTATTACTTCAAATTGAAATTTTTTGAAAAATTTAAATTTAGTACAAAAATTAAATAAAATTTTGAGCCATTCTACATTGTGAATTCTATAATATTTTTCAATAGAAAAAAGAGCAAATAGCAACAAAATGTCATGCAAAATATATTGTACATAAAAGAGATGTTATAACAATTTTTCTAAGAAATAATTAATTGTGCATAAATAACAACACTGCTACAATATGTATATAATTATGTAAGTATAAAGCTACCATAATTAATTTAAAAATGCAAAATATAAAATAGCGATGTGTGCGAAGAGAGTGCAGTAAAATTGTGCCAGTCAACATTGATCCACATTGTGTCATTACTTATTTTTAATAATTTATTAAAGTGTAATATTTTTATTATTAATTATTATTGAACATCAATGGACAGATTTTAATGTGCTTTTTTTGTCACATCATTCGATAAACAGAATTCTTTTCATCATGGTACATAAAGTTGATTTTCATTTAGGAAACATTTAGTATCATCATCATCACATAGATAAAAGAACTCATTTTTTTTTTGGCAATTACTTTAGGAGTCTTTTTTTGTCTTAATTAGTTCCCAGAATTAACAGTTATAAATATACTTTTTATCATCATCATTAGTAATTAATTTAATAAAGTCACAACAAGTGTAGATTTTTGACTAAAAGGTTTTTTTTTCTTTCATCTCTATCGTCTGTCAACAAACATGACAAAAAAAAACTTTCATATGTGACACATATTACGCAAGTTTTTATTTCTTCACTTTTTTCCTGTATTTTTATTATCATTTGTTTCATCATCTATCATTTAATTTGACTAGAGATAATTTCAAATTTTAAATCACAAGTAAAATTAATTGAGTTGCAAAGACGAGTGAGTCGTTTATGTCAAAACATCAAATTTCCAAAGATTATTATTAAAGTTTACATGAGAAAAAATCAAACACAGCACTTTCTGACATTTGACAGCACTCGTTTTGGGGAAAAATGTTTAAAAATAAAATAGAAAAGAAAAATTTGAGCTGGTTTTTATCTTCATTGTGACTAAATTCGTTGATATAATTTTTCTTCTTATCGAAATACAATCAAGAGCCTCCATTCATCACAATTAAATATTCTCCATTTATCACATTTATTATCAAATCCCAAACACCTAAAAATAATTTTTTTATCTTCTTACTTTTTCTCACTCTGTTTTAAAATTCACTGTCACTTGTCGATAAAATTGGAATTTAGAATTTATAAACTAAAAGTACTTCTATTTTTCATTAATTAGACTGCGATAATTAGTCCATATACTCGCCAGTGAATGGATACGAGACATATCCACTCATGTTATCGTAATCTTAAAGATGCATTATGGTGCTATTCTGATAACTGCAATAATATATGTACAAGACTCAATTTTAAATCACTATCTCATAAGTTGTTTGATGTTTGATTGATTTTTTGTGTAAATTACAATTTTTATAATCACAATAACACACAATAATAATGATATTTAAATGAAATAATCCTTTAAAACTAATAAATTTCATAAAGGTATTGTTTATTAATGAAGCCTGACTTAGTTAATCAATTGTTTTTTTTTCGATAGAATTTCTAAGAATAATTTTTATTTTCAAGGTTTAGTAACAAATTGTTGTCAACTGAAAAAGTTTTAAATAAATCAGATGAAAAATTAAAAGAGTTCTCAAACCTTGTTTGTATTTCTATAAATGATATAATTTATACAGTCTCGCTTTAAAGAAATTACGTAATCTTATTTAAATTAAATTTACGAGGGTGTTTATTGAGATCAAGTTCTTCGTCTAATTAGAAAATTATTTCAAATAAATTCCAACCCAGATTCTTAGAGCTTTCTTTACATAGTCGTTAAGGCACATAAATGGTTAATAAAAAGTTTAAAGGATTATTCTCATTATTTATCTATCATAGTACGACATAATCATAAATATACAATAAGTAAATAAATTATTAAATACAATAAAAATGAAGGAAAATAAGTAAAGCAGAATAAAAAAATTCTTTTGTCGTCACAAGTTGAAAAATCTCATCATCATCATCTTCTACCTTGACGCTAGTGTCTGTTTACTTGCCCCGGCCATTAATTCTTGCTTTGAGTAAACTCATTAGGATAAAAATTTTCATAAACAATACTTGAATAGCGTTATTGATCTGATGTGACTAAAACACATTGACACTCGCGTCACAAAATGTTTATATACATAATTTGCACGTGTGTACTGTTTTGTTGATTGTCTTTTGCTCTTTCTTGTCACAGCACACACACACACATATTCTTTCTCTCCTCTTCTTCACATCTCTTCGTTTTATTTAGCTTTATTTTTTAGTATTTGCAAATGCGAAGCCATTCACCGAGCGAGCTCTCTTTACAAGGAACTTTTTATTAGTTAACGTTAGTAAATATTTGAAAAAAATTGGTTATGCAGGTCGGGGAAGATTTTTTTGCACCGGAGATAGCGAGCGTGAGTTAGCGAGTGATTAGTGTGCCAATCATATTATAAATATACAATTTGATTATTTCATTATTTACAAAAAAGAAGGAATAAATAAAATTAGTAAAAATATTCAAATAGCATTATTCTTTAATTTTTTTTTTTGATAATTTTAAATAAGAAATGAATTTGAGTTTAATAATGAAAAATGAATATAAGAAATGAAACTCAAATGAAAGGAACAATAAGAGTAAAAGAGAATTTATTAAGAAAGGAAATTGCAAAATTGACTACTCACCCGCTCTGAACAGAAGGCGTGTCACGTGATGGATCCGGTGACTGCATAAATGATGCCGGTGTGTTGGCGTATGACAGATTGCTCGAATTTGATGTCGAAAGAATGGCGCGAATTTCAGATGGGATGTAATCCTTATTCTTAGGTTGACCAGATGGTGTCGTATATTTATCGAAAGCTTCATTCTTCGCCTTGTTCGGATATAAAATTGTTAGATCATCAAAATCACGAATACGATCTGATAACGAGCGTGTTGCAAAGTCCTTGGCTGTGAAGGGCTGAATATGAAGCACACATGGATTTCCATCATTGCCTTCATTTACCCAAGCAATTGTTATGCCTCCTGTATAAGTCACGAATAAAATGATTAATTGATGACCTTTTTCATTTATTATGTCACTTTTTATCACTTACCTAACTCGCTGTCAGAGAATCGCAGCAAGAAAGTTCCGCGTTGACACTTGAATAATTGATCTTCAGCTGTGCGTTTGTGAATAAAACCAACAATTGAGCCATCATTCCAAGGTCCACGCAAATGTTCACGTGTCAATTTCATTGCAGCATAAAACCATTCCCAGAAAGTGAATGTGCGATCTGGCAAAGGTTCTTTACAGAATTGTGACCAAGTGATTTGATAATCGTCTGTGGGCGGCATTGGAACTTGTAATTTAAAAGCTTTCTCAGCCAAAAAATGCAAATTTTCTGGTGTTAGTGTGCGACCAGTTGATGCGCGGAATTTCATATTAAGTGCCTCAGCTAAACGATTCCATGGCACTTTTTCGGGCACTGCGAATGGCTGACGATTGATTTCGGCAAATGCATTATCCCATGTGATTGTGGCCCATGACTGTGGTTCCTGATTGCCATGCACAATAACAACAACAGGCAATGAAAGTGCCCAAACACTAAATACCAAATCACCATGGCCAATGGCAAAGCTTGACTGGAAGAGCAATGCAAACTTCTCATCCATCACACTCTCTGTACCTTTCTTTTCAGCTCTCTTAATTTTCTTCAATTGCATGTTACGAAAACTGACTGACAGTTGCTTTGTTGTTTCATTATATTCCATATTTCCAGTGCTATTTAGGATTTCACCACACGTGTGCTCTGAGCATTTATTTGTCTGCTGTGTTTGTTGTGCCTGTTGTTCCGATACGATTGTTACCTTTACTAGTGGACTATTCATTTTAATATTCAAAGTATTTCCAATTAATAAACGAACTGTTGATGCGAATCTGTTAAGAAGATTATGATATAATTAAAATTAAACTTTCTAAAAAATAACTTAGTTACTAAATAGAAAGAACTATTTATAAATAAAATTAAAATTTTTCCATCACTATCCAATTAAACTTGATCAATTAAAAATTTCTAAAGCTTTATAGAACAATTTAATTGTTATCAAACTTTCAACTTTAAATTGTTTTCTTCCAAGAAACTTTAAAACGATAACAATTGAAGTTAAAATTTCTGAAAAATTTCTTCAATTCTCAGAACATTTTCTTGTTGTCACCTAGTAGTAGTAAAATCTGAAATTACCTTGTATTTGTTTTCATAACTTGCGGTGGTTGTTTTTCAATGATAAACGAACGTGTAATCAAATGTTCAAGTAGACCAGTGACTTTAGCAAAAAGTTCGGGCAAAAAGTCTGGTAAACTTTGCTCATCAACATTCACTTGTTTGCGATATTTAGAGACCATTTTAATTTGCTCGCGTGTATTCCATAAAATGTCAGCAAGATGTTCACACCAGCCTTGAATGATGTCGAGATTATTGGCATTTGACGGTGGTGCTGAGGAATGACGGCAAGCAATAAATAAATGAAATAAATTCTAGATGAAGTCAAATTATTTGATCAAATAATCTTTTACCTCCATTACCAGCTAATCCTTGATTCATACGCCATTGATTTAAGTACTTGTCGATAACTTTCTGTTGTACAGTCTCACTAAGCTCGATTGTTGCCTTAAATTTATCAACAAGATTCAATCGCATTCCAGTCAGTTGATTTAATGACAATTGCAATTTCTCTTGTGATTCACGTCTCAATTGTGCAATTCTTTCACGATGTTCAGGATTTTGAGTATCAAGTATATCATATTGTGCATTGTTTTTGGTAACTTCATGCAGTTCACAGCAGAAAATCTCATAACGCTTCTTCAAATTACGATTTTCATTCTCATTGGCGCGAATACGTGAAACAAGTTCCTCAAGGGCTTGAAAAATTTGCGTAAACTCACTGTTTTGTGTAACACCACATTCCTCAGGATAACAGAGCATATTTTTTTCAAACATCAGACAATTACGAAGATGTGAATACAGCTGACTCGGATTGTGTGAAAATAATTGACGGAAATTTTTCGCTGATTCTAATAAACGTAATTTCGCGGTAATTAGCTCATCTGAACTCATTTCGTTAGCTTTTCTTTCAAGTTCAATAAGTAGTTCATTAAGAAAGCGTGCAGATTCAATTTCCAACTGTGGATCATGATCTAAAACCATTGGACCGGAACTGTAATTTTCATGTAGAGAAAAGAAGAAAAAAGAAAACAATAGAAGAAAGGAGAGGGATGATGAGCAACAAGTGGAATGAGTTGAATGAAAATTTTCTTTCTTTTTTGAACTTACAGTAGTCTCGATTCAAGCCAATCGCATAGGTAATGACGAACTTCCATGGGGAAATGGTTTCCATAGGATACACGAATTTGCTCCATCACTTCAGGCCGCGATTGCAGCAACTTGTTCCACAAAGCCATTATTATATATCACTTTCTATAATTAAATAATTAAAAAAAGAAAAAATATTTTTATAATTCTAAAAAAGAGCTTTTCTTTCTCTTTTTGCAGTTAGTCTTATGTGTGCGAAATTTGTACATATATGAAAGAAAGAAAGAGGAAAATTGAATGTTCATGTACATGCACGTTCAATTCTTACATTACTGCGCAAAGGAAAATGAAATTTTTTCCGATTTGGGGGCCGCGTTTACTTCGTTAACACACGCCAGTCTGTTTCTGTTCGCATCTCATGAAATATTTATTATTTTATACATTCAATGCGATTCTTACTTTTTTTTCTCATTCATTGGAAATTATTTTTACAAAAAAAAAATAAAGATAAAGATTTTTTTTTAGAATTGTCACTGCACTTCAAAATTTGTATGATTTATCATGAAAAACGAGCTCTCTTATCTTTCGTACCTCTTATTATTTTTTACTACCTTTGCTGTTGCCCGATAAAGCAACATTTATTTCAGAAAAAAGGAAAAAAAGTTTTTTATTATCATTGTGGGCTGTTCCGCTTAGAAAGAAGAAAGAATCATAAAAAATTATTCTTTTTTTCACTTTTTTCCTTCGTTCCTTCTCCATTAATTCACTTCTCTACCTGATTCTTACTTATTACCTCTTTTTTTAACTCACTCAGTTTTTTTTTCTTTCTTACTTTTTTTTGTGAAATTTAAAGCACTCGCTTGATTGATTGCATGCGAGTTAAGAATTAATTAAATGCATGACGGAAAAGTCTGTCGATAATTAGCGTTATTTTTTTTCTATCGGCCTGTACTCTCGCGCGAAATGTAACTTGATGCGAAAATAAAAAGTTAGATGATAAGACTTGGAGGCTTTGAATTTTTTCCTCACATTTTTTCGACATAATTTGGACTATATTTGAATGTACTCGATTGATTTCGTAATATTACATACCTTTTCTACCAAATGCACTTGTTTATGACTAATTCACTTGCTAAATGTCAAAATTATACTAATAATTTTTGTTTTCTCGTTTGCTTTTGATCTAACTTTTTTTGAATTCCAAGAATTAAACAACTCGCTTGGAGTGGTCGATTATTGGTAATTTTTTAATGGATCTGAATTACGAAACTTTTTTTTCGAAGATGAGAAAGTTTTTTTTATATTTTTAGGAATTTTAAAGTTTTTAAAAAGAATTTTTAATAAAATTTAAATTTTAAAAATTTTTATTTCTTTAGTTTGATAATTTTCAAAAGTTGTCAATGTAAAATTTTAACATTTTCATTGTCATGAGTCATCAAAAAATTTAAATTTTTTTAACAATTTCGAAGAATTTAAATTGTAAGTATACTCTTGAAAAGTATACATTTTTACTTGAATGAAAAAACAATAAAACATAAGGAAAAGAGTCTCCAATGGAAGAACAAGTAAATATTTTGAAAAAATTATTTTAAACTAATTTAACTATTGAAATTTTTATTTTTAGTTGAAATCTCAAATCCGCAATTCTTTTACAAAATTGAGAAATGCAATAGATTTGAGAGAAAAGTTGCTATTACGTCAAATAGATGTCCTTAAGCAAAGACCAGACTCGACCAAAATTAACTTCTCAGATATTAGTTTTCTCACCAGTACAGAAGAGGACACACTTAATATTTTAAGAAACTATGGTTCATTTCAAAATCTAGATAGCATTCTGCCATTCCTTGAGAATGAAAATGAAGAGGAAGAAAATGTGAATCTTTATGATAAGAAAATTAAAGCAGATCTCGATTGTTTGGACAATAAAATTCTCTCTGAATCGATAATTAATCTAACAGTCAAAGAATCTCAAGAACTCATCTCAAAAAGCAATGATTTGAAGCTAATGTCAGTTGATTTGGTTGATGCAGTAAATCAAAAATTAAAAAATATTCTTCCATCTTCAACCAAGTCGACTATTGATAAAACAAAGTCAAACATTAGCACTAAAGAAGAATCAAAATCATCGATCAAACAAGCAACAGCAGAAAAAGAGGTGAAGGGCAAAGAAAGTGAGACAGAAGCGGCACCAGGAGTTGAAAAAAGTGGCAAGTTTTTAAAACGTAACAACGGCACAACTTCATCAAAGAAAAAAGTGTTAAAAAATATCAGCAATCTTACACTTAATAATTGCGGAACTGGCAGTATAATTCTTAAAAATATTTCAAATCTTACAATTAACACATGCAAGCAGTCACAAAAATCTCAAGTCAATGAACAAGTAAATCCACGTGCTTGTAAGGATTCTAAAAATTGTGAAGTATTTACGCCAACATGTGAATTCTATGAAAAGTTGATATCTGAGAATGAAGCATTGAAAAGAACGATTGTTCATCAAAGTGTAAAATGCACGACTTTTCCAGATCCAATAACGGCTGTTTGCATGTCACCAACAAATGCCAAAGATGAAAAGAATGATGAAACTTATTCCATCACTAATGAATCAATAACTTCAATTTCTGATGAATTAGAGGATGGACTTGGACTTTCTGCCATAAATAAAATTGAATCGCCAATTGAAGAAATTTCAACTAGAACAATGCACTTGGCTGACAGCTTTTTAGATCAACCACCAATAATTAAATGTTGGTTGAGCAATCTCGATACAGAGCTGGAGAATAATATTGAAATCTTAGAATTCAGCAAAATTGCATAAATTCCATATCTTAAAGTATTTACTCATTCACATTCGTAGATAAAAATTTTCATTTCATTTTTGAAGCCATAAAAACACTTTTCTGCCATCGGTGATGCTAATCAAAAATAAGTAGTGAATAGGGAAAAGGAAAGGAGAAGAAGTTTAGTTGACCATTTAGTCATTATGGGCTTGGCTTACAACGGTAATATTTTGAAAAGTTTGACATTAATGAGTCAGAAAAAAAATTTCAATTTTGTTTATTCAATTTGAGTATAAATGATGATAACAACTCTCGTATTTATCTACCTCTTCTTTTTCTTCCTTTTCCGGATAGAAAAAATAAAATTAATTCACACCAAATGCAGCATTTTTGAAAATTTGCTTTGTACTTAGTTTTAAAAATACTTCGAGACTTGAGAACTTCTTTTGATTTGAATATTATTTATTGAATTTCTCTATTAGATTAACAGTACTTAATGAAAACAGTAAAGAATCTAAACTAAAATTTTAATTTAAAAAAACATATCTAAATTTTGATTGTAAACAATAACAATAAAAATGTAAACAAAAAGAAATTTGTAAACAAAAAAAGTCTCAAGTTTTGAAAATCTTTTTTAAGCACTTTGTTACTCACACTTTTATGTATTTAATTGTAAGCTGAAATAAATCAAAAAAATTGACCAAAAAAATAAAAATTAATTTATTCACAAAGAAAATTTGAAATGTTTTTTATAATAATTTTTTATTAATCAAAAAATGTGTGGTGTTTATCATAATATTTTTTGCTGGCTATAACATAAACATGGTCATAAAAAGCCAAATATTTTTTCCCATTTGTTTCTAATTCCTGATTTATTTATGTGTGTTTGTGAGTTTAATAGCAAAAAAATACTCATTTGATTTTTCTACGTACTTTTCTATTAATTAGTTAAAAATATTTTTTATCAAAAAATGAAATGTAAATCTAACGGAAGACACGCACTTTCCACTTAATAAGCATCCGAAGGAAAATCTCATCAGTCGACCACAATCATACAATTGTTTTGTTCATCAGACCCACTTGTGAGTCAATAGAATCGAGATCAAGCGATGAGTCAATCATTGTCTGTTGACGCAAGGCAGGACCGATATTTACAGGTATCTCATTTATTTGATTATTTGACTTTTGCAGTGCAACTGCATTTAAGACATTCTTAAGTTCAATGGACGTAATTTGTGTTCCTGTTGTGGAAGATGATGATGATATTGATGGCAGGATCATTTTATTGTTACTATGTGTGCTATCAATTGGCATCGTGCTTGTTGTTGAAATGTTATAGACAGATTGATTACTATTTGGTATTTCTTTTTTCTTTATGAATGCATCTAAAGGATCATCGAGATCTAAATCTAATGTACTTATATAGCCATTTCCGCCATTTACAGTCTCATCTATATTACTATATACATGATCTGCGGCAGCATTTTTGAGGATATTCGGTACATTTGGAGAAGGCGGAATATTGCTATAGACATTTTGTGTCACATCTGCTCCTCCATTCTTCTTCTTGACCTTCTCTATCTCGACCTCATTTGCATTCTCCGCACGATATAACAAATTGTTATAGCTTCCATTTTTTTGCTGATCAATAATATTGACATTATTGCTGCTAAGACTACTCTCAGACACAATCTCATTCACATCTTGAATGTCATTTATCGTTGATGTCGATGTTATATTACTCTGTGATAATCGTGAGCGTTTATCAATTGTCGATGTGGACGATGTTGATGGAACAATCACGGATGCCAGTGGAAGCTCATTTTCAACCAAATGTGCAACTGACGTTGAAGTTTTATCTAGAAAAAAAAGAAGAAGAAAAATAAATTTTAATTAGGTATGAATAAAAAGTTGTAAAAGTTCAAGCAATTTTTTTGCATGCTAAAGAATGAAATTTAATACAACTTAAATAAGGAAATGAAATTTTATATAATTTACTTTTATAACAATATTTTTATATGTCTAACATTCTCTGGCTTTTTAAAATACATTGTCTGCAAGCAAAAAAATTTTGCATTCAACTTGGCTAAGCATGTTTTTTTGTTCTTTTCAATTTTCATACGTGCAAAATAATAAAGTAAACAATTGAAAAAAAAGAAACTAAATAATGAATGTGAACAGTAATTATAAACTTGTGAAATGTGATAAGAATTCATTCGCAAATTGAACTTTTTTTGTACGTAATTTTTTTTTGTCAATATTTTTTGAAATAATTATTTCTAAAATCGCCTACAGAACTCACCAAAAAATTCTTCGAAACAAATTTCTTTCATTTAAAATTCAACAAAACTTTTTCATTTTCCAATTCATGTCTCTCGCATAGAACACAAATTTTTAATGTGTATCGGAAAGCACAAATAAAACAAAAATAGGAAATTTGTCAATGAATAATTGAATTTTATGTTATAGGAAACTTTCAAAAATTAAATTTGATTTTTCTACTATTAAGTAAAATTCTTTCTTCTATGAAACTACAAAGTGTCACAAGAAGTAGAAAATGCCGTAATTTCTAATAAATATTTTATGACTTTCTCTCAAGATAGTTGTAGAATATTTTATTACACTGTTTTTTTTAAATCAACTCTCTTCAAGGCTCTAATTCAAATCAATAAATTTGTCGTTAAAAATAAATTAATAATGAGACAAAAATTCTTTTTTTTTGCTTTATCACATGCATTTTGGTAACATAATACTTTCGATGCTCATTCAATTTTTTTTCGTCTATTAAAGGCAGCAATTAATAATTCAAAAAGTGAATTTTTCTCATATTTTTCTTTCTAAAGCTAATTGATTTCATGTAAATAAACTTGGAGCCATTATTATGTAAAGCAACTATCATTTTTTTTTTTGACTATAGAAATCAAATTAATTCGCTGCTTTTTAAGTGAAATTCAATAAATAGTAATTTATAATGTACAGATTAAAAGTGTAATATATGCTATGATTCATTTCGCGAATCCTCATGAATCGAATTCAAATCAAAATTACTGAAATGGTATTCATAAACATTCGAGTGTCGTTTATTTGGATTGTGATAATTTTGATGCATGTTTTGTGGTGACAATTGCAGTTGATGATTAGAGACGGCATTAAGGTACTTTTTATAAGGACTATGATGACTAAACTGCTGAATATAATTGTCTATATGAACTTGATGTTGCGCATTTGGATGAAGAAATTGTGATGCTTGTTGAAGCTGTCGCTTGCATGCTCGATAATGTGTCATATGATCAAGTCCTCCATTTCTTACTTTTGTGCCATTTATATTTATCATTGGATCAAATTCACTGCAATTGTTGTCACCTGATGAGGTCGATGATGTTGGTGTGGGTAATAACATTTGTTCTTCTGTATTCGATTGAGGTGACATCTTAATTGGCGGTGCAGGTGGTGGTGTAGTTGGATGTCTTATTGGTACGTGACGATAATACTCCACACATGTGCCATCAAGTCGATGATGAACACCATGAATGGCACGATTTTTATGGTATGGATAACGTGGTAAAGAATTCGAGTCATAATTGCTCTGACTCATGTCATATCTCGATTGTGGCGATACAAATTTAAAATTACTTGGAATAGCTTGAGTTTGCTGATAATGATGATGCTGTGGTGTCAAAATTCCACCACGATTCATATAATTTACATTACTATTATTATTATTATTAGGATTAATACTCAAACTGAATCGTTTGTTCAATGTAAGTTGATTATTTGAATAAGAAGACGGCAAGTGAAGACTCTTGATTGAATTTCGATGAAATGGAGACCGCAACTTACCGTTTTGTAGATTGTCGTAACTTCGTTGTCTATAAACGCCTTGCATATGTGTTGATGCTGAATTATTCATACTTGATGGTACTTCCAACTGTTAATGAATAAATTTAAAATCACAGATTAGTTTTTTGTGAACTTAAAAATTATTAACTTAACGACTTTTTATAATTTAAAATTTTCAGAATCTAACTTCATATTATTTACCAAGGGGATGATCACTGGCGCGAAGCGCGAAAATTTGTAATTTGCGCGAATGCGCGAAAGTGCGCGAAGAATGCGCGAAATGTAAACAAATGTTTTGCGACAAAAAGGATAGAAATTTTTAATTATACTTTGACATATTTTACATTGCATTGAATACAGTAATCTTTATTTATTATGTACTGAAAGTTTCTAATGGATTAAATGCGTAGAAAACTAAATATCAAAAGATGAATTTTCATTGACAAATGTTGCTTGTCATTTTGTATTATTTTGTTGCGCAAAAAATGTGTTTTGAGCGAAAATGCGTCAATGCGCGAAAAAATGGGCGAAAATGCGCGAATGCGCGAAAAATTGTGCGAATTTCTTCGCCCCAGTGAACATCCCCTTGTTATTTACATTTTAAATAAATTATAAATTCTCAAGATTTTGCAATAAATGAGCGTATTCTAATTGAGTGAAATTAATTAGCAATACAAAGCTAAAATCATGAGTCAAATGATCCTAGTTATAATATTTAAGATTTGTTAAATAAATGTATAAGCTGAATTTACCTCAACATGATTATAAACTTTTGAATCAACAGACCCGAGCTGTTGAACTACTATTGGTGGTGCTGCTGCTATTGTATTTTTATCTTGCATTTGAAGTCTATATTCTTCTGTAATTATTCCACGTCTATCAATCAATGATGGTTGAAGCGGTCCACATAAAATATAAAAGCAATTTAAACAAATATTGCCCCTCGAATATGGATTAGTAGCTCCTATAAATAAACATTTAAATTTAGAAAATTACTTGATCAATAAGTCAAATAACTCACCGCCTTTATTTGAAAATGAACCTTTAATGTCTTCATTGGTCGTTTGATCGGATGATGTGAGGTATGTGTGAAAGCCAGCAAGTCCAATAACCGACCATACAGAGAGAAAACAAATGGCTAATACAACTACACTAAATGGTGACCTTTTCAATACATCTAAGAAATCTTTAGCTTCCGCTTGCAACAGTACTAAATGCGTAAGTGCGCATGCAAAAATAAAAACTGCCAGAAAGGCTAGTGACACGATGAACATATAGAAGAAGCGATAATTTCGTCGTCCAACACAATTTCCAACCCATGGGCTAAATATAAAAGAGAATAAAAAGTAAACAAAGTAAACAACAAAGTAAAGTCATGAATTACTTACCAATGATGATCAAATCTAAATGTGTGAATTGAGATAACAAATAAGAAATGAAAATGAATTTAGAATTTAATCAAAATTCAAGTTATATCTTACCTATCGACACAGTTATCACATAAGCTACAATGAGATGCTCTTGGTGGTCGAAAAATCTTGCATGTGAAGCAATATTTGAGTTTTACAGTCTGACCACGTACAAAAACTTCTTTTGTTCTTGGCGGCGGTCTGTTTAGTTTTTGTTAGTGCGGTAAATGAGGAAAATTTATATGAAAAATGCTTTTTGAAAGAATGTCAAAATTCACATACCTATATGTTGGACTATTTAGTGAATTTGGAACTTCAATTTGCTTTTCAATATAAGCAGCCTCATCACATGAAGCACGTGGCAAAATTCCCGGATCACTGAATGTCGTTCTTAGCAGAGAGCACATTGTAAAAACGTAAAGAATGCCACCAATAATTGGTATGCCTAATGTGATTTTTTCGGCAAGGAAAGGACAATCGAAGACAAAGAAAAGGGTACTAGTTCCTGTTATAAGTACAACAGTTAAATAAAATATGCTGGTGTTTGGTGCTGTCATTAAATATCCATCACAATAAAATTTGTTTCTTCCGGGAAATACTTCCCATTTTCTCGTAACTTTTTGTTGTTGCTGTGATGTCATTTTTAAAGCCATTATAAGATGAAAATTCTAAGCTCTTGTTACGTAAATACTACGGTTTTCCCACTGAGCTTAAAGTCTCTATTTTCTCTATGATTCGCAGGTGCTTAAAGCTACAACATGGTATTAAAAGTAGTTTTGTTTCTCGTTTTGTAGACTTGGTGGAAGCAAAAAAACAACTTTCCTTCTTTTTTTCTTGCGATATTTATGTGGTTTTTTATCTCTCTTTTTCTATTGTTTCTTCACAACATTCCAATGCTCGTTTGCCCTCTCATTCGTGTCATAGAGAATCTAACAACTTTACTTTTTTTGTTTTGTCTTTTTTTGCGTGAGGACTGCTTCAGAATAAAAATAAATATCTGGCACGTGGCAAATTATATCATTAAGTAATTTCCGAAATAGGAAGGAAGTTGAACTTTTTTCTGCTCTTATATGAATGCGAAAATAAAATCTTCTTTGGAGCCTTCAATAATCAGCAAAAATCATTAATAAAACTAATTAATGAGAGCGTTTGGTGCTTAAAAAAATTTTGTCTGAAAATAAACGAAATACATAGGTGAGAAAAATCCATTAATCATTAAGGAGGTAGATCGTGGAAGAAAAAAGTTTTTAAGCACAAGGGATTGAAACTGTTTATGCCAATATTTCCTTATCAATTTAAGAAAGTTTTTCATGTCACAATTTATAAGATTTAATTAGATTTAGAGCTTTCAAGATTGTGGCTTTGTTGAATGTAATTGAACATGACGTTTGCATGTTAATGTTAATTTGAGAAGATAATTGCACTAGTTGAACGCTATTTTCATGTTTTAATCTATTTTTATGCCTCTTTTGACTTCATATAAAATGGTCAAATGAACTTTGTCTCTACTAATATTCAATATTTCTTTTTCTACCCTCAAAATCTGGTAAGTATACCCGAGGTTAACACAATATCATCAATTTTCTCTCTTCTACGTCTTTCAAATTACTTTCCAAAGCTTCTTTTTCCCTTCTTCTTATTCACTGATAAAGCTCTTATAGCATGTAGGTTGTTGCCGTGATATTTTTTTCCTCCTGACAAGTAAATAAATTTGTGCCAGAAAAAAACGTTTTTTCACTTCTCATATTCCCAAAAGTACGTATTAGAATCCTTGCAATAAAAAAGTTTTATGTTGCGTAACACGATGCATGATGAAAGCACAGCTTAAAAAAAGAAGCTCTAAGACATTTTTCATAAATATTTTAAAATAAATGAAATTTCTATAAGTGCTTGTTTCTGAAAAATGATTGATATAAACTCAGAAAGCGAGAAATTTTGTCTTTAGGTATAAATGAAAAGGAAAAAAATGTACGTGATAAGAAATAAATGAAATGGAATACAATAAACATTTATATTGATCAGCATAATGTTGAATAAGGAAGAGAAGGAAAGGGAATCGTGTTTATCACATAGAAAGATTATAAGGCAGAAGTAGCAGCATGCAAGTGAATTGAATTTTTATTTTCAAGGACATATTGAGACATTTTACTTAATGTATTTTATCCGCAATAATAATTTCTCAATGATATTTTCTTCTCATTTTATCGTTTCAATAATGAGATTCACTTTTGAGAAGAAGGAAGAAAATATTTTGATTGATTCACTTGAGGTTCATGACATATTAAGGAAATTACTGTTTTTCGCGCTTTTCAATAAGTAAGAAATTGAGGAAGAAGAACAGAGAATTTTTCTTTACAATGTGTCTGTTTTTATAGTAAGAGTAAACATTATAATCTGCTATTTGCCTTCAATATTCATACACGTTTTTGCTCTTTCTTCTTATTTCCACTCTATTGAAACCCTTAAAGTTAAATAAATTATGCCATTATTTTACAAAAAAGCTAATTTTGAACACTCGCGTGTTCACTGTAGGGCTCAAATAAATTAAAGAAAGAAACAATATGCTACCCAATACATACAATAAATAAATGAAGGCGCATCATCATTTTTCATGTAAAGCTCTTCAATAGAAATCAATAACAATTTCATATATTTATTTTTATCAGTATGCCCTTAATAAAATTGATGACTTTATATTGCTGATGCTTTGGGAAAAAAGGAGAGGAAAAAATTAATCTTTTCTCTATAAATACTATAAACTTGTGGAAAAAATATTGGCCTATTTAACTTCTATGAATGACATGCCATTAAACAAACAACATGGAAGGAACTAGAAAGCCAACTTAAAAGAGAGAGAGGAAGGAAAAGGATAAATGGGAAAAGCCCCATTTAGAATATTTTTAGAATAAAAAAAAGTTTCTGTTACGTTGGAAAAAAGTGATTATATCTATGTATGTTATATGAATTATTAATATTCTACATAATTGCAACACAATTTTGGTTTTTGATGAGTAATATAGAACTTACGAGTGTATAAGTTACTGATATTCGCTTATCAAATTATGATAACATCTACGTGAAAAAATTCCATATACTTCGAACAAAAGAAACTCACACTTTAGTGTTATTGGATTTTTTGTCAATGTCATTATCACAAAACGATTAAAGGGATTAGATTTAAGTAGGCTGAATACGACACTACATATACAATGAATGGTTCACAAACTGAATTCTCTCACAGTCGGCTGCTTTTTTCTTATTCTTATTCAATGACATCATAGACATAGAACAGTTTTATTTCTCACTGAAATTTTAATTTTTTAATATCTCAAAAAAAAAACTCACGAACATCGACCCTCTTGTCTTTCTTTTTTTCTTTCTCTGTTTACTCGAATAATTAAATGTAAAACATTTATCTTAGAAAATTAACACCGCTGTAATAAACTTTAGCCTTCACTAACACAATTATTGCTTACTATGGAGTCAGTCAATTTGTAATTACGGTGCCTGCCTCACTCTTTCACTCTTTTGTATAGTGTAGTACTACACAGAGATTACTTATTATTGCTCGTATTTTTTGTCGTCACTGTTGATGGCATGCAAAAATTAGTTTCTTCATCGATTGTCCATAAATGAAAATGGCATGAATGAATTTTTTCGTTGCCTTGTTTCGGATTCTTTTTGTTGTTGAGTGTTAACGCAAGTTTTATTATTTGCTTGCTGCTTTGAATGACCCATTAAATGAAAAGAAGCAATAGAAAGTCTCAACTACTACCCGTATCGTGATAATATCGATACAAAAATTCCAATAATAGTAGCGAAGCTAGGTCCATAGCACTTTATTATTAAATTTTTCATGTAAACGATATTGAAGCAATAAGAACAAGAATGAGAAAAGAAAGAGTGATAGAGAGAGAAAAGTTGAAAAATAATATAAATTTACGACCAGTGAAGTTATTCTTATTATGATCCAGAAATAGAAAAAATATGAAATGAATGAGAATAAATTGTCTGAATCTCACTGTTTTCGTATCATTGACCTTATCATTTTTTAATTAAGATAACTTTCCTTTCTTTATGTGAATTTTTGACTTTAATTTATCGTCAATGAAAACGTAAACAATTTGGCTGCCGATTAAGATAAATATTTTCTTTTTCTTTTATTCACTGACACTATTTTAAAGCACAATTTCATGGAATTTAATTTCTATTCTAAACAGACTATTTCATATAATCACATTTCAATTGGCAAAAACAGTTTATTTTAGGAAATCTTGAATCTTTCTTTTTTGTGTAAATTAATTGCGAAAACTTTGTATGTTAAATTGTTGTTGTACTTTGAAACTTACAACTCTAATTTATATTTCTTATAACTTCTTAATTTTAAGCACTAAAATGCATATGACATTTAAACTTTTTCACATTTAACTTGACATTAACTACGACTTGCACCACTTTCTGTTGTTCTAACACTGCTATTTACCACCTTATTTCTAAATAAAAATGATGAGTAGAGAGAATAAAATTTTTTTTTACTTGCTCCTTGTAGCAAATCGTGCAAGTACTGACATACAAAAACTTCTTTTCATAAGAAAAGACGTTACAAAAAAGTTATACACATCATACTCAGCTGTTTGAGACTTCATTCATCAATAAAAACAAATCAAATGACCTCAATTATTCCCAAAATAAATTGAATCAGCTGAAAGACAATGACAAAAAATAAAAATTACAAGTTTATTTCTTTAATTTGATTAATGTTTATTCAATTAACATAAACTAATTCTATTTCGTTTAATGAAATGTATGCCACACATAAATCTATACATTTATTACAAAAGTTAATATCGCCGGAGATTTTGTCAACCAAGACAATTCATTACAATTCGAGGCACAATTTTTTTGTATTTTGGTTTTTTCATTTTTTTTTGGGAAATGCAGTTAAAAAGTCATTAACAATATTGCTGCCATTTATAAGTGAAAAATATAAGATTCGTGTTTTAGATTCGTAAGTAGTTAGGTAGGTATATAAAGATGCATAGTTGATTAGCAAATACAAAAATATTAATTATGTAGAACGACATAGTTAACGTTTCCAGTGAAACATTACTTAACGACGATGACGACCAAGATAAGATCCACAAGCAGGACAATTATGATGAACATCCATACATTCATCTATGCAGCAAGGAACTAAAAATTAAAATCGTTAAATTTTAATTCATTTTTTTTCATAAAAATAAAACTTACTTAAGCAGCATCCTAGCCAACAACCAAAAACAGCAATTAAAAATCCAGAAACATAAGCTATAAGACCTGGAGAAGTTTTGGTTTTTGTATTAATTTCGCAACCACAACTTGGACAAATTGTATGAGTTGAATGTGGTCCTAATTGATAATAAAATAAATTTCATTATTTAATGATAACAAAAAATCTCATGTCAAAATTGAAACAATGATTTTTAAATGTTTCAATTTATTACACTTTTGAGTTTATAATTTTTTTAAATGATTGAGCTTACCTAATGGAATAACTGTAGTAACAATATGTTGGGCTGTCAAAATTGGCTGTTGTGGAGTTAATGGTGCTGCAGCGTTTACACCATTGATTGCTTGTGCATATGATGGTGGTGCTTGTGGTGGTGGGACAAATCCGTAAGGTGGTGGTTCACTTTTACTCATTTTTATATTTTATTTATTAAGAACTTAGCTCTGATACGACCTGTGTAATAAGTTACGAAATTAATAATGAACTGATGCCGGTTTGTAAACAGATTATAGAAAGAGTGAATCATCGAAATATTTTCAATTGAAAAATACCCAAATGTTACGTCGTCAATGAAAACGTGTTGTTTATGACGTCAAGTATGAAGAGAATTTCACAAATGAAAATATTCGTTTCATTTTGCTCTCGTAGCATTTTTCAATAGAGCACTTTAGTCTTCATAACAATATTTTTTTTATTCTTTTTTAATCGAGCACAATAATGAAGTTTTGCCACTTTTGACCTTAATATGGAACAGAACTCTAATTATTTTCTTATTTCTATCGCGATTTTCTCGGGAATTATTTTTAGAATCATGACGAAGATGGTCAGTGAGTGAGTGTTCTCAATAAAAGTGTTCACATATGTGCGACGACCTTGAACATTGAAAAAAAGACTTGGAAATGAAAATAAAAGTTTTTTTAACTCAAATAAAGTGAGAGAGAGAGAGAAATATCAGAAAAGTGAAGATGCATAAAATAGAGGAGGAAATATTTGCATAAATTTAAAACCCACAAAGGTTTTATGACGTAATAAAAAAGTTTCTCTCTCGATACAAACTTAATTTTTTTGCGTAGATGTTGTGAACTTGATAGATCATAACGTGTTCTATTCTATTTTGTCCACATTAGATATTTTATGTGTGTGGTTTGTGTTTATGCATATTATTTGCTCTTGTTGCTTTTCTTTCTATATTTAGTGTTTTATTGCGAAAATTTTTTCACAATTTTGTTTTCAAATGTTTATTTCACTTTACACTTTCAATACTTTATTATTTTCTTACCTTTATGATAGTTTAGAAAAGCTTTTTCAAGTATTTATTGCGTAGAACTTGCTAGATAAATGAGTATTCAATAATTATAATTTTTTCTCTCGAGATTCACAAATATTTGTTGAAAAAACAACTCGAATAAAACTCACCTTTTTAATTCACCACAAATTTAAAAATTGTTTGGTGAAAATGAAAATTCACCTTAACATGTGATTTTTAAATTTAACGGAAAAAAATAACAATATTAAATTTTAGAATCAAACATGAGTTATTCATTTTTATTTCAAATTTTTCATCAATTGAACATTTTAATCTTACAACAATTGTAGATAAAGGCAGGAAATGGAAATTAAAAATTGTTAATTGAATGACATTAATTTTGATTTTTTTGCGCTCATAACTATACTCGTCCTCTCACATACAATATTGATGGCACGATTAAATTCAGAGAAGAAGAAGAGAAATAATTTAAAGTTTATAAGACTGACGAATCATCAAGTCAAAATAACCATCATTATCAATGCTTGCAGAAATAGCTGCATAATAGTTGTTAAATTCTTCTTCTGTAACAGTTCCATCAACAACTCCACCTTCTTCAAAATTGGCAAGGAATTTTTTCAAAATCATTTCTTCTGTTTCTTCACCAGATTGATATTTGGGATGCGATTTTACTGAATAGACATTCTTTAAATCATCCATTGTAATAACACCATCGCCTGTTTTATCCAATTTTTTAAAAGCTTCAGCAACAATTCGCTTTCTTGATTCTGCCATGTTTGGCTAAATTTAAGAAAAAAATATTATAATAAATCAAGTTTAATGATTCAAATTTTTTACCCTAATTCCAACAAGAAATTCGGTCATATTGATAGAACCGGAACCGTCGGTGTCAAATTTTTGGAAAATTTCAGCTGACTCTTCATCACTCAAATGTAGGCCAGTATCATGCAAGCCTTTAATAAATTCCTCCAAGCTTAGTGATTTGTCACCATTATCATCAATTCTTCTGAAGCATCTTCCCAATTCAAGAATGCCAGTTGTACCTTGATGATCAATTAATTTGATTGATTTTCTAATTAATGTAATAATTTGTCTACAATTTACCTCTTGACAAACACAAATGTCTGAGTTTATCGACCGAATCTTCAACTCGACCTGATGCGAGCACTCGACGACTTTTATTGACCATTTCTGTCTCGTGACGAGACATTGCACTCGCTGGTCTCATTTCACTACTTCTTCTTGTTTATCTAAAATCAAATTTTATTAAACGCAATTAATTTGCAAATTTCTAAAACAAATCTTTATTGATTTTTCACACACTAGAGTAATGTCCATATGTAAAGCATAATGAATTATTAATCTATCTTTTTCCACGAGACACAAATTATGTATTTCAGAGAATATAAAAATTGTGTTCAATAACAATAAGAAAAGAAGAAGAAAATGAGTTTAATTTAGGAAATATGTAGAGCGAGACCAGTAGAGAATTCTCTAAGGTTTGAGAACTCTTTCATATGTTTTCATTCAAGCTATAAATTAAAGGCAAAGAAATTTTTGTGATTCTTTATTTTGAAATTTAAACTTTTTTGTCAACAATTTCAATTCAATCTTTTATTTAACTTGATTAAATTCAGATTTAGAAGTTTTTTAAACAAATAATTAGATCTATAGAAAGAACATATTAAAGAAAAATTATAATAAAGTCTAAAGAAATAAAAGTTTTCAATCCTTGGAAAATTATTAAATTTTTCTTTCCCTTTCAATTCTTTTTCAACAACATATTGATTTGAATATATATCCCACAATTCGATACACATGTGAGTGTGTTATCATTATTGAACTATGATTGTATATGTGTATATAATGATAATTATTAAGTAGTTTTTAGGAGTGACCTACATACAAAAAATGCTTTTTTCTTTTTCACACGTATACGTTTAATTCGTACGTAATTGTTTACTGGCATATAATTGAACCCTTATATGCGTTCATATCATATTTTTCATATTTTGTGGCTTTTTTTTGGTAAACGTAATTGGGTTCAAGGATGATAAGTGAGGGTGAGAGAATATAAATGATTCATGAAAAATCAAAAAAAGAAATCCATTGGTAATTTATTTACACATACTTTTTATGAGGTGAAAGAGTTCAGTCTAATGACTTTCATTTCTACACAGCATTTATTGTGCGTGAAAGCTTCAATGAAATGGAAACAAACAATTTTCACCTTCTTTTACTCTTGATTAAGGCCTTTATCAGAAATATTTGATCGATTTGATTGCAAATAAAAAATAATTTTATGTAGGTAGTTTGTGTTCAGTCAACCACAAATCTTGGCGACGATCTTTTTTGGAAGTAATTTATGCAATTGTTCTTTTCAATTTCCGTTCATTAATGAGATCTTTGAATGATGAGAGACCTAATTGAGCGAGGCGAATGAAAAAAATCGATGAGCCGAGCACATGTGACAAAAATTCTATCTGCAATGCGGCTGAGATTGAATTTTTCAGAAATCTGATTTCTATCTTGCATCAACCTTGTACTATATAATCGTAATTGAGTGCAGGAAGACAGAAGAAAAATCAATATGCAGCAGACCTTATCAATGTCCAAAAAAATTTTAATTTTTTTGCTCACGCGATTTCAAAGACTGAAATTTTCAGAAAATTTCTTTCACATTGTTTTAGAGGCTTGAACCTCATTAGTGTTAATTAATTCGTGATATACAAAAAGTTCCAGCAATGAGAGCACAACCGGTTTGTGTAAATTTTCTCCACTAATTTTTAATCTACGAAAGTACATACACTCGCAAATTCGAGTGATTTGTCACGAGCTTTTAAAAAGGCTGAGTAAATATGAAAGAGAATAATCGTGTATAAGAATTTATTTTACATCAACAAATGAAACATTGCGTGCCATATACGATTTGAGCATAACTAACTAACATAAAACGCTTTCAGTGTGTCCCAATTAACATGATCACGATTAGATTCCTTTTTTTGCAGCTAATAAAATGCACATTATCTCTTAAATAACAAATTTTCTTCACCTTATTGTTTCGCAAACTTTTAAAAATTAATTTCCTAAAGGAATTTATCACTCCACAAAAAGGTCACACAATTAGAAATAAAACTAGAGGGAAATGAGTCCGTTCAATTGTACGATTCACTCAAAACTGAGAAACGGCTTGCTTCTACTCCATCGAAATATAAAAGCATACAATTGTGAGCTGGAAAATTGTGTTTGTGTGTGCCAGTTGATTTTCCATGCTCTGTTCAAAGAAAGAGAGCAAAGCCTGACTGTGTGTGTGTATGAGTGTATACATTTTTTTATTTTTGTTGTCAACTATACATGCATCTACTTACGATAAGCGTGTGCTTTTGTTGTTATTGCATTGAATGAATGAAAGGGAAAATACAATTCTGATATGTATTAAATCACCATAATGGTAATTGCTTTCTGTAAAAAAAAGGATATTCCATGCATCTATAGACTAGACTGACGCCAATAAGACTATTTAAACATTTCGCATCACTTAGTTAGCTACTGGCAGTCACTCAAACTGGCATCGATTCTCATGTGTAAGTAATTACGATAATTTTCAACTTTGCAATACATTTAGGAATGTGTAATCAAGGTATGAATCATCATCAGAATATTATTGAGTCTCATTCATGGAAATTATCATCGATTAGAAACAAAAATAAATTTATTATCCAATCCAATTAATTCATGCATGAAAATTAGAATTTGTTGCTTCATACGATCACCTTCATAATGTATATCTTTTTATTCTTAATAAATCACTCAAGAAAGAAGTATAATTTGAATACACTGGGTATTGCCCATAACATAATATGCAAGCAAGAACGATTGCAACAAGTTGATATACATTTGACTTTTAAATTAACATTCTCATATAAAAGCAACTAATGGTGTTTTGCTATGTTAAGGATCATAAAATATTACCATATATTTAGAACCTAAATAGAATTCAATAGTGGCGGTTGAAAAAAGTTTACTATCATAATTCTAACGTTTGAAAATTTTTCAAAAAAAATTTCCATTAAAGTTCTTAAAAAAGCTCAAATGATTTTTCTTCATGCATGAATTGACTAAATGAATAGAATTTGTGTTTACATTATAATCTAAATGTGATAGAATTTTTGGAGACTATAAGTTCTGAACGTCAAGAATTTTTGTGACTCGATTATTGAAGTTTTCTTGTATCTTGTAAAAGATTTGGAAAACTATCATACAATAAAATTAAATTTTTTTCTGTGTATTTTCCAAGTCTAAAGTCCATTGTTTTTTTTTGATTTTTTATGACAAGTTTATATGGCGACAGTAATAAAAATTATTTCAAGGTTGACTGTTATATTTTATCACTTACGTGAAATTCATAGTTTTATAGGTTTAGTTACATGAAATTTTATTTTTTAATGCTTACAAAAATTTCTGCTAACATGGATTAAATTTTTTTTAAAATATAAATTTAGAAAAGAGTATGTGAAACACTTTGAGATTATTTTTGAAAAGAGAAAATAATAGGGTAATGCATCTAATTTTCGGACATTTTTCTATTTTTTATTCACAAAAATTCGAAAATCTTTTTAAAGAAACATTTTTACACAATGATTTATAGATGTAACTAATGATAATAATTATATATTTCAACTGAATAGCTTTTTTAAAGCCAGCAATACTTATTTAAAGAGAAATCAACTCAAACAAAAATTGATCTATTTTCCGGACACTTGAGATTTTTAAAAAATACGTTGAAAATTGCTCAATATTTTCACAAATTTACTCTAATTCTTGACCCATAATCATTGCAAATGGAGTTAATCATTTATTTATTGGATAACCTTTCATTCTTTTATTTATAATAAGCTTCATATACATTTAAAATGAACTTTTAAAATTTTCATAAGAAATTTTGTCCGATTTTTATTTTGTCTTTTTTAAAGGTTTTCATTAGTGATAATTTTCAACTTTGCAATACATTTAGGAATGTGTAATCAAGGTATGAATCATCATCAGAATATTATTGAGTCTCATTCATGGAAATTATCATCGATTAGAAACAAAAATAAATTTATTATCCAATCCAATTAATTCATGCATGAAAATTAGAATTTGTTGCTTCATACGATCACCTTCATAATGTATATCTTTTTATTCTTAATAAATCACTCAAGAAAGAAGTATAATTTGAATACACTGGGTATTGCCCATAACATAATATGCAAGCAAGAACGATTGCAACAAGTTGATATACATTTGACTTTTAAATTAACATTCTCATATAAAAGCAACTAATGGTGTTTTGCTATGTTAAGGATCATAAAATATTACCATATATTTAGAACCTAAATAGAATTCAATAGTGGCGGTTGAAAAAAGTTTACTATCATAATTCTAACGTTTGAAAATTTTTCAAAAAAAATTTCCATTAAAGTTCTTAAAAAAGCTCAAATGATTTTTCTTCATGCATGAATTGACTAAATGAATAGAATTTGTGTTTACATTATAATCTAAATGTGATAGAATTTTTGGAGACTATAAGTTCTGAACGTCAAGAATTTTTGTGACTCGATTATTGAAGTTTTCTTGTATCTTGTAAAAGATTTGGAAAACTATCATACAATAAAATTAAATTTTTTTCTGTGTATTTTCCAAGTCTAAAGTCCATTGTTTTTTTTTGATTTTTTATGACAAGTTTATATGGCGACAGTAATAAAAATTATTTCAAGGTTGACTGTTATATTTTATCACTTACGTGAAATTCATAGTTTTATAGGTTTAGTTACATGAAATTTTATTTTTTAATGCTTACAAAAATTTCTGCTAACATGGATTAAATTTTTTTTAAAATATAAATTTAGAAAAGAGTATGTGAAACACTTTGAGATTATTTTTGAAAAGAGAAAATAATAGGGTAATGCATCTAATTTTCGGACATTTTTCTATTTTTTATTCACAAAAATTCGAAAATCTTTTTAAAGAAACATTTTTACACAATGATTTATAGATGTAACTAATGATAATAATTATATATTTCAACTGAATAGCTTTTTTAAAGCCAGCAATACTTATTTAAAGAGAAATCAACTCAAACAAAAATTGATCTATTTTCCGGACACTTGAGATTTTTAAAAAATACGTTGAAAATTGCTCAATATTTTCACAAATTTACTCTAATTCTTGACCCATAATCATTGCAAATGGAGTTAATCATTTATTTATTGGATAACCTTTCATTCTTTTATTTATAATAAGCTTCATATACATTTAAAATGAACTTTTAAAATTTTCATAAGAAATTTTGTCCGATTTTTATTTTGTCTTTTTTAAAGGTTTTCATTAGTGTATCCACTCTGTTTTAGTGTCTATTAGNCTGGCAGTCACTCAAACTGGCATCGATTCTCATGTGTAAGTAATTACGATAATTTTCAACTTTGCAATACATTTAGGAATGTGTAATCAAGGTATGAATCATCATCAGAATATTATTGAGTCTCATTCATGGAAATTATCATCGATTAGAAACAAAAATAAATTTATTATCCAATCCAATTAATTCATGCATGAAAATTAGAATTTGTTGCTTCATACGATCACCTTCATAATGTATATCTTTTTATTCTTAATAAATCACTCAAGAAAGAAGTATAATTTGAATACACTGGGTATTGCCCATAACATAATATGCAAGCAAGAACGATTGCAACAAGTTGATATACATTTGACTTTTAAATTAACATTCTCATATAAAAGCAACTAATGGTGTTTTGCTATGTTAAGGATCATAAAATATTACCATATATTTAGAACCTAAATAGAATTCAATAGTGGCGGTTGAAAAAAGTTTACTATCATAATTCTAACGTTTGAAAATTTTTCAAAAAAAATTTCCATTAAAGTTCTTAAAAAAGCTCAAATGATTTTTCTTCATGCATGAATTGACTAAATGAATAGAATTTGTGTTTACATTATAATCTAAATGTGATAGAATTTTTGGAGACTATAAGTTCTGAACGTCAAGAATTTTTGTGACTCGATTATTGAAGTTTTCTTGTATCTTGTAAAAGATTTGGAAAACTATCATACAATAAAATTAAATTTTTTTCTGTGTATTTTCCAAGTCTAAAGTCCATTGTTTTTTTTTGATTTTTTATGACAAGTTTATATGGCGACAGTAATAAAAATTATTTCAAGGTTGACTGTTATATTTTATCACTTACGTGAAATTCATAGTTTTATAGGTTTAGTTACATGAAATTTTATTTTTTAATGCTTACAAAAATTTCTGCTAACATGGATTAAATTTTTTTTAAAATATAAATTTAGAAAAGAGTATGTGAAACACTTTGAGATTATTTTTGAAAAGAGAAAATAATAGGGTAATGCATCTAATTTTCGGACATTTTTCTATTTTTTATTCACAAAAATTCGAAAATCTTTTTAAAGAAACATTTTTACACAATGATTTATAGATGTAACTAATGATAATAATTATATATTTCAACTGAATAGCTTTTTTAAAGCCAGCAATACTTATTTAAGAGAAAATCAACTCAAACAAAAAATTGATCTATTTTCCGGACACTTGAGATTTTTTAAAAATACGTTGAAAATTGCTCAATATTTTCACAAATTTACTCTAATTCTTGACCCATAATCATTGCAAATGGAGTTAATCATTTATTTATTGGATAACCTTTCATTCTTTTATTTATAATAAGCTTCATATACATTTAAAATGAACTTTTAAAATTTTCATAAGAAATTTTGTCCGATTTTTATTTTGTCTTTTTTAAAGTTTCATATTAGTGTATCCACTCTGTTTTAGTGTCTATTAGTCATATATAATCGTTTTAATACAATTATATATCTTTAAATCCACAATTTAATGATTTTTTCTTAAAATTTCTTATTTTTAGTAGTGTCCGAAAATTAGATCAATATTTATTTGAGTTGATATCTCTTTAAATTAGTATTGTTGGCTTTCTTTTTGTGTTTATTATTACAAAGTGGAATAAAAGCTTTAATTCCGTATCTCTTAATTGGTGATTGTGATAGATTTTAATAATGAATAATATAAAATTGTAATTGGATATTATTGTGAAAAAAATTGTCCAAAAAATTTTCAAGTTATCAAAACATTCGGACGATTTATTTTCAACTCATTTTAAGTTATTTGGTTCAGTGTGGATGTTATAAAAAATAATATAAACATCATTTTATCTAATTAAGACATTTTGTATGGGATTTAGTGAGTATAAAAAGAAATAATTGAAATTTTATAATATGTAAACAAAAAGTGTCCGGAAATTAGATCTGTCCGAAAATTTGATCCTTTACCCTAAATTGAAAATTTCTCTGTAACATACATTTTTTTCAGCAAGTTATTTTAAGAAGAATATAAAATATATAGGATTAAATTACAACTTGTTGAATAGAATTTATAAACTAACAAATAGATGTTGAGATCATTTAATCTTTTATAATTACAAATATATTTGTTGAATCTATTAATTAATTCCAGTGAAAAAAAAATTATTTTTGTATGATATTTTCAATTAACTATGATACTCAGAATATTTCATCATCAATTATTCAAATTTTTCATTAAATCACATGTGAAAACTTTTACAGGCAGAGATTAAATAACGTTTTTGATATTTTTAGTTGAGTTAAACGTCATTCTTGACAAAAAAAATTATTAGAAAATTATGAACATATGGATGTGAGATGATGACTCATTTTCAAGGTCGAATGATCTTTTCTCCCTAACGAAATTTGTTTGAAATATAAAAATGAGTTAAATTTTAACATTAAACATTTATTTATTTCTTAAGATAAAACTTTAAAAATAATGTAAAAATTACACAAGTCCTTAATAAAATAAGACACAGCAAAAAAATTTAAGATGGCATTGTTTTAAATAGCTTATGGATGCATGTATTGTGCAGTTCCTTGCTTCTCATTTTGAAATTTGACATATAATGAGTAAAGACAAGCAAATATATACCAATAAATTATTCCGTAGATGACTGCAGTCAAAACACCAGAAATTGAGAACGTCAAAAGGTTTGAAATTACTATGAATATTCCAAAAACTGCCACAACAATGAAAGAAGGTCGAATCAAAATATGATCTCTCTGCAAAAAAAAATCAGTTATATTAACCGTCAGTGACGTGTTAAGAGCGCATTTTATCATTGTAAATCAGCAATTCATAATAACGTTTAATTCATTAAGAATTGCAATGCTTTTGATTTCAAATTGTATTTTAGAATTTAGAAAAATTACTTTTTGTCATTTTAAAATTTCTTACAAAAAGAACACATCCATATGAATACTCTTGGATCAATATGCCTAAAAGTCACTTCTGACTTGTTTTCTCGATGTTTTATGACATTTTAAGACTTTTTGATTTGGAAATCAAGAACCGGCTCTTGTATTCGAATAAAAGAGCCATTTGCTCAATTTTGTTTTGATTTAGTATGGAATAAAATACGTTAATTCTGAAATTTGCTCAGATTTTTAAATTTTTGAAGGCTCTTGTTTCGAGGGAAAACGGTAGGTAATTACGGAGACAGATGGACGGATTTACAAAGTGCGGACAATATGATGGAAATGCGCTACAATTTATTATATTTTTATGACAATGTATAATTTGATACCTTTTGTGTGCCTCTTATTAAAAGAACGTCAATTGCAATAAAACCAATCATGAATAGAATTGAAATGATGAGTACAAAAAATGTGACTGAAAAATAGTTTGAAATTATAACTTATTGTAAATGCAAAAGCATGCAAAATTGCACTAACCTATTTTAAAGACACCACAGTTTTCAAGTGTAATTTCATTATTTCCATGTTCATTCAAAAATTCTATAACATCTCTGCATTCAACAATTCCAGTTAAAATTAATCCCAAGAAGAGCGTTATAACTGATAAAATATTCATTACGAGGCTAAGCCTAAATTAAATCAATGTTTTAGTTTTATTATTTTAAACACTTTCACATATTTACCATCCTAAAACAAATCCTCCTGTTTCTAAATCGAAACAACACAAGAAATGTTCGATTATAAACAAACTACTTTTCATTTTTCTTAATACGCAATACACACAACGAAATATAAATATGATCTTTTAATATCCGATTTAACAAATACGAAGAAATGAAAATACGTATTGACTGTATGAATTCTAAAAATCGTCTGAATTTGTTTATAGAATATCTCTTTCTCTCATTCTCTCTTATATTGTAATTTCTCTCTCGCATATTAATATTGGTAAATTGAATAAAGAGAAAAAAGAAAATGCTGTCCTTTTTCTTGTATTAAGGGTGGGTGTTTACTGCTCACAAAATATTTTTTTTCATCTAAATGTGTAAAAATATATACAAAATAGAAACTGAAATTCATTATCAAAATAAGCTTCTTTTTCATTGACATTCGACCAAAAAAACATAAATAAGATTTGCATTCAAATTACGTTTTTATATTTTAAATTATCAATTTTTTATTTTTAAACATTAGTGTTCAGTAAGTTCATATATTTTTTCTTGAGACATTTTTCATTACATTTTATATTAGTGCTTGTTTGAAGTAGTTTAAACTGGATTCATGTATACTCCTTCCAATTTCTCATTACGAATTTTTACATACAATGAGTAGACGACAGCAAAGATATATCCTCCAATGATTCCGTAAAAAACGGCAGTGAAAAAACCGGAGATTGTAAACATCAAAAGATTTTTTATAATAAGTAAGATTACTTCAATTGCTACTATAAAAACTGATGGTTTAATATTTTTGTGTTCTCTCTAATAAAAGAAAATATTATAAATAAAACTATTGAAATACGATTTTCAACTGTTACCTTTTGTATTCCTCTTATCAATAAACTGTAAATCACAATTAATCCAACGGCAATTAATATTAAAAATATTATTGATAGTGTTAAGACTAAAAGCAATTATAATTATAACATATTTTAAAGATTTAAGAAAAATTATTCTTCTTACCAATTTTATAAGTAAGACATTCACTGATTGTAAGTGTGCTGAATCCAAAACCATTAATTTCATCACATTTATAAAGTCCCATTGTTGCAGTGTAAAACAAAGTCGTCAATATTGTTATTGTGTACAATACTATATTGAACCATCCTATGATTAGACCACCTGTTAATGAAAAATAATTTTATTACCAAATCTACAAATTTTAATCAAAATCTTACCCGTCTCTAACGACAAAAAGCCCAAAAAGTTATTAATTAGGAATAAATCCATTTTTAATATCCAGTTGAGAGAACTATTAGAATGAATAAGTCAAATTAAAATTAAGTTTTTTAATAAAGCATTTTTGAAATTTTCTTACATTTTCCTTTTTTACTAAAATTATAAATCAAACACCTATTTTTATCAAAATCGATTATATTTCGATTCAAAAGCCTTTATCTTAACTTATTTAAGAAAATTATCAATTAAATGTACTTAAAAACTTGAAAAATTAAAAATCTTTTTAAACTTAGATCTTATTTAGCGCCAGAAATTGCTTGTTAAAAAACACAAAGTTAGTTATAGAAAAAAATTTAAACAAAAAAATTTCGTTATTTTGGATTTATAATATAAAAACCAGAATAAAAGAAGTTTTTATTGAATTGATCATTTTATTCATATACTTCTGTTTCAATGAAGTTAGAAATTGAATGTAATGGTGAAATGTTACAAGCTTGATACATTAAATCACAATCACCATCCGACTCGCCCAACTTTTCTGCTGCTTCAAAAATTTCTTGATCATATTTTTCAGTTTCAGCATCAAAAGCTTTATGAAGTGATGGTCTAAAATGAAATTTATCATAATTAAAAAATTAATTAACATTGATTATAAGTTAGACTAACGTTAAAATGAAGTGAACGATGTCATAAATAAAATTCTCATCTGTAGACATTTCTAACGGATGTTTCGCTAATTCACAAATACTTTTCAATAAACAATCTTGATGATAGCCAGCGCTTCGTAGAATAAAGAAATTTATTGATATTTCAAAAGTTTCAATTTTGAATTACTCACAATGATAGCGTCTCCTTAATTCCAGCATAAAATTCACTAGCAGAAACATCACGCTTAGTTTTTGAATTTTTCTTATTCTTTTTTGATTTTTCAGTTGTTGATGGTAGAGTTGTTAATTCTTCATCTTGACTTGTTGTTGTTGTAATTTCATCATCATCATTAATTTTTAATTGTGCATTATCTTCATTCTGTTCTTCTTTAAAATTCAAAGAAAAGTCATCACCACTTTCACTCAATCTTTTAAGATATGTATAAAGCACAGATGATGATGAATCTGTGGTCAAAAGTGATCTTGCCCAATAGACTGGTGACCAAAAATTAGATGTATTGTAAGGTAGACCATATGACATCATAAATCCTGTATTCACTGCGACTTTATGTGAAGGAATGTATGAAATTTGAGAAATTATGCACATAGCAAGCTGAAGAGAGAAAGGCACATTGATATGACGTGGCAGAATAAAATTTAAATTTTAATCACTCACTTGAACTACAGTATATTGTGGAAAAACTAAAACTCTCTTTTGACGACTGAGAATTGTTTCATTTTCACCATTTTTTGCAGACAATAAATGAAATGCAAAAATGCATAAAATAATTGAAATCAAAAAAATTCTTTTCAACATTTTACAAGTGTTAATCTTTCAAGAACCAAATATCGACTAATTTTAATTGCTCCAGAAAAGAAAATTATTTTAGAAAGACAATAGAAATGAAAAGTGCTAATTGAAACATTCTCTGTGGTGACTTTCTCATTCCAACTGAAATTATAATTTAAATTTTTAACATATTTGCGGTTTGATAAGGGAAGTATGAATAAATATGACAATTTTTGGAATGATTTAAATTTTTTTTTGTCAAAAATTTTTTTTTAATTGTATGAATCAATGATTGCGGTCATCTAGAGATAAATTTTTTGTTTTCTTTTGTACAACTTCTACTCTATTCATTCTATTCTGAATGTTGAACCCTGCCATAAAAGATCAATTTTTGAACCTCACGAAAAAGTAAACACATCGAAAATCGACATAGAACAGTGAAAAATTCTTTATTTTAAATTTATTTTAAAGTTAGTTCATGCGAGTTACTCACTGTGCATTTATCATGGAACGAAATGTTTGAGAAATTTGGATTTGGATCTTATCGAATTGACGATAGCGAAAATAACGAGCTGGCTAGTTCAAAGAAAAATAATTTGAAACTAAACACTGTTTTAGTTTATTTTCTTGATGGAAGTTCTCATAAATTTGAAATTGAAGTTAGTCTAATTGTGTTTTATTGAGTAATAATTTTTTTAATTTACAAATTTTATCATTTATAGAAAAAAGCAAAAGGCTGTGAACTTTTAAAAGAAGTATTTGATCATTTAAAGATTACAGAACGTGATTATTTTGGCTTAAAAATATGTAAATCTGAATATGAGGTATGAATCACAAACACGCAATGTTAAATATTAGTCAATTTACACATATTTTTTTTTCTATTTTTGCTCACTCCTAATTCTGCGTAATGTTGTTTGCTATTTTTAGCGATGGCTGGATCCGACAAAAAATTTTCGTAAACAATGGATGAAGGAACAAAAAGGTTGTGGCAGTGGTCAAAATGCTGCTGCTGCATCACAACTTACTCTCGAATTTCGAGTAAAATTTTTCTGTGCGGATCCAACAAGACTCGAAGAATACACACGTTATCTTTACTTCTTACAAATTAAGCAAGACATCTGGCATGGTCGATTGCCAGTATCACTTCACACTGCCTGCCTGTTAGCGAGCTTTCAAGTCCAATCAGAATTGGGTGATTTTAATGCAGATGAGCATAAAGAAGGCTATTTAAGTGACTTGCAGTTGCTAGTTGATCAAAATGAAGAAACTGAACGACAAATTGCAGAGTTGCATAAACTGCATCGCGGTCAAATGCCTGCTGACGCTGAGTGCAATTATTTAGAACATGCAAAACGCCTGGACCAATATGGCATCGATTTTCATGATGCTACTGACTCAAGTGGCAAAGACATTAAACTTGGCGTCAGCTCGATTGGACTTTTAGTTTACTCGAATGATTTACGCATCAATACATTTTCATGGTCAAAAATGACCAAAGTGTCTTTTAAGCGTAAAGAATTTTTTATACAATTGCGTCGTGAGCCCTCTGAGAGCTACGATACACTTTTAGGTTTCAATATGGCATCACATAAACGCGCCAAAATCTTATGGCAATCTTGTGTTGAACATCACTCTTTTTTCCGTCTCCAAAAACCACACCGTCCTAATCGCTTTGCTTTGCTCGGTTCTCGCTTTCGATATTCAGGTCGTACAGAATTGCAAGCCTTTCAAGATAGTAAAGATCATTATAAAAGTTCTAAAACTTTTGTTCGTTCACCGAGTCGTAGAACAATTAGCTCACCTCTTATGAATGGCGGTGTATCAGATAGCAATGGAACAAGCAATGGCAAACATTTACACAGTCGCTCACGTCCACATGACAACAAGATCAAAATAACTGACTCAAAGTCACCACGCAAAGCTTGGGATTTGTCAGAAGCGGCGAGTGATAGTGAAGGTAGAGAAAGTCGTTCTGCACGTTTTGATTCTTCAATTCCAGCAATTTTTGATTCACCACCTGCCTATGAATCGAATGAAATAACAGAAAAGTTTCTCGAGGAAGAAGGTTTAGTCTCAATAAGACTATATGCTGACGAACAAGGAAGATATGGCTTTAATGTGAAAGGTGGAAAAGATTTACAAATGCCAATCTTTGTCTCTCGAGTTGCTCACAATACGCCTGCATATAATAGCAAAATTTGTGAAAATGATCAAGTAATTTTGATAAATGGACGAAATGTTAGCAATTTAACACACGATCAGGTTGTGTCGTTGATTCGTAATTCACGCGATATCAATGATGGTCAATTGAATTTAATTATCAAACCGAATGCCTTAGAAGACGGTTCTTTGGTTGAAGAGCCGCTTATCACATATGTACCAGACGATCAAAGTCAATTTCGCAATAGTCGCGATAGCTTCATTACTGGCAGTAGTGAGGCCAACTTGTTTCAGCAATCATTGTTGCTTCTTAGTGACGGCATTGCAAGCGGTGCACTCTTTCAGCAATATGAGCAGTTGTATCGCAAAAATAATGATTTGGCAATCACAGAAGCAAGAAAAGTCGAGAATGTCAATAAAAATCGCTATCGAGACATATCACCATGTGAGTTGAACACTGTTTTTCATAAATATTTACCATTATTTTTGACACCATAATTCTTTTTTCATTGTTTTGTTTCTTTACATTTTGTCATTGTCATAATATATAAATTTTTTTTTATTCTTTAGATGACTGTACACGAGTAATTTTGCTTGGTAACGAAGATGGCGATTATATTAATGCAAACTATGTAAACATGGAAATTCCTAATGGAAAAATTAATAGGTATAGAAAGAAATTTAAAATATTTAATCATAAGAAATAATAATAATTAATGTCATCAATGATTGATCCACAGATACATAGCTTCTCAAGGGCCATTAGCTAATACTGTAAAAGATTTCTGGAGAATGGTACAACAGGAAAGTAGTCATTTAATTGTCATGCTTACAACTGTCATGGAACGTGGTCGAGTGAAATGTCATCAATATTGGCCTTCATGCAATGAAACTCTTGATATGGGTGACCAATTCACAGTGAAATGTTTAAGTGAAATACCTGATTCAACGGGTAGTTTTGTCGATAGAAATTTGGTAATGAGCGATGCAAAAACAGGAGAGTCACGCACTATACAACACATGCAATATTTGGCATGGCCTGGTACGAAATAAAATTCTTTTTTCACTCTTGAATATTTTATTTCATAAAAAAATTATTTTTAGATCATGGAGTGCCATCGGATCCAAAACTTTTTCTTGATTTTACTGAAAGAGTTCGTTTAGCAAGAAATAGAACATTACTTCATGAAATTGAAGAAACATTGAAACAAGTTCGTCTCAAAGATGCTGATGAAAATGGTGGTCTTGATGGAGAACGCAAGAATTATGAGAATGGTGAAAGTCCTTGTGATTTACCTCCATCAACATCTGTTCATCAATGCATTTCTGCTGCAAATCCTCCAATTATAATTCATTGCTCAGGTTTGTTATCCAAATAAGATAATAAGATTTTTTTTAGAAATATTTTGAATATTTGTTTTGCAGCTGGTATAGGTCGAACTGGAGTTTTGATTCTCATGGATACGGCATTGGCATTGATGGAGGCAAAAGAGCCAGTTTATCCACTTGACATTGTACAAGCAATGCGTGATCAAAGAGCTCAAATGGTTCAAAATGTTGTAAGTCAATAAACTCATTAGCTTCATTAACAAACAAGTTGAAAAATATTTTTTTTTCTATTTCAATTTAGGGTCAATATAAGTTTGTATGCGAATGCATTGTAGCAGCGTATACAAAAATGATGGATGACGAAGAGCAGAAAGAGTCTCCACTATCAGTGAACGAAAGTACATGAATCACATGATAATAATGTTGTGACTAATACGTAAACCTCTCTCCCAATACACCATATACACATACACACAATTCGTCCCCTTCGTCCAATCAAAATATTTTTTGATAGTTCTTAGACGTGAAATGATTAACACAGAAAAATTTCTAAAATATTGAATGTTGTTGAGAGATTTTTTCTATATGCAGAAAATAAGAAAAGTGAAAATCTAATATCAATGATTGACTCATGTGATATGTGATAACAAATTTCTAGCATTTGCATAGGAAATCCTTTTTGGACCCTTGCAATTATCAAAAAAAAATCATCATCACTTGAATCAGTCAATTTTTATCTTATATATACAACAAGAAGTGAATTAATATTGATAACTTTACAATAATAATATTTAAAAAATTGACGAACGAATCCAATAGTAATAATAATAATAATTAGTTTCATTGCCTGTTTACACAAAAAAATAATTAAATAGAGAGACTTTAGATTAGCAATCATTCTGTCCATTTATTAAAAAAACTCCTATATTTTCTTCCTATGGAATACTAATAATTTTTATAATTTTTTAAATCCATATTAGATTTATTAAATTACTAATTATCAATTTATTAGGAATTGGAGAACTGTGTGGCATGATGCAAAATTATTTTACAATTTTGCGGAACTTCTTTGATCAACATCTCCACAATTCTCATAGATCATCATCACACTTGTCCTAACAAAAAAGAAAGAAATTTTTTTAAAACACGAAACTGACATTGCCATATTATATTTTACCCTTTTTATCTATCTTCTTTGACTATCTATCAACAATCCCTATTTTTATCTATTTTTCATTTTTTTATTATTATATGTATATTATTATATTGAATGGCGTTTATTATATATGTATATATCCTTTGTAAGGAGTGATTCTTATTAGATTTGAGATAAAAGAAAACATTGCATTGAAGTATGTTTAGTAAATTTATCATAGAGAAAAGAAAATTAAAAGTTGATTGATGGATTGAAAAATTATTTGTGTTTCCCTGAATGATGAAATTGAAATGAAATTTGAAGATTTTAAAACTGAAATTCGAAATAAATAAAGATTACGAGAAGAATAATTTTTTCTGATGCCCTTAAGTCATGCTTTCTTTCTTCTTTGTCCTCTTTTAACAGGTCTTTAAAGAAATTTCAGTTGAAACACATGCATGATTAAAATTTAAAAAAATGACCGTTATTTTGCACCATCTCGCGAAGAATTCATGAACTAAAAAATGTCAGTTGATTTTGAAAAATTAAAAAATTGTAAAAAGTGAAAAATTTTGTGTTCAAATATTTTTAATTAAAATTTGATATTAAGTAAGACAAATATGGAAACACCAGGTAGGAAAAAACAAAATGATGATTGCGTTACACCACAAATGCGAATGGATTTAAGAAAAGAATTGCAACAAGCAATAAATAGAAGGAATAATCTCACAACACGATCGAAATTGAAGGCCATAAAATTCCTTGAGACTTCAATTGAAGAAGAAAATGATGCGACTGATTTTGATAGACGAAATCAATTACGAAGGAAAGCTATTGAAGAGATTTTATCATCAGAAAAAAGTTATTTAAATCAACTTGAAAAATTAATGACATTTTTTGTAAATCCATTGAAAAATTTGAATCTGATTGAAATGTCATCACAATCACAGTTATTTGGTCAATTAGAGTTGATTTATAATATCAATCAAGAGCTACTAATGCGATTAGAAAATGATTTGGACGATGTCGCCAATGCATTCCTTAAACTAGCACCATTTTTCAAGATCTACAGTGTCTTTGCATTTGACTATAGGAATTCAATGATATTACTTCAAGTGAGTAATGTCGCACACTTGTGTATGAATATAAAATATTTCATTTTATTTGTTTAATCGTAGAATTTGACAACAAAAAATACGCCATTTAGGAACTTTCTTGAAAAGACTGAATCTAGACCAGAAGTGCAGCAAAAACTCAATTCTTTACTCATTGCACCAATCCAGCGAGTACCTCGATATCGATTATTATTGCAACAAGTTTTACTCTATACGAGCCCAGCTGATAGTGACTATAAGCTCATTCAGGAGTCCATAAAGCAAATTGAATCGACAATTAATCACATCAACTCGGTTGTTGAGGATCAAGAAAATACACAAACAATGCTCAACATTCAAAATTCATTAATGAATAGAATCCCACATATCGTCCGACCGAGTCGTCGTTTCATAAAAGAGGGAATGTTGTTTAAATATTCTGCAAATGGAACGATGCTGAAACGATATTGCGTGCTATGTTCTGACATTTTCATGTACTGTAAAGTCTTGAAAGTATGCTTATCCTCCTACATTTTAATTTTCTTTTCTTCCATTATTTATTTCTTTATTCTTTCAGGATCGTAAGCCAGATACTGCTGTCGAAAATTCACTCGATTGTTGTTGCATTTTCCCTCTCAAAAAGTGCAAAGTTGTTGAAATTTTTGCTGGAAAATTCAAGCTAACTTGCATGAGTGAAGGAATAATTTTATGCAGCGAAGATGTACAAACAGGACGAGGTTGGATAAAAGCATTAAAAGACACAATAGACATGCATATTGAAACACGAAAGACTATTAGAAAAGACTCAAGTAAAAGAAAGCCAATGCGCAAGAAAGAAATAAAAAAGTTTGAGAAACTTGAAGCAGAGCTCATGTCACCAAACGAAAAGAAAAGCGTGAGTAATGAAATTAGAAATAATAATGAAACTTCACCATACTAACTTGATTTAATCCTAATTGCACATACATATAGCATTATGATAAGATTTTCTATGGCGCAAATGTGAGTTCAACAGACATTGAAGTGGACAATGAACAACGGGACAATAGCTGCTTTCATTCGCGTCGATTACGTAAAAGAAGACATTCTGAAATGGAAAATGAGGACACAAGAAGCAATCATAAATCAATTTTCGCAACAATCAAGGAAAAGTTTGGCTTTGGTGATAATCGAGATAATAAAAAATCGGCAAAGTCAATTTTATCATCAGTCAATGGTGAGCATAACTTGTCTTATCAACATAATGAAAAAGGTGACATGTCTTGTGATTCTAATCATTCATTCACTGACAATACTAACAAGCAACATATTGAAGAAGAAGAAGAAGAAGAAAGCGATGATGATGGTGGATTTAAAGAGTATGAGGCAAACGCAATTTCAAGGAAGCGCGTGAAATTCGATGAAGAAAATTTAATAGTATCGAGCATAACATTTCAACGACAGAAGGATGCCATATACATGCAACAGCAACAGACGCAGAGAAAGAATGAAGATGAGTCATTCTTTACAAGATTTATCAATTTCACAGCCAATTTATTTTAAACTTTTCTCAAATTCACATGCATCTCTCATAAAATCGTTAATTCTTGTGCTACACAAATCATTACTCCAATAACCATCAGTCTTGAAATATGATCCAAGAATTAAGGCATCCGCTATTCCAAAATAATCTCTTAAATTGCTCTTTGTTACACCTGAGCCAATCAATAATGGCATTTTTAGCTTTTCTTTTTCATTTGCTATGATTTTCACATCATTTAAATCTGTTGCATCACCCGTTGATTTGCCCGTTAAAATTATACCGTCCGATTGAAAGAACTTTGTTGCATGTGCTGTATCTAATAGTGATAAGTCTGATGTTATGGCATGTGAACTGTGTTTCTTTTTGATATCATTAAAAATCATCACATTTTCGGCATCAATCATTTTTCTGTAACGAAGAAGCTCGCCCGCATTTGATTCTATCATACCTTCATCGCCAACATGTGCAAACACATATCCTTCGTTGCGTATAAAATTCAAACCTACACTCTTTGAAATGGAAAGAGCTTCTTTTCCACCGCCAGCGAGTACTTGAATGCCAATAGGAATTTTCGAGTCGCACAGATTTTTCACTTCTATAGCAGCAGCAGTCATTGAGGAGACAATTTCAGGACCAAATTTGTCACTTTTAACATATGGAATGTCGTGCATGTTTTCTATCAAAATTGCATCCTATTAGGATTAATGTTAGTTGTCAATAAGTTGTCACATCACATTAAAGATAAATTTTTATACTTACAATGTTATTTTCTATGTAAACATTCGTCTCATGTCTTGCCTTTTCAATAATTTGATTGAATGATCCACTTTGATAGAATGGTGTACCAGGCAAGGGATTTAAGTGAATCATTCCAATAATTGAGGTTCTTTTACTAAAAATTCTTCTAAATTTGTCCATTTTAAATTTAATTTATTTTAAGACTTTCTGTTTATGTTTATTTACTAACACTAATATAAAATTAAATATATGTGTATAACATATGGTTTGTTCCATTGGCGTAGATGGATGAGCTTACTTTATAATAAAAAAAGCTTTCTTTCTTTTAACAAGTTTATTTTTTAAAAAAAATCCTTTTATTACAGATAGCGGATTTGTCACACCATCAAATTGTTGTCAAATTAACAATTATGTCATTAAGAAATTTTATTGAAAAGAATAAAAGACAGCAAATTGAGCACTAAAATTCATTTTATTTTTATTCTTGCAACGAAGATAAATTATGACTGCGTGCAGAAATGACTTTAAGCATTCTTGTGTCATTGCAAGTCATTAATAATTCTCCTTTGTCATTGTTGTTAAAGGATTGAATATTTCACATATTTTTTATTATCTCGCTGATGTTTTCAATAAATTTGTGTGATTGTATGACTTGCATACACGACATGATGCATTGATCTCTCTTTCTAGTTATAAACTTATGAATCATCATTTTATATTTATTTCTATTATGGTATGCAGGTCAATTCTTTAATTCTAAGAATTACAAAGTTATATCTAGTCGCACACCTTTTAATATTTGCTCTAAATTATGCGATTAACATTGTTAATAACAGCAACTTACCTAAGAGATATGTATACATGTGTCTTTGTCAACGTGCACTATTACATCATGCCAAAAGTGCATGCATGAGCATTTTTTTGATTTCAAGCATGTGATAAGAATATAAAAAAATATATAAGTAGATTGAGACTAAATGGCATTGATGCCTTGAACCAATTGCATTCCATAACTCAATGTGAATAAAAAGCGGTTCAATCTTTTTTTTTCTACACACTCTTACAACCTTCCAATCATAGGCAATAAGTTTATATTTTTTTCGGACTTGATTTAGATAATTTCTTAAAAAATAACTGCTCACTGCATGAGATTTCTAACATTGAACTTAGCAATTGCATGCTGTCAAGCGCCGACGCTTAATAAGATTATCAATCAAAAATTGTTGTTATTTTGTTGCATTCTCATTCAACCATTTGTTAATATATATTTTTGACTAATTTACGTCAATTCTTTAGGTTATCATCTCAGTTTATTTTATAAAAAAAATTTAGCAGTGAATATTTTTAAACTTTTATTCACAACATAAGAGTAAATGAGATGTTGATTTATTAGAATTTGAAAGAGAGTGATTGCAAGTCAAATGATTGTGGCATTAAAAGTTTATCAAGTTTATTGACATTTTTTTGAAAAAATTCAATGTCAATGTTGCCCGCAAAATCACGTGGTTTGAAAAATTTATTCCTTGATAATTTTATGTTCTCATGTTGTTGTTATTCAGTTATTTTTTGAACTGTGCGCTAGAGAGTGATTAATTATAATCAGTAGCAACGGAGAGAAATTGATATGGTTCTACATACATATCGCTACTAGGTCAAAATGAAAACAAAATATTTCTGCCAAAAATAAAAATCGCACACAAAAAGAAGATGAAATCATAGCTGGCTTTGAACAAATTATTTTAGTGAACTCTTTTTGGGATAACACTCAAAATTAACATTTTTCTTTTCTAAGTGTGTATTCATTCATCATTTTATAGTACAATGCCACAATTCTATCCGGAAAAGGACGCTGATTTCTATGTTGAGCGATTAGTTGATGGTTATCATGATGCAAGGCCGTTTGTATTGAGAAAAATTCGAGCGAGAAATTGCGTTCGATGGTTTCGCGAGCCAACTGATGAAGATCAAAATCACAGCATCATATGTTCATGGGGTGAAGGCAAAACATTTGAAAACAATACCGGAATGAACTGTAAAAATTTCATAAAATCTCGATTGAGGAAAAATTGCAAATTGCCAACACCGGGAAGAAGAGGTTTATGGAAAATTACTCGTTTGCCACCAGTTGGAATGAACAATTTACGTTTACACACTTGGAACATAAAAGATTGGTTAGAAAGTGAAAAATTATCAAATTCTGAAATTGCAACAATTTAACTATCAATAAAAATTCTCATTATGAGTTACGACATCTAAAAAAGTTTATTTTCTGTCTTGATTATTTATTTATCAACCCACAAAATTCTCATTGGTTTTCTCTGTTTCTATAGGTCAATGAACGAAAAATTTTTAAATGCAACTGAGGTAAAGATAAGAATTTTTTAATAGCCATGAATGAATGAATTTTATTCAAATTGTTGCATAACAATTCTATTTGTTGCTATCAAGAGTCAAGTTGAATTATCATTTTACAATTTTTACAGCTGATTTTTTTCAATACAAAATAAATAAAAAAAAAGCTGATACGAGACTGAACAGAGTCACAAGAGCTGATCTGTAAAAATGTGAATGAATAAATTAGAATTTTAAAACTTGTTGTATGTGTTTCCCTCGAGAAATCGGGAATTGGGATTTTTTTGACTGTTGACTGACCTTTAAAATCTGGATTATGCAAAAGGTAGAAATAATGACATTCATTTGTATCGAGATAAAATTAATAAACCCACATCTTGTGTGTGTTTCAATCGATCGAATTTGCAATTGCTAATTTGCTCAACTTACCGCTCCCATATTCAAAGTACAAATTGGCACTAGTCAGCAAGCACTGCATTGACAACAATTAGACAACTAACTAGAACACTAAATTATAGAAAATAACTTATAACTTACCTGTTTGTCGTTTCCGACTCTTTCAATTCCTGGCACATTTATCAAAGAAATTCAAAATCATAAATTGCGTACTCATTAGCATGAAACATTTTAATATCTATTGACACAAATATCTTCATTATTAAATTTATTAAAACCAGCCATTTCAATAGAATTGTCTTAATAAATTTTTGCAAGTAAGCACTCAGGCCTCATATGTATGACATTAAAATAAAATCAAAGCCGGATTTAATTGCCATAAGTAATTTGTATGATAATTAAATGGAATATATTTTTCTTACATTGACAAAGTCAGTTGCAAACACTTGATTGTGATTATAAAAAAATTATCAATAAAGTGCCCAACGTAAATGAATAAATTAAAAAACAATAAATGATTCTAAAGCAGGTGTTATTAAATGTGGGTAAAAATTTAGAGCATCAAAAATTTAAGTATGCAATAAATAAGTCATTAATGTCAACCTACAGAGATTAACAATTTTGAAATTAAACAAGACAAGAGTAGTCAGTCATTTAAGAAATCTCACAGACACGATGAAACAATAAAACAGTAAAAAAAGGCAAGCTCAGCATGCAAGCGATATTCATGATCTTTTAATATTTAGTAACAAAATGCCAATTTTAAATATTTTGATTAAAAAATCCTTTATGGCAAACGTTAAACATTGAAAGAAGACCGTGCCGAAATCAGTACCATGGCGGCAATATTTATATTCATTAATGTCATTATGTTGTTGCACATGCCTTAACCTGTCTTAATTTTTTTCTCTCTCTCTTCATCCGCATTTATCTCGTCAATTAATCTTAATTATTTATTGTTCACTTAAAGGCGCGAGTGTTATTCGATTATTATTATTATTATTATTATTATTATTGTCTATTTCTTTTGTCTAATGCGCAGAAAACATTGTATAATCGTAAAACAGCAAAGACTTTCGCTTTCATTCAGACATCGAGCTAAGAATAAAAATTCGAGTTTTTTTTATTCGCGAATAATGAAGAATAGGAGGAATAAACGACTATGCAGATGATGATGATCATGACGACAAAGACCGACATAAGAATACAAATATGTTTGCTAAATTAAAACAAAAAAAACTAGCTCTTATATTTGAACAAGTCTTAAAATATTTTTTTTCTTTTTTCATTTGTGACTTAGAAAGAGCGTGAGATTGAAAAGAGCAGATTAAAAAATATTTATATCTAAAAAAGAATTATATAAATATAAAAACAATCCTCTCAATATTTCCAGAGAATAAGCGAGTCGCTCTCGCAAATGTCAAGGAGGAAATTTTTTTCATTTCTTTACAGCATTTTTATAATTGACTATGATGATGAGACTGCAAAAAGTGATGCTGATGTGTGTTAATTTGCAGCAAGATTTATTTGTTTATTATTTTGAGTGAAATGTGCAATTAGAATGAGGCGGAGAGAGATACGCGACTTGGCAAGGCCACAATGCTGTAACAAATCAATTGTTAATCTCGACATTTGTACACCATCAAAATGTGATTTATCAAACTCGATAATTTTTAGCGTAAAAATAGAATGAATATGCATTATGTCAGATTTGACAGTAACTTTAATCTCTATTTATTTAATTACTTGCCTAATGCTTAATTAAAAGACTTGATATAAACTCGTAAAATCATGAAATTTATTTCAATTAAATTTAAATTGAAATATTTGAATTTTTAAAAAACGTTAAAATTTAAATTTTAGATAAATTTATTTCTTAATCAAGAAAAATGCATTAATCTTTTATAAGTACAATCTCTTTTGAATTTTATTTATATATATATGAGAGTGAGTATTTCTTGTAGCAGTTCGAAAGTCATGCAATATTTTATACGTCAATGATGTGCAACAAGTAGTACTTAATTTGTGTATAGTTGCTATATGCTGCCATTCACATTTTTCAATATACAAATTGATACGTTATTTAACATAATTGCGATCGAATTTAATGATCTAGACTATAGTACACCAATCGATAGATTTCAGTATATGTTGCTACATTAAAGACATCGTGAAAGACTCTGTGGGATTTTCAATAGAGTAAGTTAAAGATTGCCCAATAACTCTTATATTTATATAAGTAAAACACGTGAATTGAACTCATTAAATGAGATTTTTATATTAATACATTTTGATGAGTCTTAATGGAACAATTTCATTAGAAATATATTGTGAGGAATCTTAAGGACGTGCACATAAATTTTTGGTTTTTATTGAAATCAAGTAAAATTTATTTACAAGTCAAGTCAAAGATCATAAAAAATATCAAATGTCAATTTATGATACAAATTAATTCTCGCGGGAGCCAATTGAATTGATTACTTTAACCAAATTTCAAATGTATCATATAACATACATATGATGAACTTATTTATTGAACTGAGAGAGTGAAAAATTATTTTGCAGCTGTTTATTGCAAATAATTGCATGCATTAGTTGTGGCGAGACATTTTGCGAGTGAGAGAAGCAATTAAATAATCAACTCAATTTATCTGCAACACTCGCTAACTAATTAATTAATTAATAACTTCAACAATCAATTAATTTACATTTTAAAAAAAGAAAAAAAAGTTCTAAGTTTTATAATTGACATAAAATAAGGTTTGTTATTATGACATGAGTAAACATTTGTTGAGGTCATCGAGTCATAATTTTTCTAAAGAAATCTGTCTCCATTTCATTTGTGACAATGTCGACAAGAATGATTAACAACAATTCAGAACAGGACATAAAATAAACGACCCGCTTTCCAAAGAATTACAAAGAAAAACAGACACCGGCTTGCGCGCTTGAGCAATTTATAAAAATAATTTTTTTTCATCAAAAATCATTCTGCTTTTCCGTTCTGAATATTGCATATAGCATTTTTCCTTATAAAAGAATCAACAAGTAAATAATAATAATAATGAGCGTGTGATATTGAGTGTCAGAGCCCTGCTGTAATTGTGCAAAGGCACGCCAGTCAGCCAGCACAAGACTCTCTTTCTGCGCGCCCAAAATAAAAGAGAATATATCGTATGTAGCAGAAATAAAATAAAAACTAGTTCAGAGTGTGTCATGAGTGAGCTAAAGCGGCAGAAAAGATTTTTTTTATTCATACACTTTTAAGCAAATACAAAGGCAGGCAAGTGAATGTCCAGAATGAAATAAAAATTATTTTTACGAGGCAGCGAAAAAAAAACTGAACGACCTTCACTATTATTTTCTGCTCGAGTATTTTTTAACTTCTCTCTTGCGCTTGCTATAATTTAACCATTTAATTCAATAATATTTAGATCAATTTTTTCAACTTTATTCAACTTGTTGCTAAAATGACGACGACGTGTATTTTGGCTTGATATCGAGGCGAGTTGTTGTTTATTGCACAAGTGAAGTAAAATTGCTTAATTTTCATTTACTGTCTCAAAAAAAAAATACAAGAATTTCAAAAATTTATAATTAACGACTTTTTGATACTTAAATTTTAAAATTTGAAAATAGGCTAAAAATGAAATTTGTTATTGATTCAAATTTTGTCAAATTTTTTTTGAGTTTTAAAGTTTCGCAAGGAATTGTGCAATATACATGATTTTATTTTTTTTTATAAAATTGATTTTAAAAAATCAAAACAACTGGCGAAACTTTTAGTCATTATTTGCAATAAAAATTATCATAAAATCTTCCTCAAAGCCATAATTATGATATGATATGAATCTGTTGAATAAATTTCACACATCATGCTCATGGGTATGTGATCTTGCATAATTATAGCTCTTTCACTTATGGATGTCTTCATTGATGAATGAAATGCCTTTAAAAATGTTATCACTTGGTCATTGTGCATATTATGTGTCAACAGAAACCACAGCTTGAAAATTATGTCATAGAATTACAGACATTATTAATTTATATCGTATTTTTAAACTCCTTATGCCAACTTTCACATTAAGTGCTTATTAGTTACAAGTACAAATATTGCAAGTGCATTATGCACATAAATCTCATGACATCGTTCGATTAAATTAATAATTTTCAAGTAGAGCTCTCAATATCAGACCTTAATTAATTACCAGTTAATTGAAAATGCGTGTGAGCCGTATTTGAGTAAAAAAATCCGTTCTCTTATGATATTTTACTTTGTGTGTGGGCGCATATTTGGAGCAGACAGACCGCATAATGCGAGTGCAATGCATATTGATATGAGTAATGGATAAAATCAAACAATATTTGTTTTACTTTATTTAAATGAACATTCGCTTGGCCTATTTTAATCATTATGTTTCATGTAAGCATCTTTTGACCTTTTTGAAATTCAATTTTTTTAAATTGTATGCTTGCTGCATAAATCAAATACATACATTAATGTGTGTGTGTGGCATATGTTAAATATCTCTCTATTGTAAATGATTAAATCCAGAAATGTTCATTTTAATCATCATAAATTATTATGAATATGTCATTATAAATGTATGTTTATGTGCTATGTGCTGTCGACTAATTGCAAAAATTTCGTAACTCACCCACTAAACTCTGAAATAAACATGTGTTAGCTCCCTCCTTTTAATCCAATCTATTACGCCGAAATATTATATCGATCGATATTATTCATTACAAATTTGCGCCTTTTTTTAAAAAAATAGTTTCAATGGATGAAAACTATAAATAGCAAAATTAAATAATATTTTTGTGCATTATAAAACAAATTCCATCGCTTGTATGGAAAAAAATTGCCTATAAGAAATAAATGCTTGCAATTGAGAGCTTTTAATAATTCATGGACATAAAAGAGAGATAATAACAATAATTAAACACTGCCGCGGTGCTTTTAAATGAATAAATAAAAAAATATGTATCAGTTAAGAGACTAAATCACGCTTAATTTTCGAGTTTCATTTTTGTCATTACTTTGCTGCTATTTTATAAGAAAGACCAATAGTAAACAACAGCAAAATGCAAGCATTCTAACAAGGTGATGATACTTTGGTTAAAATCTTTTGAAAGAAAGTGACTATAAATTATTGATATTAATTAAAATGATTGTTTTTGAACATATAATTATTTAAATTGTCTATTCATTGATTTAATTGATCATAAAATTGATAATTTAGGAAATTTTCAAATGTAAACAAAGAAATTTAAATAAAAATTAAGCTTACAATCAAAATATGAAAAATTTTCACTTACATTAAGTAAAAATTCTTTGACTTAGCAAGAAGAAGGCATTTAAACTAAACTAATTGACATTAATCAAAATAAATAAAAGTTTCTTCATCTTGATTTTTAATGAAATCTTATTAAAATTGCAAGAATGAATATTTTATACTAATTGCTATCAATGCCACTCAACGCTAGCGACCTGAACCTAAACTGAACCCAACAAGTCTATGTGCAACTAAATATCTTATCTGCTCACTTTTAATATTGTTTATTCGAATGGATGCAAAAACACAATCATTTTAGAATGAGAACTGGCTGGAAGTGAAGCAAGAATTTACCTTGAAAATGCGAAAAATAAATTGTTTTACTCTCCAGCTGCACAATTGCATCTCCCACATCCTTGAAAACAACGTAAACAACGATGTAATAATCGGTGCAAGTGAAAGGCACTGAAGATTGTCATCGTGCGATGTATGTGAACGGCAGTCAGTCAATTAAAGAAGATGAAGTTATATTTTTTTGCCGAAAAAAAAACTGTGAAACAACAGGCAGCGCATGAAATACTTTATCATGATGTCAACTTTTTTGCCTTGCTCATTGTCATAATTATACATGTGCGATCGATAAATCTTTTATCGTTATCATTTCACTTAATTAAAGAGATATAGATTTACGATAGCAATGGCAAAAAATTGCTTAAATAGATTGTTCAGCATGAGTTTGAGTGATGGAATTAAATTATCATAAAATTAAGGCATCAACTTTTTTTTTCTTCTACTCGACCAGAGCGTGAGAAGAAGGAAGAAAGAAAAAGTTTATCAATTTCAAAGTTTTAATTATACAGCTTAAAGATCGGCAAAAAATTTTGTTTTTTTTTAGGTTCTTTTAAATTCGATGAAAAGTTTTTTCTTGAAAGTGGGAGGGAAGTTTAAGATTGATAGATTAATATTTTATTCATTGCAGTTTTTAAGTGAGTATAGAACAAATTATGACTTGCATACTGTTATTTGTAAACATTTATTACTTCCCAACCCACATTTTTTGAGCTTGTCATATTCAAATTTAATCAACAATTTTAATCTTTAAATAATTGCAAATTAAAGAACTTGCAATCATAACTGGCCAATCCCTTTACTTTTCACTGTTCTTTGTTTAAATTTAATATGAACTAAAAATTAAATATTCAAACTTAAGTTTTTTAAAAAAATCTTTAAAAATAATTTAAATAAACAAAGAAACACTAAACTTTAATTTTAACTTCATCCTCCTTTTGGCACTAAAAAAATACTTTCGAAATTTGTTTTATTGTAAACAGTGTAGCAGCTAATAAGACCTGTTGCCGACATCATCCATATACATAAATATAAGAGCGCCCATAATATTATATGTATACTTCATTATAATCCATTATTCTCAGTGCTCTCAAGATGAATATCGAGTGTTAAATTAAAAGCAGAGAAAAAAATAACGACATTACATTAGCTTATGTGACTTGTATGGCACAACTGCGACGAAGTAGCCTTGCCAAAGGCATTTCAGCTCTCTGCATGAAGTCGCTGCCTATATTCGAAAATGAAGCTTTTTTTGCTGTTACCGTCATTTGATTGGTTTGGTGAACTTAAAGTCAATACAGAAAAGAATCGAGAGCATCTCAGGTCAAATCTTTAATTTATGATTTCACATTTGCATGTTCTTGCATCACCACCATCAAACAGATGGAGTAAATATATCTAAATAAAATTTTCTGCAAGTAAACATTTAGTCATTCGGCGCCAGTGAGATAATATCTAAGGGGATTTGATATCAACAGCTTAACTTCACTGTTGCCCTTTTTTCCATTTCGATGACGTTCGATAGATTGAATGCGTTGTTGGTGAGTCATAAAGGCGCCTACGCAGCAATAGCAACAGCATAGAGAGAGAAAGAGTGAAATGATAAAACGAGGCTAAGAACAAATGAGCTTAATCGAAGCTACACACGACAATTACATAAATTATGTACTCTAAGGTCTCGTTTATTGAAAAATGATGTTGTTGTAGCTTTAATTGATTGGCTATTTAAGCTTTGATTTATTTACAATGATGAACTTTATTTTCATGCATGGAAATGATGAGAAACTTTTTAATTGTTTCCTTGAGGCGGTTTAATATTTTCTTTCTTATTGCAATTATTTTAATATTAAAGATTTTAATGTCATGAAGAAAATTATTTTGTTTAATTTATGAAGTGCAAGTTTCTAAAGAAATTTGTCGTGAATATTGAAAATTTTAAACTTTTAAATGAAAATGTCAGAAACACAAAATTGAACTCTGTCAAAAATAAATGAAAATTTGTTATTTCGAAGTCATTAAAAATTTGTGTTTTTTATTTCACTTTTTTGCGCTCAATCTCAACATGAAAAGGTTATCATAAGTTTATGTGAGCTGTGATGTTGCAAAAGTATTAGCTGCTTTTGAATGAATGATGCTTCATTATTTCAAGTAAAAGTATTTTATTAAAAGAAGAAAAAATGATTGATTGTCGAATGAATAAAAAAAATTCAATTTTCAACAAATTTCAAAATCTATTTTTAATTATTTAATGTTTTAGCAAGACTTGGACACTCAAATATTTATAATTAAATTTAGATAAATTTGAATCAAATTTTGTTGAAAAACTATAAATTCTAAAGCTATAAACTTACTATAATTAGGCCAGTACATTCAAGACAAATCGTTTGATATGAATTTCATGTCATTTGACAAATTCTGTGGTTCACAATAAACGATTCTTCAAAAGATCAAGTAAATCTTAAGTCAACTTGATTTAAATGACTTAACTCAAACTTGACTTTATCAAAACTTCTGCAAAAACTCATGAATTAAAATTGTATTAAACTCTTCTGACATTTCAACCTTATATTAAAAGTATCCAAACCTTGTGTTTTATAATGTACAATAAATTGAGATATCAGCAACATATTAAATAATAATTTAATTGAATTCAATAAGAAGGAAGGAAAATATTCCTTTTTAATTTGTTATTAAAAGATAAGTCAAGTGCCAATAAAACTCATCTTGAGAGTACTTGACATTTGACAGAAATGAGCTGCTGCTCATAAAAGCGTAAAAGCATCAAGTGAAAGAAACCGCAAATTGAAGTTGATCACATTTATTGAAAGAAAAGAGAGAAGAAGCAGAAGAACAATAATAATAACTGAGCAGCATTTCAAGTCACTTGAAAACTACACCCGCACTCTCTCAGTAGTCAAAAGTGAAGAAAAGAGCTTTTGTATTTATGGATAATGTCAATGATTTTTTTCATTCATTCTAATATCTGTCTGCCCTAAAAGTACCGCAACTGTTTGTGACTTTATTGTGTCAAACATCCCACAAATACATATGAAATTGTCATCAATCAAGTGTCATTGTCAAACAACCAAATGTATGTCGCGTCGCGTAAATACTTGAACATTGTTTTTAATGACGATGATGATGACTTAGAGCGCGCAATTTTATTCCTTCAGCGAAATAATAAAATCATTTGACGCCCGAAATGTTATTGTTTATACCGTGAAGCACGTTTTTGTGTACGCTATGAAATGCTATTGACTAATTTTGAACGCACTGCACGAACGACATTAATGTGCTACCATGCAAATCAATAAGGATTTTATGTGAGAGCTTAAATAACGTATGGCATTTTTCTTTCGATTGCTTATATTTTGCAATCATAATAAATAAATCTAGAGCTCAATTGTGTTCGCCTCTAACTAATTGATTTTGTCTTTTGTATGCGCTAGAGAGTGAGAGAGAACTCGATGAAGAAAAATTCATTTTTTGTGTTTCTTTTGTTGAGAGTATGATTAGATGTGATTAATAATGACATAAAGCTGAAATATGATGAGAAGTTTATGATGAATTGTGTATTCACTTCTTATTCATCATCATCCAAGTGTTTATGTTCCGCATTCAATCATAATTGTCTTTAGCCAGAAAAACAAGCAATGGAAGATTTAAGAGTGTGAGAAATAATTTGGTATGACTTGAGTAGATTATTAGACTTCTTTCTTCTATTCAACTTAAACAAGTATAGAATATCTGCTTATACTTATCTATTCTTACATCTTTTCAATGAAAGTTTATTTCCTGAGTAATTTGTAAATTATTGTAAATTTTATTTTTTGTTTATAAAATTTTGTAAAAAAACTGCGCTTTTGAAAATGCATCAAAAAATAATTTGAATTTTAACAGTCAATAAAGTTTTTCTATTAATTCTTTGTTTTTTCAATCAAATCATATTTTAATTAAATTTGAACATGAAATTCTACTGTTCATAAATATCATAATCATCATCATCACTAATTGTTTTCTGTGAATACTGAAATCCAATACGTCAGTCAGTCAGTCATTGAGTCAGTGGCTTATTGAATTATTCGGAAAATAACTTCATTACATATATCACATGCGACCCATAAATGTCTATTTATAAACTAAATAATTAAGCTTCTTAATTTTTCTTTCATATAACAACAATTTCATTTGTCAAGCGAGTAAAAATAAACACATAAAAATGATACTTTGTGTTTCACTCTCATCACGTTTATAGAACTAAAGAATAAGAAGAACAGCTTTGACGATTATAATAATTTTCGACGACATGTTGAATGCATGTAGACACGATTGAACTTTACCATTTTGCTTTGTTCAACATCTGCTGCACGCATGTTATGAAAACGACGTTGTGATTATCACGTGCATTAAGAACTGTCATTTAATATCCAACGCCTACATGCCTTTGAGTGCTATAGAAAGAGAGAGAAACTGAAGCGAGAATGTTTATAGCATTGCACGCAGTTTCGTGATTAAATTGATCTCGTTTGGGCACAGCTTCTATCATAAAATGAAATAAATATGTTTTTAAAGTATTTAGTTCAAATTGAGATATTTTAGCTCAAAATTCAGTTTAAATAAATTGCATAATAAAAAAAAAAAAATATTTTAATAATTTGGGCTTTTTTTCTATCAATAATTCAGACAAAATGAAACCAAGAAATAATAGAATAATTCAATCGACGATTTAACTGCTATGATTCAAATTCTAGATGGCGCTATTTTTTTGAATAAGAAACAAAATGAAATTTGCATTTATTTATAATTTATCGCTATTTCATGTCTAGAAATTATTGAATAGTTTACTTTAACAATCTAATAAGTACATTTAAATTGACAATTCATCGAAATGCAATTAAATTATTATTTAATATTTAATTATTTTAACGGTTCTAATATTTCTTGCAATAAATTTTTTTGTTATTACAAAATTGTACAAAAAATTGTCCATTGCTGCAATAAAAAAATAAATTCGAATGTTTACAGCCCAACCACGATTCTTTTTAATATTTTTTCTCTTCAATTTGCTCTCTCGTGCAGAAGGATAGAAATATCAACAAGTTTGGCATTCATAATGAGCTCAGTGTTTAGTGTTCGACGATTTCTTCTTATTTGCTAAGAAACAAATCTATACAAATGAAGAAACATATTAAAGAATGATGAAATTCGATATATGCTTTGCACCACTCTTCTCCTTTTGAGCTGCTCAGAAACGCTTCTCATCATCATCATGAAAGGTGCAAAATATACAATTTTTTATATTATTATTATTTTTTGTGATGTGAATATAAAAAACAATAAAGCATGTTTGTATGTGCAATGCAATGCAATCGAATGGAGAAAAAATTACCTTCACCGACCTTGCATTCTAAGAGAGCTTTGCAATAATAATGGCAAGCAGGCAGGCAGGCAATATAATCAAGGTGTTTTTGTTACACAAAAAAATGCATACATTATAAGAACAGCTCGCCTAGCGGGTATGTTTCACTATTATAAGTGTGGCAACCATCGAAATCGAAAGTTGCGTTGTGTCTGATGATGTTTATCTTCCTTATTATCTTTTGCTGTTTGTTTACCTTTTGAATTTTGCATGCTGATCATCAAAAAATTGTTAATCAACGATTAATTCAAGTTTTGTCTGTCTTTCACATATATTGCAATTATGAAACTTTTTATCGCCTTCAAGACTCGCTTAATATGCTTCAATGGTACTAACAGCGCAAATATACTTTTTATGAAAGTAAACTTTATAAACCTGATGAGAATGTGCTAAAATTAACTTTACTTATTTTATTTGAGTTTGTGCATAAGATCGTGTTTTACTTAGGAACATCTTTATTTAAGACTTTCATTTTAATTTAAATTTACAAGTTTTCATATAATTCCACTTGTTAACATTTTGATGAGTTAAATTACACAATCGTTTGGAAGTTTAAAATAGAAGAGGAAGAAAGATTTTATAGTGAAATAATTTTTTATGATACAGTTCAATTAAGCCTCCTCTTCTGGAAAGTGATTATCTCTCTTTTTATCAAATTAAACCACAGCATGACTGCCCCGTTTATCTCTCTGCATGGTAGATTGTAGTTGTTATCGATTGGAATTATTTTTATTTAATATTTTTGGCAGGCAATTCAAGATTATTAATATGTTATTGATTTAATACTTTTTTCCTTTTATTTAAACACTTTTAAAGTGTAAATACTTGAAATCAATTGAATTACACTTGAGTTATTTAAGAAGTTGAAGAAGAAATTAAAAGTTATAAGCATTTGTTGCATAAATAATTAATTAAAGCAAACCAAGTGATTATGATGATTTAATCTAAATGAGAAATTAAAAGACTCACATTAATAATTTCCAAATTAGCAAGTTCAAATAACAAGTTATTTTTTTTGCTTCAAAGGCCGGTAGCACACTTTCAATAATAAACAAGATTTCATTTAGTGAGACAACGCTAACATTTAAGGAGAATGCATTGACCACAAGCGTCGAATAGATAAATTGGGAATGAGAAATGCCATCACAAGAGTGTGTTCCTTTCGATGCCAAATTAAATTCAAATTAAATTAGCCATAGTCAACCATAGTCATGTAAATTCAAAATACGAAAGTGGAACGAATCTGCAACGTACAAAATTATTGCCTTCGCTTTTTTTTTGTTGTGCCATTTTTGTCTGTGCTTGCAAAAAAAATATTTTTATATGAGTTAATGGCAAGATCTGACAATCTTGGATTATCAAGTTAATGTGCCGAATAAAATTGACAATGACTATAGCTCAATTTTTCTTGTTTATTTGCACAGCTGAAGGATTTGAAGAGATGAAGAAAAAAAACTTCAATGTCCATCGCTAATTTAATTTTTTTATATTTTTCAAGAGCTGTTGACAATTATCTCATTTCTTTCAATCTATCAGTTAGTCAGCTAGACGATTGCATAACAACAGTTACCAAATTTAATTTTAAGCTAGTCTGCAAATTAATTAAAAACGCATTTAGAGGTTGTTGATCTTTTTCTTTGAACCATGAATAGTGAATTTTTTTCCATTATTGAATGTAAACTATTTGATCTCTTTCTTGTGCGATTACTTAATGACGCAATAATCCACACAGATCTCTACACCTCTTCATGTGCATGCCTGAAATACGATTGAAATTTGATACTTGACACAACATCAAATGCATCAGCGAGGAATTTAAAGAAAAAAAGTTAATTACCAGCCAAACATTTTATTATGCAATACACGCCTCTAATAAATTGCCAATACACAATTCTTGCAAAGTTTCGTCATTTATTTTATTATAATTTGAGCCAATTGCAATCGATAATTCACGGAAATTCTTTATTGTTTGGCTAAAAACAACTGCAACATAAAAGGTCAAAATGTCAAGAGAGGCGCAGTCAATGAAATTATGTGCATTTATAAAATTTTCACTTCATCATTCAATTGTCGCTATAGCTGACATAATTTGAGCTCTTTTTCTTTTTTGAGCGCAGGTGAGAGAAAGATTGAGTTCGAGTATCACTTTGATGGGTGGCATAAAAAAATAAATGGCTTCGTGGTGTCGTAGAAATTTGTAATTTTGTAAATACACGCTAAAGATTAATGAGAATTGTTTTTGAAGTTCAAATGTGACGCTTGAATGATTTATTAATGTGGAATTTTCAAATGGTGTTGCTTTGATCTTATAATGAGTTATATAAGTTATTACAGCATTTTCATTATTTACAAGATAAAGACACTTTATTTAACAGAATTATAAACTTGACCTTCTTAATTAAACTTTTCTATATTGATTTCTTTTTGAATAAAGCTAATAATAATGAGTTTTTAATCAATTTTAATTGAATGTTGTCATTTTGAAAGGTTATTATTTACATTTTGAAGTTGTTTGTTTACATTTGAAAATTTCTCTAAACATTCACCTTAATTACCGAAATTGTCTTTTATAGAGCAATTCTATTACTCAGAAAAGAAAGAAATCATTTCTAAATATTATAAGCTTCTTTATTTTACAAAAATCTTAAGTTTTTAATTAATATCTATCATATTTTTTAAAATAAATCAAAATCTCTTTATATTGATAGAAAATTGATTTACTTACTCTATCGCTACAATTCTTTTCTTTTTCAATACCACGTCAATAATAATTGTGCAATAAAAATCTCTCATTGTGCTCGCAAATCTTTATAGCTCTTATGAAATAAAGACAAAATTTTACCTCCAATAATAACAAAAAAAAACTCCAAGGTCGTTTGACACGCTTTCACATGATAAAAAGAAAAGGAGTGCAATGCAATACAATGTATTCAAATTGAATTCAATATACCTTTAATAAGAAGCTGTTGGCTGAATACAATAAAAAAGAGATATTCTTATGACGTCACTCAAATAAATAAATAAAAATATTGTTGCCTGCACATTATTTATTGCTTTCTCATGGCTGCTGTTTCGTGCAGATATATATTCATACAATATATGCGTGCATAGTGTGCCTCAATGTTAAAGGTAAAGAAATATTTGAGATGCTTGTGTATGAAGGAGTAAAAAATCCATAATAAAGATTCATTTCAAGAAGCAGAAAAAGATGGATTTATTATATAGGCCTATATGAAAAATTCCAGTTCGCAAAATTTCCCTTCATTCTCCCACGAGAATGAGCAGTGGCAGTGAAACGAGAATTATGATTGCTTTCCCATGTGTGTAGGTGAAATTTTTGGTGGAATTAAATAAGACTTTTTGACACTCGCATGCATCTGAAGCAATGGCATTTGTTGATACCATGCTATCATGACGTTAATGTAATGGAAAAAGCAGCTGCTGTGTGTGAAAAGTGAATTATCTATTGAGATGAAAGACGAGCTTTTGTGTGACCTTTATAGCTTCTCACTTTCTTTTCTCTTGTTGTCATCAAAATCCCGTGGGCATAAAAATGCTTTCTTTGACTAAATTTTCATCTTCTCTTAAAGCTTCCCGTATTTATTTATTTATTCCATCGAAAAATAAGTTAACCCACATACAAACACATAAATATACATATTTATATTGAAAATACGTCAGTCAATTGTTAGTTGTTGCGCAATGACAAGAAAGTTAGACACATTATGCATATTATTCTTTTTCGAAAGACATGTTCATTGCAATTGAAGAAAAACGCGTCTATAGTGGGCGAAAAAAGGAGGATCTAAAGAAAATTTATACGAAAGAATATTGATGGGGTAGACAAAGTTATAAATTTTGCATGTAATGACGTCAAATGAGAAATTTTTCTTTTTTTCGATGTTAGTTGTTTAATCAGTTAGAAATTTAAATAAAAGATATATTTCCGATAACTACTAACATTTGCTTCTTCATTCAAATAAAATTTATATAATCAGCCAGGCAGTAAAGCTAATGAGATAAAATTTCTATAGCAAAGCAAAGCTACTTGATTATGAAGGCGTTAGGCAAAAAATTCTTCTTCCTTTACTTTTATTCAACTTGTAGGTGGCGATGAGAAAAAAGTACAAAGCATTTTGTTTAATCCCACTTTTATTATTCACAGAAGCTTAAAATTTATCTTGCTGCTCATTTGACATTTGAAAACAGTGAAATTATCTTGATTTTAATTGTAATTTACATTTGCTTCCTTCATAGCCTCATAGCCACCTAATATACAACACGATTTATCTTAAAGTTGACATTTAACCTTTTCTCCCTTCAAAAAGTAAAGTTTAAATCTATTTTTATTCAATTTGTTCCTTTTTTTGATAAAAAGCTTTTTTATTGATTTTAAATTTTCCTCTATTAATTAATTCCCTACTGTTGAACTTATTGTCAACGTTCTTTTTGTGTGGTTTAGAAAGAATTCTACCTCATTGATGTGGGTTTGTTTGAGAACCTTTTTCTTGACTTTTCATTCATCTCATTGACTTTGTATGTGTGTGTGCTTGTAAATGCTATAAATGGGGACTGATTTATGGCATTTTAATAGATATGATATAATCGAAAAGAAAAAGGTTATTCTTGTTATGCGTACATATAGGATGATGATGATGTTGCTCTTGTTTTCAGGGTTTCATGTTTGATTTTTTTAGAAAATTTTAAAGAGAAAAGAAAGTTTGAGCAAAAGTGCAAATTTCAAATGATAATTTACCATTTTTAATAAATAAAATTAATGAAATAAATGATGAGGTTTTATATGATAGATAAAAATTATGCTAAGAATGTTTACATATTTATTTCGATTGCTTTCTAATTTAATAGCTTTTTAAATTGACAATTTTGAAACATTTTAAAGAAACTTTAAATTAACAAAATGAAAACAAAAACTTTAAAATCTCGCAAATTCTGTCATAATTTAGCGTAAATAATGAACATAATAAACCCAATTTATAAAGATCAATTTTCAATTCTCTTTAAAAAATTTATTTACGTCAAAGTAAACTCCCTATTCCCAAAAATAATCGATTGATACAAATATTTTTAACTTGAAAAAGCTTTAGATTTTGTCATCATTTCTCTGTGTATTTCTAAATATATATTTTAATCTTTATACCGAAATGAATAAAAAAATTCTTTTTTGATCCTTTTAAATTTCATTTCTTTGTGTGTATCGTTTTATATCCCAATTTAACCCATGGCTAAACTTGTTTCTGACTACTTTAAAAATGGAAGAAAAAAAAACTTTTCAGTCTCTTTTTTTCTCCTTTTCACATGAGCAATCTCGAAAGGTCATCGACGGCTATAACAAGAGAGGAAAGGAAAAGTGTCTTTTTGTTCTCAATAGAATGGCAAGCAAGCAACAGCAGTAATGCAAATAATCTGATTTTATTTTATTTTTATATTATGCACGAAAAAGCTTCATATGCATAAGCAAATACAAAAAGACTCTTTCTTTGTTATTGTTTTCGCATAGTTCTGAAGGTCGGTCGCCGTTCGTTTGAGTTCTTTTCATTCTTTATAATCTAGCGCACACAATGAAATTTGCTCGTGCAACAGGAGTGGTATAATGCTACAACTTATCTCATAATATTCGCGAGAATAAAATTCTAGTTTACTTTTGCAAATAGCTTGAGAAACAAAAGCTCACTTGTGTATGTTTTGTTTGTATAATCAATCTTTGTCTTTAATTAATTGGTATAGAGCGACAACTGCTGCTGCTGCTGCAAATGACCCTGATGAAATTAATTGTTCTAGATTCTTTCTCATTAAGTCATACCACAAAGAAACCTGTTAACAACTACATTTAACCAAGCTATTAATTGAATACAATTTTTTTGACTTCTTTTCTTAAACTCATTATTATCTTATTCAGCCTACATGCATTCAACTAATTTTATTGCCCGCAAAAGATAGTAGCCGCCTATCATTGATCTCACACTGTTACTATCATTATTATTATTATAATACATATTTTTCGATAAATACGTACGTACACAAGACGCAATATGCATACAAAATACACTACATACGTCTCCATATAATACTGTAATAATACATATTGGAATTATTATCAATTCTGCCTACATTTTCATTGCTATCAGCTTAATGTGTATCATTATATTATATGAGCGTAAAGATGTGATTAATTACAGACAATATCCGATATAATTAAAAGTGAGAGTCTTTTTTTATTCCTTTAAAATGAACAATAAAATTATTGACATCAGAGATGATATTATACTCTTTGCATGCAATCATTCCATTGACTTGAATGGACTTTCTTGTATTAACTTCGAGAAATTTGATATCATAAATTTATCAGGTCAAGGATTGATAAAAAAAAGAATGAAGTCATTTATTGTTTTAAGATTTGAATTTCTAATTTGATTATTATAATTTTTATTCAATTCTGAAATATAAATTGACAAATTTTAAATATAAATTAAAATTTAGCATTGAAGAACTCACAATAATTCATTTTTATCATCATTTAACTCTCCCAATGCAATCACATACAAATCAAGGCATAACAAACAGAGAAAAAAAAATTCTGAGGGAGAAACTGGCAATAAAAAACAGGAATAAATATATACATTTTTACATAAAGACACTTTCAATTTTTAAAATATCAAGGTCAGAAGAGCGATATAAGCAAAGTGTATGTGCACATAAGAAAGAAATCTGTGCACTGAGGCAATAAGAATGAGAGGGAAAAAAGGCAGTAACAATAAATGAATGAATAGATGAGATAATGTGATTTGCTTCACAATAAAGACGACAATCTTGAGTGAATTTCAACAAGCAAAGAAGACAGTGAGTGTGATAGAAGAAAAGGCAAAATTATATAATTAAATTAGAGCTTACACATGCAAAGTTCTCAATTTCACACTCAAATTCAATTTCTTTATTCACTCGAGCTTGCTAAAAATTGTATGTAGAAAAATTATTTTAGATTTTAATCGATGAGGATAGAAATCGATATATAATTGAAAATCTCATGCCTCAATAGAGACTAATTATAAAGAAACATGCTGCAAAGAATTTCAAGGACGTATGTTCACAAAAAAAACATATTTAATTTGAACTTCAACTGTTAGAGTATGTGTGTATATTAGGAAACAATATTTATAGAATTATTAGAAATCAAACAGCTATTTATGTTAACACGCAAAAAAAAATTTATTCAGAAACGGTCGACGACTGTAGAAGCATGAAAACACGGAATGCTTGATTGAGTTTCAGTTTAATTCTCTTCTTGGTGTCTCATTTGCTCTGCTTTTGGCATATTTTTAGTGCGTTTGTTGAAATTAAAATACACGAGAGATTTTCATATCTTTTGTTAAAAATAGTCCATTTTTGTTGAATACTAGACAAAAAACACATGCTGAGATGCTTCGGTATTGGAAATTGCTCACTGTGACGTGTTCAAAAACTGTTGAATTCATGTTTGAGGAGTAAAATGTCCAAATACTGACAGTTATGAATAAATCATCAAAAATAAAAGAAAAGTTTGTTTTACTTGTTTTCGACATACTGTGAAGCGATTATTTTTAGTTCCACGGTTGAAAGTTTTTGATTTAATTTTCCTAACAGCACAATCTTAAGTGCTTTTAAGTGAAGAAAGAGGAAAAAGTTTTGAACTATGTACAATGAAGAGAAAAGAAAAGAAGTTTTTAAAACTTACAAAAATAATCAAATCACTTACAAGTTTTTCATTTCATTGTAAAAATTCTCCAATCAAATTTCATTCAAGAAATTTAATTAATTTAAAGGAAATCTAATGTTTTGTCAATATATGAGCAAATATATAATTGTCCTGATAGAGATTTAATTAAATAAGAAAGCTAACAAAGCATTAATTTGATGTATACAAATGAAATTGATAGCAATCATCATCTCTCATCTTTTACTCTACATATTAACAACAAGGTTTAGTTATAGCTAATAATCGCACGTGTAGAACTAAGTTCATTGCTAGGTAGACAGGAAAGGAGTGAGTTAGCTGTCTAGTTCATTAGCACTATGTCCTGAATTGATAATCTCATTTTTTCCTCTCATCATCATCATTTGCTATTTATTTTTATTATTATGTACATTTGTTAATGTGCTGTGAAAGAAAATTATAATTTTTCTCTTTACCACAAAGGAATAAAAATACTTTACTTTAATCTACATTTGCGTTGTGGTTTTTCATCTTTTTTCTCTTTCTGTGTGTGCAAGATTGTGCTTAAGAAATTATCATTTTATGAATTATTTATAATTCTCTATTTTCTATTCATGAATGAATCATTTCTGCTGTTGCTGAAAAATTTTCCACGTTTTCGTGTATATATTTATATGTAGAAAGAAATTAAAATTATGTAATCTGTTAAGGATTAAAGACACGACTAAAATTCACTCTCGTCTAGAAAATTTATTCACATTGTTTGTTGGTAAGCAAGCAAGCAACAACGAGAGCGAAACTTTTTCATTTTCATCCATTTTATGCAAATTAAAATTGATTTTATTATGTTCTCTTATTTTTCTCTCAATTTTATCTGCACCAAGTCTGCTATCGATTATTATTATTTATTATTTTGTGTGAAACGAGATAGAAAAATGTAGTTAAAAAGTCTGACTTTATTTAATCTTATCGCACGGTAATTATTGTTAAAATATCATGATAAAAATGGACTAAAGTCTATTTTCTAGAAATTTCAAAATGAAAGATAAGAGATAAATTAAATTAAGAAATTTATGTCTTATTCAATAACAAATTTAAGTCATTTAAAAGCTCTTAAAATTTAATATTTGCTCCACATTCAAGACGAAAACAAAACATCGCGTTCGCAATCAAAAAGCTAAATTTAAATCAACAGCGCGCTTGTCATTATCATCATTACCTTATCACATCAATGCGTCTTGACAGCTTATATTATTTTTTCGAAGTTGGGGGAAAGCTTCATACTTCATTAGTATCAAGAAATATGAGATTTTTAACAGCTATTATTTATTTGAAATTTTCCGAGATGATGTAATCTCATATATAAACAAAAAATTTATTTTATGGAAAATTTACTAAAATACTCCTTTACTCTGATTACATGTAACTGTTTACATCATATTAGAATATATAGAAGTGTATACAATTAATCAGTTATCAGAAAAAAGTAGTTTATAATGAAAATTTTCTATAAATAGAAATGTCAATATTTCCTATTATTTCAATTTATTACTTAACAATCTTTTGAAAGATAAGAGCCAATACACCTACTTATAATAAACATACCGCAATGATTCACTCTTGAAATTTATTGTGATTCATAATTTTGTGTTAGCTGCTGCTAATTGAATTCTCACACAATAAGTTACAGTATTGATAATTGCTTTTGAGGTTTACATAATAATTTAATAGAATGATTGAATTGAAAATTTTTCGGTAATCGCCATTCTTGTCGATCAATGTATGTTCATACATACATATGTGAATGCTATTCTTAAATGGACAATCAGTCATTGCCTACGCATTGAATTAATGGACAGAGAAAGAAAGAAAGAGAGGAAAAAGCAAAGCGTAGGCGCCGTTAAACATAATGAACAGGAGCATGAATAGTGAAAAGTTGTTCAGTGGGAAAATTGAATGTTAAAAATATAGATTGCTAAAGGGCAATAAGAGGGATAAAATGAAATATGTCTGTAAACGTAGGTGGACGCGTTAAAATTGCAATTCTATATTAACACTCACATAAACGTCCTTCAATGATATCATTAATTTTTAACAATTTTTTTTCTCCCCGGATGTTCAATTTTAACAAAATATGTCATTAAATCAGTCATTATCAATTGTGTTTATCATTCATTCTCGTTCCATATGTTATCTTGTTTTAAACAAGCTCCAAATAACGATTCATTCTCATTTCTTTTTTTTTTTCAGGAAACACGAGACACACAAGCACTAAAATTAATTAATGTGATAAAGAAAGGCAGGTGAAAAAAGTTTTTTATTTTGGGTCCAAGAATCGATAAATTTAGCTAAAAATGATTTTATTGACCGACCGAACGAGAGACAACACTGAATCGCGGACCGAATGTTCATTCATGAATTTTCAAAGAACTTTTTCGTGTCATTAATTATTCTGAAGGTGCTCTCACTTGTGGCTGACATAATGAGCAGTGTGAGACAAAGCAAGCTCTGCCCTTTTTTCCTTCTTCGTTATAAAATCTCGAAATAACCAAAATATTTTAAATTAGATTTTTATGTGTTGGCGTTTTTCCTGTGAGCCTTCAACATCAAAGTTCTCTTTTTCATTCTCGCTCTCTCTCTCTCGAGTTTTCTTTTACTGATTTTTCGATGAAAACAACTTTTACTAATACATTTAAAGAATTCTCAAATGCCGCATAAGCAACAAATGGTATGGTATGAAACAGCTAGTCAATGAAAATTTTACAGATGATATTGTTGCTATTCTCGTGCATTAAACGAAATCATACGAAAACAAGAGCGAGAGAGAGGAGAGAGGAAAAAGCCGAGAGTGGATGAATGAATATGTATGGAAAAGCTTTTTCTCGAAGCTTCCTCATCCTTAATTTCGATAAACGAAGAAATTATAATTCCTTTGCCTCCAACTTTTTTTTTAATTTTTTGTTTCAGTAAATTGATTTAATTAAGCTGATTAAATTCAATGTTAAAATAAGAATTGACATTTTGGACATTGAAGACATAAGCTTCTATTTTTAGATCTCGTTTCGCCCACATATTTGTATCTATTTTTAGATCTACATCATTTTTATCACCATGACTCTCGGTTGTACTGTATACAAAAGATAAAAGAAATATGTACAAGCTGTTTCATCAATTTCCTTTACATTATTTTTAGCGCATTTTTGGAACAACAATGCAGCTTATAGTTTCACTTTGTTCGGCTGGCTGGCTGGCTGGCTCACGGCTCACGGGTGTGGGATGAGATCTCGAAAATTACAATAGCTAGAGACTTCCGGTTTATTGTATTTGATTTGTGCTATCGAGTTATTGGGAAGAAACATCATTAGAATGCTGTTACTTATTGCATTAGTTAGGAAATTACAAATTTAAATTTCCATATTGAAATTTGTAAACAAATTTTTTTGGCGCGCGAAAACGATTGCAGCGCCACTAACGGCAAATACTGGAACTACAAATATTTTGAATATTACTCAACCGTTATTTTTAAGTCAATAAAATTGATCATTAGAAAATTCTATAAACTGAACATCAATTAAAAACGTTCGCCGTACTTTTATGCATCAAAATTTTATAAACATGAATTTTACTGTATTTTTATTTATTTATTTCGATCAAATTATTTTAAAGCTTGAATCTGTTTCTCAAATGAATCTAATAATTCAGTAATTTGTTAACATAAACTGATCTAGGCACAAAAATGCGCTTAAGTGTCCCCTGCTACCACACGGACACTTTCCATGTCATTTTTGATACTTGACGACACTAAATTACCATATTTTGTTAAAATTTATGTCATAAAAGATGTATACATACATTCTCAGTGACATAAGACAAAATCGGAGACAATTGAATTAGTTTTCAATCCTCCTTCGCATTTTCCTATTCATCTTCTTTGGGTGCTGATTTTAAGAAGTAAAGTGAAATGTGGGCGAAATGGAACAAGGCTGAATTTAATTATGAAAATTACTTCCATTCTACAGTCATTTGAATTCCTTGCTAGAGCTAGGTATAGATGGATGAAGAAATAGTAGACGAAAAATATAATGACAGATACCTATCTTCCACAAAAGACAGCTGTGGGATGTTGGATAAGAGAGAAGAACGAAAAAAAAAAATAAATTTTCTTTCTACAGAAAATATTTGATTATGCTAATGAAGCTTTCATGCTCTAGGAGATTTTTTAGATATGATGAAAAATGTAAAAGGAATTTTAACCAATTTTTTTATTTGAAATTCAAAATGAATTCTAAAAATAATAATTTTAACCTGTTTGTGTTTACATGTCACTCATATAAATACATATTTTGACACTTTTTAATCAACATCACTTTTCATGGAAACTGCTTTCATTCCTAAAACCAAGCTATATATTTGACACCTACGTAAAGTATACAATTTTCTCGTTCAATGATTTATTTTCGTCACTTGAAGCAATTTAATTACAATCAATTTTGTTCACAATCATTTATCAACACACAGTCTCTATAATAATCGAATTAAATGGACAGACATCGAAGCCACATACAATGTTATAGTTGTTGAGCGCTAGCAACACTTATAGGATATAAATGAATTCAATTCTCAAATGGATTTTGATACATACACATTTTCAAGCTCTAAGCAAAAGCCTCTAAAAGATTGCAAGTGTGAATACAGTAAAAATTACATGGCGCCCGACAAATTCCAACAACAATGAAATTGACAAGCCAGCAAGTCGTCAGTGACGCGGATTCTGTTAATTTTATATCATTCCTTCGGTGCTGTCTTCTTTTTATTCTTAATTTTATCTTGCTTGTAGATACGACAACAAGCAGGACTAAATATATATTCTTTTTCTTTTTTTTGATGGAAAATTACTGAACAGCATTTAGTTGTTGCTAATTAAGAGTAATAATTTTCATGTCATAAGATAATTTATATTTTATGATGTTCTTTAAAATGTAAATTTAACTGTCATTTAAGAATTTAAATCTCTTGTATTTGCAACAAATGTATTGTCATAAAAGCTTTGAATTTGAAACAAAATTTTGTTTGTTCAAGAATTTCTTTCTAAAGAATTCTCATGAAAATAATAATCTACCATATATCAAAGTAAAGTTAATCAACCATAGAAACACCACAATCTCTTCTTTATCATATCATATAAAACTCTCAAGACGAAATTTATTTAAATTTCTAAGAAAATCTAGACACATTCACAAACATTTACAAATGAGGTATTCAAAGAATAAAATGTACTCTTTCATATAAAGCTTTTCACAAGAAAATTAGGTAGCTATTATTTTAGAATGATGTGAGCTTCAATTGATCATTTAATAAAAAAAAAAACTCATTCTCTGACGATATGTGTTGCATTTAAAAGTCAATGTTCGATCAAATCAGCTGCTGATTATTATCAGTGCAAACTAAATGAAAATTGATGAATGAATTTTGCAACGATAACTCATTGCAACTTGTTGTTTTTATTCTATTTCCATGTCAATCACTCGAACGCTTGTTTATGAGCAAGAAAAAATTTTCAGTCATGATTTTTCCCTTAATCAGCAACTTATTCCGTAACTCTATCTATTTCCTTTTTTCAGTGACAGAGGACAGACAGGAAGGAAAGAAGGTCACTAGCGCTAATCACTATTAAAAAAATATTAAATGTGGTTAAAGGTCCTTTTGTTCTTGAAATCTAAAAAAAATCTTTTTTCATAACAAAATGACGAGGGTTTGCGGTTATTGAAAGTTTGTAAAAACAAATCATTTGCTCAGTCATCCATCAATGTTTTCAGTTCATTGAAGTTTTTATCTAAATAATGAAATATTTCCTAAAAGATTTTAATGATGATATTTATGAAATTTTTGTCACCATATGGAAAGATTTCAGAGGAAGAAGCTTCACTTTTCAAAGGACTATAGAAAAAATGTTGTTTTTCTCGTTTTTCATATAATGCAAAATGAGAGAGCAGAATAAAAAGAGAAGAAAATACGAGAGAGAGAGAAAGAAAAGAGAAGAAAAAACTCCTAAATGAATTCAAAATGATAGCATCAAAATCATGAATGAATGAATGAAATTGTTTGCAGGTAAGCAGGCACATTCTTGCTTATCATGATAGCGTATAAAATATTGAATTGCGTTGATGGAATAAATTTCATAATAATAAGAAATTTTTTATGGAATTTATTTGGATATTGGATAAATATCAATTTTTTTGCTACTGCTGCTGCTGTTGTTGCTCTATGTAATAAAATGAATTATAATAATGATAATGCATTTTCTATTGAATATTTTTTCACTTTAACACTCTTGACTATCTCGATGTATATAAGCAATAAATATAAACAGCAAGGATGAAGAAAAAAAAAATTCGAATGACGTCAAAGATGGGAGAATCATTCATAAATTAAATTTTGTGTCTTTCTCTCTCACGATTCTTACTCTTTACAATTGTGTTTGTGATTCGATATTTTTCCCACATTTTCCCCTTTTCACTGTATTAGTATTCTCGCCCAAATTCAGTGGTATTGTGTGATGATCGTCCTCATTTTTATGTTGGTGTGAATAAGAGAAAAATCCATAATAGAGCGAGAACTTGTGACGTCACCACATCATGAACGTTTCAGTTGGGAAAAATGAAACTTTTTTCTCCTTGCGAATATGCGTCACATGTGGGTGTAAGCGACGCTCATTTTCATTCAATATAAGTTTATCTTTATCAACAGAATTTTTATTCTTTTCGATTCGAGAAACAATGAGAAAGAATTATTCAAGAGACAAGATTTTACAATAATTTTTTGGATTAGAAGAATTTTATTGCTACAGTTGAGACAAATTCTATGATTGCTCATGACATGTTATTAATCTTTAATGTTCTTTCATTGTCTAGAATTTCATTTAAAAAATAAAGAATTGTTTACTTTTTTATTATTAGAATGACTTGTGCAATTTTTCAATTTTAAAGAAAAAAATAAAATTTACCAATCATAAACAGAACATTCTCATTTTCAAGTAATAATAAACAAATAAGTCTAGCAAGTTTTTCTAACATGATAGATAGAAATGATTATTATACAGCTGTATAGTAGTTTTTATCTACTCAATGTCAGAACGAGAAGAAGTTTCTATAAAAAATATTTATATATACTTCACGTGTTGCAATCAGACTATGATTAAATTCGACTTCTATAGATGATGATGATAGGTGAAAAAAACCAGCAATATGTTTCGGATATTTATTTTGTCATAATCTACATTCATATCGAATCACAAAAATATAAATACGAAATTTATTCATGAATGAATTTTATTTGAATGTTAAGAAAAACGTAAAAAGCATTTTCTGGTTCTTATAAAAGAGTTACCTAAAGTGCGAAAAGACAAAAAGTAAGTAAAATGAAAACAAAAATATTGCCGGCAAATGTTGTTTGAAGCGTGAAACAAGATGTGGGAAATTGTGAAGCTTTTATTTTTTTCTTTTTCCAACGTTTTTTTCCTTAATATAATGTAAAAAAGCATCCAGAAACAAACGCAAAAATACGACGTAGTAGTTCTCTTTTTTTACCAAGCCAGTCAACCTACAAAGCGACCTCTTCTCATTCTCTATATTCGACAGTACTTCTTTTATGTTTCTCATACATATATTCACAATGTTATGCTATTTTTAGAAACACATAAAAGCTCACAAGAGCTGAATGGAAAGAAAAATTGGAGCGAGGAAGGCAGTGGCGGCAATGATCGAAGGAATGAGTTAGTAGATGAGAAGACAGTAATAGCGGCAGCTGAACAGCTTCTGCTTGTTGTTTATCTATTGAGTTGGAATGAATAAATACACTTTTGTTCAACCCAACACCGTCTCTGCCGCCACAGATCTGATACTACTGCTGCTGCTTTTATATTGAATGTAGAGAGAAGGAAACACATTCTAAGGGTATATGCTCTCTGAAATTCCAACGCGTGGGCGACAAAACAGTTAAGGGAATGAGAAAAAAGTGTGCTTCACTTTTTTTTTCGATTATTTCGGAATGAATTTTTTTTTTATTTTCAAAACATTTTCCATTGAAAAAAATATTATGGGACAGAGTCATTTATACTTATTTCATGTGAATGTCCTTATCTCTATTGAGACACTGAAACTTTTTTTTTAAAGGACAAATTGAAATTTATTTTCATAACAATGTTATTGTCTTTCTCGATCTTTCTAAGAAAAAGTTTGGTATTTTAAAAAGAATTTTTTTGGAATTTAACTTGATAATTTTTTAAATAACTTGAAATAAATTTATTTAGTAAAAATTTCAATTTAGATTCTTTACAATTTCCAAACTTGGATGAAGAAAAAGAAAGAAAAGAGTTTTAAGAGACATTTAAACCCTAATTAATTATATTGATGTTTGGGTAAAGCCATTAAAAGTCGTCCATTATGTTTGTTCAATAAGAATTGAAATACATTTGCAGAATATTGAATGCGATTTAATCCTAAGAGGGTAAAAGATAAAGATTCTGACGCAACCTCAATGTGGCACGTTCATGTAAGCAGCAAATAGAACATCAAGGGTGATGATGAAGTACAAAAAAAATGAACCTTTTTTGAGGTTGAATGAGACATTTATGTGTGTATATACACGTGAAAGTAAGGATTGGGACTTCTTGATAAATTTAACGTAGCTTTTCATCAATTACGCCAAGCATTCAGAGACGCTTGTCAAATACTTGCTTGCTTCCACATCAAAAGAAGCCCTTTTATTTGTAAATCTGTGTTTGGCTTCTTTCATGTACATACATGAGATATTTTTACACCGCTAATAAATTTATATATAGCTTATAGCTTTTTAAAATTCTCGCTTTTGTTTGTGTGCGAGAGAGCAGAATGTATAAAACACTTGAAAAAGAAAAAAAAGCATAAAAAGCTCTTGTGATTGGGAAAATTTCATGTACAACATGTTGTATGTGTTTTTTTCATTCTTCAATGAAATAGAAACTCGCTTTACTCTCTCAGAGATTTTTTTTCTTTTTTTCTTTTTCTCTCTCTCGCATATTCGTTCGTTTTGCTCTCACATTGTTAGTTGAACATAGCATAAATGTGCCGACATCATTTTCGTACGTGCTTCAAGTGGCAAATACATTCACATTTTCAGCTGTTCGTATCGTTCAACATTGAGTGAGCTTCTGTATGAGTTTTCGGCTCTGTAAGCCGAAAAAAAAAATAAGTTGCAACCGACTCTCGATTCATTCTCAACGTGTCAGCTTGCCGAATCAGTCGCGTTAGTCGTTCACGAGCTATCGAAAAAAGAAAGAAATATAAAGTATATTATATTATATTTAGTGCAAGAGGGGGATTTGAAAAAAAGATTCAGTTTTTTTGTTTCAAAATAATATATAGTATACACATTCATATATACAAATTTCGATAATTGTTAAATATTTCATATATTTTTTTTTTGGCAAAAAGGAAAATTATTTTCTTCTCGATAATTCACAATAAAGTATATAGCAACGAGAAAAGAGAAAGAGTAAACAGACAGTAATAGTTGCAAATCTGCCGAAATTAATTTTGTTTCTTATTGAATTAAATTAAATTTTTGTGCTCCGCGAGTCTATCGTGTGATATTCACAAAAACTTCTTTTTGCAAGTATTATATATTTTTCAATCAGCATCGTCAACAAAATAATATAATCTCTGAGGTACGACACGAGAGTCACATAAGTATAAATGTACAATTTACGCTCATTTTCGGGCGCACTCTTCTAGATTATTCCACAAAAATCTTTTTTATTTGTACTTTTTTTCCATGATAATATTTTTTAATAATTTATTATTCTCTTCAAATCTCTTTTCTTTTTTCCATTCTTAGATAATTTATTTTGTGCAAATAAAAATAAAAGACTTGAAAAATTTATTTCTCTCTAGAAATTAAAATAAAAAAAGTGAAATTAAAGAACAATAAATAAAGTGAGGACTAAGAAAGAACAAATAAATAAAAGAAATAAGTAAAATTATATATAGAGAGAGTGAGAAGTGGAAAGTTGGTGAAAGAAAAGTGATAAAAGAAAATCAGTAAAAATTTTAATTTGAAACGAGAGAGAGAGAGAAAGAAAGAAGAAGAAAGAGAAAAAAGTTATTTTTTATTTTGTATTATTTTTTTTGAAAAGCTAATTACCAAGAAACACACGTTGAAAACTTGTTCGGAGTTGGTCAGTAGGGAAAGCAAAGCATTTTCATGATATCCGCTTGGATAAATCCATATAATGAAAAAAAGGTATGTATCTATTTGTTGCAAACACACACATTTTTCTTAACTAATTATCGATGAAATTAAATTATTTTTAAAAATTCATTTATTAAGGCTTGGATACTTGAACAATTTTTTACTCAAGTTGACTTGGAATATTTGAAAAAAATCATTAATGATCAATATAAAATTTCCAAGGAAAATTTTAAAGTTTTAAAACAATTTACGAAATTAGTTAAAATTTTCCAATCAAGCAAATAATCGCTTATAGTGAATCATTAGAGAGGTCAACTAATATAAACCTTTGACTGTTTCAAATGTTTTTATAAAAATTTAAATAAAAATAATAAAAGTATCCAAGCCTTATCAATTACAATGTAAGAAAAAAAAATCAACCAGCAAGCAGAAATAGTTTTCGTTCCAATTTGAAAAATGAAAAATATTTTTCTTTATATGCATAAAAGGCAATTCGCAATGTTGGCAATAAAATAGAAAAATAAAAAATTTCCTACATTTAAACAAAAAGTAACACATTGAAAAAAAAACTTTAAATTTAAAAATATAATTTGGCATTCATATGAATTTTCTCTACTCGACTCTTTTTTTTTCTAAATTTAATTCGTCAATCTTGCCACAATTGATTGCAATCAAATAAATCTTATTTGCTGTTGTTTTTGTTTGTTTCTTTCCGTACCATATGGAATGGAAATTTTTTTTCATCTCCACATTTTAGACATGAGAAAAACCGCAAGCGATGTGAAAAATATTTTTCATTCATGATAATGACGATGATGATGATGATACATTTTTTTCTCTCATTCTTTCGTTTCTATGTGATTGTGAATGAAGGGAACAAGTAGTTATATTCTTTTTCCCTTCGTTGCAATGTGAAAATTGCGCAAATGTATTGAGTTTTTTTTTTTATATTTCGGTGACGACCACATAGACATGAAAAGCGTTTTAGAGAAAAAAAAAGTCAACAAGTGTGAAGAAAAATCGAGTATATAAATTCTATTTTCTTGCGCTATATATGCGACGATGTCTATCTTCATCATGCCAAAAATAATTATTTCTTGCTCATGCAAAACTACACGTAGAGAAAATAATTACTTGTGCACAAACATTTTTCTATATTTGATCATTTTTTAAATCAAATTTATCTCTAGAATCTTCTATAATATAAAACATATGTTAGACTTTTTTTTCTTTTTTCATGTCTGCAAATTAAATTAAAATAATAATGATAGCTCTCACATATGCGTGTATGCATGAAATGAAATTTTTTTATATTTATTTTTTACTGCAATAAAAGATTCTCAAAATAAAGAAAGAGAGAAGTAAAAAAAAGTGAAAGTTTTTCAATTGAGAAAACCTGTAGAAGATTAATCGATGAATAAAAAAGAAGTTTTTCAAGAAAGAAAGAAAAAAGATGGCCAGATTGAAGATAAAAAGAAATATTGCAATTTTCTTTCACCGGTCATGTGAACCAAACGCATTTATAGACTGAAGCTGTCATGTAATCTTATCGATTGACAATAAATCACGCAGAAAAGTCTTTTGATCCACTTTTTGATTTCGTGTCATACATTGTTGACCTTTAAATTGAATTATTCGAATACAAAATGATGATCGTAATAGCGTGTGACTTTTTCCATAATATTGTAATCTTTTCTCTCACTTGAATCTTGCATAATCTCAATAATATTTATTTATTTTTTAAATCAATAAAAAAATATTTTGAGAATCTTTATTTAGTGCATTATAATGACGGACACATCACGTGTATTATTTTTATTTTTTTGAGAGAGTCATGCAAAACTCTAATTAAAGCTTATAACACAGAGAGTATTTTCAATACAATAGCAATGCCCCTTTTACTCGCTATTGTATTATTACACACATTCAGTCACTGTTGCTGCTGCAAGTCACCTTCGTATGAAATAAATGTTTAAAAAAATTTCCATTCGTTTCGGAAAGTATTTTCAATTTTTTTTTTGAAAAAAGAAATAAAAATATATCAAAAAAGAAGACAGCAAAAATTACTTTGTCCAATTTCGCAATGAAATGAAGAAGACATCGAGAGAAAAGAGACGATGGCACTTGTGCATTCACTTCTCATGGCTGCAATCAATCAAAGAGATGTTTTGCTGAATGTGGCATGGCAAAAAAAAAAAATACAAAAAAAAAATTGATAACTGTTGACTTTTTCTTCTTTCACACATAAAAAATTATTTGACATATTCGATGGATCGAACTCTCGTGCCGATTATTTGAATTTTAAATGTGCACAGAATGAAATATAAATGAATGATAATTTGATCAACTATGAAGAAGAATTGTCATTACTTAAATGACAATGAACATCACACACGGTCTATCATTCATTCACTTCCACTCTTTCATTGTTCCATTCTACTGGCAATTTTTCTCTCTCTCAAGGCTCGATTATGTGTGCTATTATATTTCGAAGCGGTGAAATTTTGACATTTTTAATACATTTTCATATACATATATATAAAACATCACACACGACACGTTTAATGTAAATTATTATCACCGATCAGGCAAAAGAGCGAGCACAAACAAAATATCAACAGTCGTTAAAGACAGATAATGGCTTGAGCTAAACCAAAAAAAACTTTTTTTTTTTGCTTTTTGAAATTTCAATATAATTATGTATTTGGGAATCATAAATGATGATAACAAGATGAATCGGACGCCAGAGATAAATTTTCAAATTGGTCAATAAATTTTATATTTTATTTTTAAAACATTTTATTTCATTTTGGAAATAATCACACATCATCACGCACATTTGCTTTTTCTTCGCACTTTTTCTTTTTCAATTATCACATTCATAGAGAGAGAGATGATGGAATATTAAAATATTTCTCAGTAGTAATAAAAAGTTGAAACTTTTAAATAAACACGAAGATTGTAAGAAAAAGTTTGAATTTCATTCGAAATGCATCACGAAACAAGGAAGTTTTGTTTTGATGAGTCTTTGTGGTGTAAGTTTACTGAATTGATCGTGATTGCTAGCTAGTGGTGTATTGATGACAAAAGAATACTAACAAAGATTGAATGAAGCTTTTAATTTTACGATAAGAATGAAATAATATTGAAATGAATCATGACAAATGGTAGAGCGATATGATTGAAGATAAGTATGAAGGTTAATTGTACTTTTTTCCTAGTCATACTTCATTAAGTTTAATTTAAAGATATTGAAGAAATTGAGACGATAAACTTTATATTTTAAAGAAGAAACGAGCAAATACATGCACATTTATATACATTTTGTAACCCAATTTTCAATGCCATTAGGGAATTTTTATACCAGATCTATACTCATACTCGCACATTCACGAGAAGCAGACAGAGAGCACAACCAGAAAACATTTGTTACACTTTAAAGCAATATTAGAGAGTGTTATAGGAGTCTAAAACTTTTTCCTCTCATTCACTTTATATATTATAGATTTTTTGTTTTATTCATGAATCCACATGTGGAAACTAATAACTAAAGTGTGGTGAAAGACATACTTACGTGCTTGATATTATAAACCGCTAAACTAATAAAACCATGAACAAGTGAATCCGATATTGTAAAAAGTCAGCCTTTACTTGTTTTGTGGTATGAAATTTTAAGAAATTTTTTAATATTTTCACTAAATTCTTTAAAATATTACTTTTAATTTATGAATACTAGTTTGTTTTAATATAATTTAAAGTTATTTTGTACTTAAATCAAATGTTTGATCACTTTAAAGTGATAATTTTAATAATTTCTAAAATAAATTGTTTTTGTTTATATTTCAAAAAATAACGCCTAAATTCAAATTTATAACGGAAAATAATAATGCAAAATTTTCTCTAATTTCTTCAATACTTTTTAATGATATGTCTTGCGGTCTCTAAAACAATTCTTTTTATAGAATCTGTTTATTGAAGAACTTTTTCCATGTCACTACAAAATGTTCAACAAGTTTCGTAGAAAAATAAAACAATGAAAGATAGCAATTGATTAGTATTGATAGACTTTTGGCAGCTACAACTTTTTTTTCTCTTTGCCTAACAAGAGCCACTTTGTAGTGTATGGAAATTTGTTTTTTGTCAAGCCGCAGGTAATTGTGAGCGCTTGCTTGATGTTTATATAAGTAATTTTATAAATTTAATTATTTTCGACACTAGAGTGCTGCACATATGATGAAATTCACAACAAACACTGGTCTGTGTTATCGATTACGGTTACTGAAAGTCATGTGAATGAAATAAAGGTCAAGAGGCAATATGTTGTGTGTGAATTCACTCACTAATCCAATTGAAAAAGTGACAATTTTTTCGTATTCAAACACGTGCCCAAAAAAATTATTTTCAGTTGCAAGTCACGCGGAAGAATTTATTTTCTATATTTTTTGTTAGTGAGCAATTAAATCGCATGACATACGTGTTTGATAAGGATTCTGTTCTCAAAACATACTCTCCCCCAACGAACGATGAGATAATTGCTCAACGGTTAAAAGTTCAACGATCGTAAAATTTGATGGGCCTGACATAACCAAATTGACATTATCAGCTCTCGCGATGCGAATTTTTTGTTTTGCTAACGGCATAAAAAAGTGGTTTTCAATAAATGCTCGAATGCAAATACCTACGAATGTAATAAATTGATGACACTTTCGATTTTTGTTCGTTGATGCGTGAATTTTATTTTTATATTTCACTTTTCGTCTCTATTTTTGGGTAAACAAAAATTGCATACAAATGACTTTTTGTCACTACTCTGACGCTTATTGAAAATGAAATTTGAACTTATATCAATTATCGTTCAACTCCCGGATATTGCATTTTTTTCTGTCTTGACATTGACGAGTCGTGACCATCATTTTTTTTGGTGAGTTTTGTGAAATATATAATAAATAAAAGAATTTAATTAGAGTATGATGCAATCAGTAAAAAACACACAATCATAATGGTGAATGTATGAGAAAGAAATTTTTATCGTAAACAAAAAGCCACAAAATTGTGATAATTTTTTACACATAAAAGAGTGCTGATAAAAACAAATAATCGAATATATATCGGAAGTTTGATAAAAAGTTGTCCATTTTCACAAAAAAAAAAAAAACGATTTGTCTCTTTCACTTTTGACTTCCTCTTTAACTATTATTTCTTATGAAAAATATTAATGTCACTTTAATGTCATCGTCACATCAAGTCAAAGTAGATTCTTTTAATGTTGATAAGAGATGCCTTACGGGATTCTCATGTTTTGTGCTTGCATGTTCATGAATGTACAAGACCAACAGTGACAAATATAAATCACAGAAATTAAAAAAAAAATTCTTCACTCTTGTTATCAATATACCATGAAACTGATGCGCAATTCTCTCTTACTTTTACGTTTACATTTTCGTGTGATTACTTTGTGGTCTTCAATAATTTACGTCTCTTTTCACTCTAATGTTAAGAGTATTTTTATACACAAATAATATTTATCAAAGAGGTAACATGTTGGTCATATTTTCGTGGCCATTAGTGTGTGTTTGCAAATGCAATAATTTATCGATTTAATTATTTTTATTGTGTTATAATTTATTAATATTTTCAACTTTAATTGAAAATGTTAATGATGTAAAATACTTTAGTGCTTATAGCATACATGTCCTTGTCATTGTAGATTATATAAAATTATAGGATTGAACAATTGTGTCATAAAGTTAAATCTTATCTATGTTTGTCCACTTTTCATTTTATTGTTCATTGCAATGAAGATTTACTATGTAGAAAATTATATTTGTTGTAGAATATTTTACAATATATTGTAGAAACCATAAAAAATGGAAGAAAAAGAAAAGAGTTAAGAATGATATGAGATGAGAAAAATTGAATATCCTTGAAAGCATCACTGTCTCTTTTTTGCTGATAACAGTGAAGTCTTTGTGTAGGCGTCATATTCCATTTTGACTCAAAGAGCACACAATATAAGCTCCATTAAGCTTCTACCGTCAAAATTTCGCACATACAAGTGTGCAAGTTAGCAGCTAACTCTTTTTTCTCGAATGAATGAAAGACAGGAAAGAAGATAAAGGAAATAAAATTTTGTTTAACACTTTCTTCAAGTGGAAACTCAATATCAATCAAATCATAGATCAAAAAAAGGCGAATAAGTTTCTTTCAACCCTTTTTGTTCTTTTCTTTTCTATGAACGGTAATTTGAAATTAGATCCTCAATTGTGAGTGAAACGAAATAAATCAGTGTGTAATATTAAAGCTCTATGGTTCATACTAATGAGCACCATTCTTATATTATTGAAATTTATATCTAAACATTTTTCTTAAAATGTCAACCCGATACCATATACACAAGAAACAGGCTCATAATGTTGTTACAGCTAATGTGCTTAAGGGATTTCATTAATAAATATCTGTGTTTGTGCAAAATAAATTTTCCTGACATAAAGCAGTACCAATATGTTGTTGTTTTTGGTTTACTTTGAAACAGAAAATTCAAAATATTCTTTTCAAAGATTTAAACATTTTCTTAAAATAAATTTCAAAATTTTTATGTGATAACACTGATGAATAAATAATAAAAGCAAGAACGATGTTCACTTAAGAACGAGTGATAAAAAAACTTTTATTTTATGGGTTAAACAATTTAATAATAATTTAAATATATAAATGACCGTTAAAAATGAGTCTGCGTTTTCAAATTTTTAAAAAAATTAAATTCACATTTTCAACAAACTTTATAACTAAGTAATAAACAAGTAACATAAATATAATCATTGTTTAAAAGCATTTTTCAATTCTGAAAATGTGTTAAAAAGTTTTTCTTTTCTTGTTCAGTAGAATAATGGAAATTTAATAATAAACCAACCACATACATACATAGAACTTTTTCTTTTCTTTATAAAGAAGAAAAATTCCTTTCAGTAGCTTTTCTTCATGCAATTCACTCATGTATGCTGCTGCTGATGTGTATTTTTTGAGACTTTGACAGTTATTAAATTTGAGGACTTTGTGTATTGCCGCATGTATACATGTATGTCTATGTAAAAGAAATCTTTTTCTTCAGTTTTGTCGTAAAGAGAGAAAAATATTTTCCTGTCTCTGACGTCAATGAAAATAGATTGAAAGAAATTTTTTACAATTACATCATTGTGCTCTTTAGAAGCAACAAGATGCATAAATTTAAAAAAATATCCTTAAAATTTTCTTTTTATTTATTCATTTTCATAAATAAAGAAATAATGTTAGAGACACGCAAGAAAATGTCGAATTGAAATAAAATCAAATTGAAAATGATGTAAGAGAAAGAAAGAGGCAATTTTGTAATAAAAACTGTGCGCTGTGGGATATTAAGAAGGAAACCACAGCTAAATTTCTTTTATATTTATTGTTATTGATTACATTTGAAAGTAAAATGATTCCAACTTATTTTCTTTTTTATCTAAATCTTTCTTCAATTTATGCGCTCACCATAGTTCCGTTGGGTTTAATTATGAGTATTGTCAAGACATTGTGATATCACAAAGAAACTAAAAGTGGGCTATTACGAAACGGAATATTCGCATATGTGTGTGACTTATCGCGTAACACAATTCAACTTATTTTACGTTTTTTTTGCAATTAAACTTAATTGATTAGAATTTTTTCATACTAAAAAAATATAATAATGTAATTATATTTTCCGTTTCAAAATGACATGTCACTATTTCTGTTTGTTGTCACTTTATTTCAAAATAAATTTCTATTGTTTTATTATAAAAGCATAAAATAAAAAAAATTAATTTTAAAATTTTCTATTTCTTTTTTTATCTTTAGTGTGGAACATTAAAGCAAGTTCCCTCAAACGACAAATACCATCATCGTCAACAACATCATCGAAGACCGTCCTCGTCATCGGTCGGTACATATTCAAAGAAAAATAAGCATCGAACTGGCACGATGAATGAAAATTATGCGACCACAATAAGGCCGAACTATCATCATTATCCTGACTATGCACATTCAGATGGTGGTAGTGTCACTCCTCCTCCATCGCCTAGTTCCAGTAGCTCAATTGTTTCATTGACAAATTCATCGGCTTCGTCGTCAAACGACAATATTTCCTATTATATTTTGGATCCATCACAAAATAATAATAATAACAATAAGAAAGGTGCATCATCATCATCAACAACAAATAATAATTCACAACAACCACAGCAACAAACGAATAGTAATAAAACAAATGGTGCCACAAATAAACAAACCACAGATGTCGATACAGAGCTGAGCAATGAATTCAGTTGCAATTTATCGATAAATGGTTCACTAGTTGATGAAGATGTTGATGATATCATTGAAAATGAAGTAGATGTGCATACAGTAGATGATGATGATGATCTTGAAAATGAATATGTTGAGAGAACCATAAAAAAGGCTGAAGAATATGAGCAATCACAGCAACAGTTGCAACAGCAGCAACTTGATCAACAGCGACTGGCAGTGCTGTCATTTGAACAAGTCAGCAAACTAAATGAAGTGATGAACGAGCATGTCTCTATTCATGGTCGTGGCAATTTCCCAACACTTGATGTTCGTCTCAAAGACTTTGTTACGCTAGTACGCGAAAAGCTTGAATTGGACATTCAAAAAGGTGGCGCTGGAATGTGTGTAAAAGACATTCGTCTAAATGGTGGTGCAGCCAGTCATGTTCTCGCTTACGAGGCGCAATCTTATAATGATTTAGACTTAATTTTTGCTGTTGAATTTTCATCGAATCGCCATTTCGATCGAGTCAAGTCTGCAGTGCTATCGACACTGAGTGATCTACTACCAGATGGTAGCATGCGCAAACGAATCACACCAGGATCATTACGTGAAGCCTATGTTGGCAAAATGGTTAAAGTCAACAATGATGGTGATCGATGGAGTCTGATCTCGTTGGGAAATTCATTGGGCCATAAAAATGTTGAACTAAAATTTGTCGATACAATGAGAAGACAATTTGAGTTCAGCGTCGACTCATTCCAAATTGTTCTAGACTCTCTGCTACTGTTTTATGACTGTGCTGAGTTGCCAATATCGGAAAATTTTTATCCAACAGTTGTAGGTGAGTCTGTTTATGGTGACTTCCATGAGGCTCTGTATCATCTTCAGAATAAGCTCATTTCAACACGCCAACCAGAGGAAATTCGAGGTGGCGGTCTGCTAAAATACTGCAATTTACTCGTGAGAAATTACATTCCTGTTGATGCAAAACAAATTAAGAAACTCGAACGTTACATGTGCTCGAGATTTTTCATTGATTTTCCTGATATCCTGCAACAGCGAATTAAACTTGAGGCGTACTTGCGAAATCACTTTTGGGGCGTTGATGAAGAGCCTTTGCAGTATCATTACTTAGTGCATTTACATGATGTTGTTGAGAGTTCGACTGTTTGTCTAATGGGCCACGAGAGACGTCAGACACTCAATTTGATTGAACATTTGGCGTTACAAGTGAGCTGTCGAGAGCGTCAAAAGATTCAACATCAAACTCATATACCGCAACAAACTTTAATGCTCTCGCCATCGTCTCAGCCACAGCAACATCAACTCACGCAACAGCAGCAAATCGCAGCCATCTCAAGTCATCCTCAGTCACTTCAGCAATATCAGACAGTCGACACCACGCAAATGATGCCACAAACACAAACGATACATCTACAGGCGCCACAACCGATTACATCCGCAACATCACAGCCCCTCCAAAGCACTGTCGTTACACAGCAGCAGCCAATCACGGCGACTACTACGTCAACGGTGACGCCACAACAAATCCAATTGCAGCCCACCAGTCAGCCTGGTTTGTTGTATGCAAATGGTGTATATTATGCACCTGTAACAATTTGCACATGCGGCAATCAGAATCAAGCTCAATATTTATTGAGCACGTGATGCGAGGATGTCCCGTCACCAACAGCGGGACATTATCAGTATAGTTCACAGCAAACAACAAACGATTTAGCGACCAACTACAATAATAACAACAATAATAATAATCATAATATTAGTAAGAGTTATACGACGACTAAGAATAGCTTTATTGATAATAATCAAACAAATGTGATGATAAAACATCAAAATCAACAGCAGCAACAGTCAATCAAGGATAGTAACTTGAAACGTAGCCATATAAAATCAAATGTAAATGCAAACTTTAGCAATGATGGCAAAAAGAAGCATGTCAAGTTTGCAAAATCTTCAACTACAACTGCTACAAATGCTGCTCCATCAACTTCCGCATCGAAGAAATTGTCATCATCGAAAAAGACTTTGCATCAGCAACAAAAGTTCAATAAGAGTTCTATAAATAATGTGAATAATCAAAAACCAGTCACAACCACCATTGAGAACACAGTGCCAGCTGAAGAAGCGCCGTCATATTACTATTATTATTATTACCCATCGGCAGATGAAACAACAACTCCCGCAATTCAAGTGCCAATGAGCAGCGAGGAGCAACAATATTATTTTAATAATGTAGGTGGTTATTACTATTACGCGATCGATGGAACAATCGATCCAAATTATAATGAGTATTTAATTCAACAAGCCGGCAACAATGAAACCATCAATCTAAGGTGATTCTAGAATGCAGTGCGCAAGTGTATGAATAACATTCAATTTTCTTATTAATCATGTAAGCTTTACAAAAAAAAACACATTATTACTTATGCATAGAACCATAAGAAGTATATTGTCAAAAATACCGAGAAAATTCTTTCAATTATTATCCAAGCAAAAAAAAATATTGATGATGATCAATTTCTACTCTTTCTGCCTCCCTCATACAACCTTTAACTTTTAAATGTTAACGACTGTCTCGAGATTGAGAAAAAGATTAAAAGTTTTCTTCTTTTTGAAATTTGAAAGTATAAAAAAATCAAATTTAATGTCATAGTCAAAGTTTAAAATTTCTTTTTATTTAAATTTTATTGATTTAATTTGATTTAAAGAATTGTAAATTAAAAGGTAAATAGAGTTTTAAATCCTTGATATTAAGCTTCTTCTAAACAGTAATAATGACAATACATCTTTAACATAAAGAAGAAAAGAAAAAAGTCCCTAACAAGACATCACAAGACACAATATTTGTCTTTCTTACTTTTCTTTTATCTTGAACAATTCCTAAAAATATGTAATGAAACAATACAAAAGACTCCTTAGAGTGAACAACGCAAATAAAATTCTCATTAGTTTCTCTTTTTTCTCTGTTGTTGATTTATTGTGCATGAATGATAAATAATGACGATAGTTTCCTAAATTTATCCCCATATGGGAAATGATAAAGTAAATTAATTCAACCTTCGCTTCCTTTCTTACATTCTTCTTCTCTGTGAAAATTAATTGAGGGTAAAGAAACAGAATTATTTAATTTTCAACTTTTAAACTGAAAACATAAAAGAAAAAAATGCAACTTTTTTTTTCTCTGATAAAGTTTATAATTTATCCACTCGTCCCTCGGAAAATCATGAAAAATATTGCACGCTCAACTCACCATCATGAAATATTCAAACTTTCTTCTTGTTCCCTTACTCCTTCTTGTTTTGTTTTCTGTCTGAGTTTAGAAAGATGTTCGTTTGTTCAGGATGATTTTTTCTCACCCACAAAACTCACAAGAAGCGATTGTTGATTGCTATAAAAATACTCAAGTGAAAAGTTAAGAAATGTATGTACAAAGTTGATAGAAAGTAAATGAAAACTTTCTTGGTTAAATAAAAAAAGATTTTTATAACAAAAAGGAAATTTTCTTAAAGTTTTATACATTTTTACTCTTCACATTTTTTTGTTGAAAATCCGCTCTTGCTGCTGATGGATGAGATATTTTCCAATCAACTTCATCATGCGTAAAAGTTCGGCTGTTTTGAGTCTATGAGCGAGAGAATTCATTAAAATTTCATAAAATTATGCGGTAAAAGCTCATAAAAGTTGAAAGAGCAAGCGCTTGTATGAAAGATTGTGTGCATACACGAGCAATTTTAATGCATACAGCAGAAAATTTAATCATTTCAGTAAATAATGAAGCACGCTGTTTTTTCTATGATGAAGAAACTTTTTTTTCTTCTTATCACATCTGTCCTTTCTTTTTCTGTTCTTGAACTTTGATATTTTTTTCCTGTTATTAAAACTTTTTTTCTTTGCTGACTGCAGTATGACTGAAAGAAGTCTTGAGTGATTTGAATTTCTGTGATTGTACTTTCTACTCTTGTTAAATTATTTATGAGCCTTCGAGTGATCTTTTGTTCTATTCTTATTAAATTATGCTCAATGTTCTTTTTTGGTTAATTCTGTTCTTCATAAAACGTTTTTACCTTTAAATATTGTATTAGTAAAGTTGAAAAGGAAGACTGTTTTACGTTTATTAGCAATTTAATCTAACATCAAAGCGAAACTCAAATATTTCTTTTATTATGCAAACATCAATTGCGGGATAATGTCAAAAGATGTTTGTAAATACATAGAAGAGAGAAAATTTCATTTGCAAAAGCTTTTACAGTAAATGAAAATATGTAGGTGAAAAAAATACACACATACAAATTCTATATTTGTTTAAATTTGTAACAGAAGCAAAATAATGAAAATTTGAGTTTTCATGATTCGATTTCATTCATTTTAAAGAGAAATTGAATTTCAAAGCTCTGGAAAAAAATTTTAAATGAAACATTTAAATGTCGCGTGGAATAATAAGCCTTGATAATCATCTCTCTTAATTTAGAATTCAAGCACTCCCAAAGAGAATAAAATTATCGTTTTTTACATATTCTCAAGCTATTCATGTCCGAAAGCCATATGAAAAATTAATCAGCTTTATTAGATTATTATATACTTCAAAAATCTTTTCTAACCGGATTTAAATGAAATGAATGCTTCACGTAAGCTACTTCATATACATGACTAATGATGATGATTGATGACTGATGATTTATAATTGCAATTTGTACTTTTGAAAAATAACACACAAAAAAAAAGTTATTGCAGCCACGCGAGAAACATCACGAGAAAAAGTTAATGCGACGTAAAGTCATTAAGAGCATATACACACATATGAACAACAATAGAGCTTGCTTGCAAGCGATCAAAATAAAGTTTTCTATAATGAACAGACATTGTGTTATACGTTACATAAACGTTCTTCATGCAAATGAAATATAGAAATGGGTTTTATTTTGTTGATGGAGTAAATTTTAAGTGAAATTGCTTAATCCCCATATGTACATATGACCAAGCTTACTATTTTGAAATTCATTTGATTAAGTTGGACTAACCGCACGCTTCAGACCTTTCTCTCTCATTCTTCTTTTCTATCCCAATCCACTAAAGCTCTATTTAGTCTAAAAATATAAAGCTAATGTTGCTATTCATTATGATGATGGTAAAAGCATAGTGTGTTGGTTATTTTTGGAAACTTTTCAATTTTGTAGTCTACATTACTAAATGTGATCAGAATTTCACAAACTGATTCAATTCTCCTGACAATTTTAATTTCTAAAAATTAAATTCACCATTGCAATGGTGAAAAAGTTTACATTTTAAACCCTAATCATTCAATAAAATAAATTAAAAATTGTTTCTACGAGTGATGAGAGCATAAAACATTGAAAATATTGCAAATGATGATATAGGTTGAATTTTGTTCGTCCTACATTCAAAAGAAGCAATTTTCTTCCTCTACCCGCCCACCATAAAAACAAGAAGGAAATTTCGATGTTTTACATACAAAACATATTTTTTTAAAATACGAAAGATGAAAAGGAACACCATTTATCATACTGTTGAATCTTATTCCATCTTTAATATCTTTCGTGTCTTTCCTTTTTTCTTTCAAGAATTAATAGAATATTCCTTAATTTTCAAATATTTATTCGCTCAAGACTGGTAAAAAAATTAAATTTCTTTTTTAAATCCTTTCTTTCTTACAAGATTCTATTTATTTTCATTCTTTTAACATTTCACTTTTATACTTTTAATTGTTATTTATTAATTTATGCACTTAATTATTTTTATTTAACAAATTCTTATAAAAATTTCATATTTTGCCTACTTTTAAAATTATAAAATTCATCGTTAAAAATGTTATGTTTATCAAAAATTATTCTATTATTTCCCATCTTTAACTTCCTTCCTTTTTTGTCCTACTAAAATGTTCGAATGTTTGTGTGCACTTTTTCTTTCTTGAAATATTAAAATGAGCTGGAGTGAGTGGGTTGAAAACTTTTTTCTTTCTCTTTCGTTACTGCTTCATCCGCCCTTATTCATTACACTTCCGGAGAACGGTTAATTGCGAAGCGATGTAAAGAATGAGAAAATATGGAGTATTCATCTTAAAAAAAAATACAATGGCAAGCATAAGGGAGCAAAAACTTCTTCTTGCAAGGAAGTTTATGATGATAATTTTCCTTCTTATGAATAGTAATGTGGTTGTTGAAAGTCAAAAAAAAATATGAAAACTTTTGTTTTTTATTCTTTCTCGAGACAGTTTTTTAAACCATCCTGTGAAAAGATAATTCATATATTATTATACAATGAAAAATTTTATTTTTTTCGTATGCAAAATTTTAAAAAGTTTTTTTTTGTTTTTCATTCATTTTATTCAATGACTTAATAATGATAATGACAATTTCAAGATGTGATAATATTTTTTTGATCTCAAATAAATCAAAATTTAAAAACAAAATATGGTCATGCATGGTCGTGATCAACAAATAACTTTCACTGAATAATTTTTAAATAAAACGTGCAAATTGTTTTTAATTTAGTTTAAAGCACCTGGAAATGTAAAAAAAGAAGAAAATGCTATTTTAAAATTTAAATTCATTTCATTCATATTTTAGACAGCCTTGAAATCAATATCATTGAGAATGAGAGTCATCAGAGTGAAAGAAAAACAAAAAGCAAAATTTCAAATATTGCAAAAGAAAAAGTCAGTCGTCTATTCAACTTAAATAAAATATAATGATGATATTTAAGAGAATAAAAGTCTTTTGTCTATAAAAATAAACATATTGCATAAAAAAGTAAATAAATCTATCTTTGTGACTATGTACAAATTATCCACTACTCAATTTTTGCCTCTATTTAATTTTTTAAGCGATGGAATCCTTTTCCAATCCCTATATTTACAACCATCATCTCAAATTTATGAGAGAGATATATTTTTTGACAAAATCAAAATGAAATGAATTATATATTTGTATTTCATATTAAAAAGTGAATTAAAAACTTTTAACTTACATATTTAACATCTTGATGTGTATAGCTAGAGCACATGATGCCAGAGAATCAAAAAAAATTTATTAAACAAAAAAAAAATGTTATGAAAGAGAGCGAGAAAAAATGTTAATATTTAAAACATCTGTGTAACTCTTTTATGATGATTATTATGAAAAAAAAAACTGCGCGCGAGCAAAGGGAGAGCATGAGAGAGAAAAAATCTCAAAATGAGCTTTCAAAGTAACTATTTTTAAAAATGCATGTTGAAGGAAACCAAGAAGAGCGAGATTTTTAAAGTGTTGAAAAGCGATTAATTTTTTTTACTATAAAAATGATATAAAAATATTATTTTTCCAAGAGATGTATAAAACTCTCTCTGCAAGAAGAAATTGTGAATTTTTTAAATGTTAATTTAATTATTAATTAATTTTAAACACAAGTTTACATTGATATCGATGATTTTTTTCAGATTTTTAAGACAAGCAAGAGAAAGTTGAGAAAATAATTATTTACTTAATAATCAAATCAAAATAAAAAAAAATTTCAAATGATTTTTTTCCCACACACATACATTATACATTGCATACATAAACACTTTTATAATTAAAAAATGATGATAATAAAATTGCAATTTCATTTTAGCGATTAGTTACGATTCATAATTTTTTTTTAAATATTAATTTCTATTATTTTGTCTTTAATTTATAAGGTACACATGCTTGAATATCTATTAAATGAAATTAGATTTAATTAATTTTTGTTTTACTTTATTTTTATTTTGATTTTCTTTATAATATTTTTTTAAGCATTAAAATGACAGAAATGAGTGAAGGCCTATACGAGAAATGATGATTTTTTTACATTATACATTATATTCAAAATAATCTGATATGACAACAAATGTAGCAAGAAAAATACAGGCCATAAAAATAATAATATTAAATGGATTGAATAATGAGCGAGACATACAGATTTACATACATACGTGAGTCATTCATCAAAGCAGAAAAATTATGAATATTCTTTTTCGTAAACAATCGCTGAGTGGAAAAAACCTTCAACATTCAAAAAATAAATAAATCTTTAAAGATAAATAAAAACATTCGAAAATGACTTACATAAATGTGAAGCAAATTTATCAAAATAATGAAATTTGACTCATGAGATGGAAATTTACTATGATAAATAAAAACTACAATATATTGCAAGATCAAATCAATTTTATTGCGAAAATGCAAAAAATGTTAAATAAAAAAATCACACATATTAAAGTTTATAAAGAAAAATATTCTATTATGATAAAGTCTATATCAAAAAAACATAAAATCCCCAGGAAATCAAATTATGATTCTTGGTAAAAAACAATTTATTGTAAAAAAAATCTACAAAAACTTTGAAAAATTTATGATGCAAAAAAAGGAGAATAAAGAATTGAAAAATGTAATAAAAAATCAAAAAATATTTATGAAAAGTATTTTCACACTATGAATTTTCATTCATTTTTACTTTTCAGGTAAAGCAGACTTTAAACAGACATAGAGTAAATATTATAAGATAAAAGCTCTTTCTCATAAGCGGATTATGCAAAGAATAATGAATTTTGCTAAAATTTAATTTGATTTCTATATAAATTTCAGTTTCACCCTCTAGGACTGCTACTGCTGGTATCAAGTGAAAAGGTCTTAGAAAATGTCATGTAGATTATTATATTGCGAAATTCCAACGGGGATGACGTCAAATAAATTTATTCAAAGGAAATGCCTGGGACGACATTAAGTAAGTATAATAAAGTCATATTTTATTGAATTTTAAAGCAAATGATTGTTAGATATTGACAATAAAACTATAAACGAGCTATAAAATTATAGAATTTCGCGTTAATTAATTTCACAAATGTTTGAAATTCAATTTTCGCAATTAAAACAATTTTTCTGAAGAAATGTTGATAGCTTATCAAATTTAAAGACTTTTTTCAATAATCGACCTTTTTTATGACAATAAAAAATTTAATAAAAGTTGCTAAAAGCCCTCAAGAAAAAATTTGATTGACATGTTTAACAGAGAAAAGATCAAAGTGTTTATAGAAATCAAAAACATTTTTCACATGTCAATAAATGATTTTTATGTTACACGTGCTTAATAGTCAAGACTTGGACTTGACTTAAATTTCAATCAAATTGACTTGAAAGATTTAAAAAAATTGCAATTTTTTTAAATAAAATTATTTATTTTTTATTCATTTAATATCGTTTTATAAATGAGGTAAATATAAAAATTTTGGGTAAAATTTAAGATCTCAGAACAATTTTTAACATCGAAATTGTTATTTTTAAAATATCATTAAAAAGTCAAGTAAAATTAATTTTCAAGTAATTCTCGAGTCAAGTTATTTAAACTTTGATGCAAGTGAAAGTATTAAAATGTCAAGTAAATAACTTGACTTTATAACACCTGTTAAGAAAAATCAGATAATCTATAAAATTTATTATTATAAAAGTGAAACCTTTCATTTAATCTATCAAGATAAAGTTCGCTTTATATGTAATAAACTGAAAGATATAATAGAATAAAAAACATGAGGAAACTGAATGAACAACTTAAACGAAATCGCACGACTTTCGTTATCAAATGATGACGAAACTGATTTCGTTTTCACTTCTTCTATTCTTGTTCACTGTATTTGTATAGAAGTAAAAATAAAATTCTCTTAAAAGAAAAAAAAGAGTTTCATTTTTTTTCGATGTAATTTTTACGTTCAAAAATGTGTACACATCGCACATGACTGAATACTTGTCTCGTAAGAGCAAGAAGGAGGTGTGATAAAATGAAGAATTTTAATCAAAATCCAATCAATCATGATGTTATATGATGTGCATTTGATTCAATAGCTTAAATAATGTAATTTTCTCACTTCTATTATAATGAAAATGTAAAAATGAAGTTGTTAAAAGGTCAAAAAACTTGACTGCTTTGTCTGCTATTTATAACTAATAAAATTTATAAAAATACTTGTCCTAAAAATAAACAAATTTATTTTCAATCGCTAAGCTGTCATGAAATTTCATTTAATTATTAGACTTAAACATTCACGACTTTTCCGGAAGTCAATTCACGAGTAATTAATGGCTCACTTTACGGCGGTATCAATGCTATCATTAATGTGTTTTTTAATGTTTATTTTGTAAGAGTTTCATGAAATTCTTTCTACAAGAATGTCAAAGCTCAAGTTTAAAGAAACGAATTTCAACTACTTGTAGGCTTCTGAAAAATATTGACTAGATAGAGGAAAGAAGAAGATGGTTTGTTGACAGAATTTTTAAGCAAACAAGCATCAAGTGTTCTCAAATGTTAAAAGCTTCTCATCATCTTCATTTAGTTCTGTAACTAACTACAATCAAAAAGAAGATAATTTGCATACTACTCAAAGATTAAATTGTTCATAAAAAACTTAAAAACTTCTTGACTCGTGAAATTTAACTTTCTGATAATTGAAGTAGGCGAAAGGTTAAAAATGAGCAGCAAGTAATGAAAGAATGATTAAATTTTAACCTTTTTCCACTTTTTTCGTAGAAAACAGAGCTAAAAATTGCCAACTCTGTATAAGAAAAGTATCTATTATATATTTAGTTTTTTAGCTGCCGTTTCCATAACAAAAATAGAATTCAAGAATGAAATCTGAACAAGAAATATTAAAATAAATTATGACAGTTAAAACCAATTAGTTAATAAGCTAATTGCAAACTTCAACAATGTTTTTCTGCTACCATAAAAATAAAATCGACAAAAATCGGTAGTTGTTTTAAATGGCTAAAATTAATCATGATTTAATCACCTTGAATTGCTTTTAAAAGCGCAATAAATGCTGGAATTTGTAAGAGATTTGACAAGAGTAGAATACGGAAGTAATTAAATAATAACTTAATTCTTTTCTATTCTTGACCATTCTTAGGTCTAAGAATTATAAATTAGAGCAACATTATGCAAACATTCCTTATGACAATTAATTAATTTATTGAAATTAAATACAATTCTATTTTTGGATCACTAAGTGTAAATATAGAAAGGTATTCTTTCAACTATTTCTGACACACAACGACAATTTATTTTAAAGAACGCGTGTGTGGCTATCTATTAAAAAATGCTGTTAATCCAGTCACTTCCACCTCAAAATAATAAAAAATGAACATAAATAATAATTTTTTGAACAAATAAAAAGTGCCAAAGGTATAAAATTATTAGCATGTAAATAATACAAAAGCCTGACTGCGAGCTTGTCTCTCGTGTCACATGTTGTCATCAAATACACAAAAAATTCTATAGATGAATTATTAAAAAACAGTACAAAGCATAGATAATTCTCATCTCAGGAAGGAGTAATGAGATAGTACAGCAATGGCAGTAGAAAAAAATTAATTAAATATTTTTCATGGCAGAAGATTCATAGAGATAGATAAATAAATAAAACAATAATTGGGATTATGACTTGCCAAAAATAAAAAAGAAACAGCCTTGAATGTATGAATCTAACGGAAAATGCTACGCAACGAGAGCAAATTGCTGCACGAAACTGAAATTAGACACATACACACGGCAGTAGCACCAAATGAATGAAACAAATTTCTATAGAAATATACTGAATATATATTGAAATTATGAAGCATCACAAAAAATAATTTCATGTATCACAATAGGAATGCAAATTATACATTTTTACCTGCGAAAGATAAACAAAAAGCGCCAAAAGCACTTGTCAATGACCCTGACTCTGAATTACAATTTTTTTTATATGTTCGGTTGGAAAAACACACAAAAAAGAGCCAAAAGCGCGAAATTCTGGAAGGCGTGAATAAAACAAAAGCGAATCTCATCATCAGTGCCATTCACTTTTCAAATCATACCAAGAAAAATTCTTTTTTCTGTCTGGCAGCCATAAAGTTTTTGAATTGAAATGAAATTCATTAGAAATCGCTGCAGGATGAGATTGAAATTTTAATTACAATTTTCAGTGGTTGAAAACTTTTTTAAAAGTTTTGCGCAACACAAGCGGAAATATAAACAGAAAATGATTTTTATTAAATATTCGATTGATTGGTAATAAATAAATATTGCAGTCAATTTTTGTTACTTAAGTGTGTCATATAAATTTATTTTTGTCCACTTACCAACTGCCTACTCAAAGAATAGAGTATAAATAAATCATTTGACGTCAAAAAGAGTGAATTTCTCTCAAAAAATCACCAAAAATGTTAATTATACATGTATATGAACAATAATGATGATAATAACAATAATAATAACGTAAAATGAGTTGTTATCAAGCATTCCATAATACCATGACGAAAACACTGAAACAAAAAAGAGCATATTGACACAAATGGTAGCATCATGACGTTAATGAACGTAAACATACTTGTATATACATTTATATTTGAACTTTTCAATGAATGTTGCAATTTTTAATATAAACAATCCAAGGTCATTACACTTAAAAAATGTTTTTTATTTCTTTTTTTTTTCAGAAAAGAATTTCCTTTCCATAGTTATTGAGCGCATTTATTTTATTTTATAAAAGCATCCGTCTGTCATTCATTTATTTAATTGTAATGCATCGAACTAAATTTTAAAGAACAAGAAAAAATAAAATACTTTTTAATGAGAACGAGAGGAGGACAATTTTGTGAGCCTATTATGAAGCTTTTCAACAATTTCTAAGAAGAAAAAATAAATCTTGGCATTCACGAAAAAAAGAAAATTTTCTTCTTTTCTCTTTATAATTTCCGCTCTTTATTTTTTGTATGGTTCTAGCGATTAAGAATACGTTTTGAAAGGAAGTAAAGATAAGTGTGTTTACTCATCAGAAATAATATTTTTTTCATTATCATTTCAATCTTTTACTTTAAATATTGTGTTTTTATTTAATAGGAAGATTCAGTAATTATTAAATAATAAAATAATAAACATGCCCATTATGAAGTTTAATTTTGTTACTAAAATAGAGTAAATAATATTTGTAAAATGTCATGTGTTGTTTAAAAACAGCTGTTTTGTTGTTAATATTTGTAGTTAGTTTTAAAAATAAAACTATTTTCTCTTTAACTGTTTACTACCTACTTTTATAATAATAGTAAAACTAGAGAAATGCAGTTATGTTACTGATAATTTTTTCTTAGAATTTTAAAAATGTTCTACTGATAAGATATAATGACATTTATTGTATTTTTATGAATTCACAGTGTCAAGTGATTTGTTTATGAATCTTAAATTCTTTGGAATTCCAAAATTGTGGAAAATTTTAATCTTCTTATGAAAAGAGAAAAGAAAACCACAAAAAAAGTTTCAACTCACTTCAATCAATCTTCTTGTGTTATCTAAAAATCAATTTGTAATTGTTTTTCAATAAATAAATCTTAATGGAAAATCCCAAAAACAATAAAGTCATAAATATATTGACTTGCTGCCATTGACCTTGATATGATCTTTATAAATAAATTACTTTTGATGCTAATTTGATAATGAAAATTTTCTTTATCTTCACGCAAAAATTATAATGTTTCGATAATGAACGACATTTCAATTTTGATAAGATTAAAATACGTTTCGCGTGTTTCTGAAAATATTTCTTAATTAACACCCATCAGATATAGATGTTTTTGCTTAGAGCCGCGTTGTGCGAAAACATACATTTAATGATGAAAAAGAGCACTCGTAAGGGAGAAAAATGAGCAAATTAAAAGCTTGTTACTTAGATATATTTATTGAATAACATAGCTTTCACATTAATTTTTGAAGCCATTAAAACTCATTGAGATAATTTGAAATGTTTCAATTTATTTAATGCAAAAAATGAAGATTTTTATTTCCATAAAAAAATCATTCCTTTTTTCCTCGTTTTCATCCGCCTACACGAAAAAAAAACACAAAAAGAAAGTTATTATGGGATTTTCTATTCACTTTTATACTTTTCTTTCCTTAAGCACGCTTTGACCTTTTAAAAGATCACATTCACACAGAGAGTGTCTGTGTATAAATACATAAGACTGCAGATTATCCTATTCCATTTGTGAACTTTCTTTTATATATTGTAATTTTTATATCTTACAAAGATTATCATACACGAGTATTCATAATAAATTCTTATCAAATTCTATTTATAATGAACAAATTTAAAGAATGTTTTTCATATTTTGTTTATGAGAAAATTCTTAATCATTTACAAAATAATAAACATATTAAAACAATAAATAATCTTACATTTACATAATAATGCAATGATAGTCACCAAGCTATGCTATTGATTAATCAAAAACTCATGATTTTCAAATTACATTTTAGTGCTCAATTATTTATCGATCTTATGAATCACTAAAAATTGTTTCTCTAAAAATTTAATATTTGATAAAATAGAAGAAATTGTACTTTTAAAGATGTCTTTACTTTAAAATCAACGCATTATTTCCAGGAAATTTAACATAAAAAGTTTTACAAAGGGAAAGTCAAAGATTAAATTCAATAAAAAATTTTTGTCTATCTTTCACACACAAACAATTTAAAACTAAATTGGAGAACTCAAAAAAGTTTTCTATTTCATACGAATTTCATTTTTTAGGGTAAAGAAAAATTTGAAATAACTTGAGGCAATTTGAAACGATTAGACGTAAAGTAATTTTATATGAAGTTTTTAATTTCAAGTGAGTGTGAACTGAACATGTATTAAAAATAAATTGCAAAGTAAAAGGAGCACAACTTATTTAATTAATAAATTTTCATAAGAATTGCAAACTGAATTTATTCCAAAATGTAACCTAGAAAATTTTCAATTTTACATTTCTCTTTTAATCATGAAACATCAATATAAAATAAAGTTTTTTGTATCATATTTCACATTAGTTTTACTAACAATTTCCAATGAATTAAGTACGTACTTATCTACATAACTGAACTTTCGCTGCAAACAAGATAGATCAATTTTCATAATTTCATCATATCTAGCTCTCTTTACTTTGTACTCTACGTCTATCATCAATGTGGATGAACTGAAAAAAGCTCATGTTCGATGCAATTTGTTTATAGCTTAAAGCTATTCATTATTGTTATTAAAATGATTAAATTTCAGAAATAATCTTTGCAAAAGAAGTTGAAATTGCTTGATCTTATTGAAAAATCATTTATTTATTTAATTAAACTGGTTTGGTAAATAAAAAATCGACAACACCAAATGTGAAAATCTTTTAGAGTGAAATTATGTAAATATCAAAGTTGAATTGTAGGATTTTCCATACTTTGTAAGGAATTTAATTTACAAAATACTTAAATAAAAAATTGCTATTCATTTGGAATAAGAGCTTTTAATTGATTCATTAATTAATTAATTCGAAATCAATCAATGTGAATTGTATTTTACTATTTTGCTGAAAGCAAAAATAAATGAAATTTCTCATTACTCAAAAAAGAAGACCGCCAAATGTTGTAAGTTTATTATCTTATCAATTGTGTAAAAAATTACATTAATGATGAAATGAAAACAAAAAATAACCTTTCAATCAGCTGTTCAAGTGATATCAGTAGGGGAATTCCGAAGTAGAGAATGAGATATTATAAAATAAGTGTAATAGAAAAGTGTATTAAGTACATACTTGAGTAAAATGATTTCTATCAGTGGCTTACGATGTACAACTTATTTTATATTGTGGGAAAAAGTATATAAAAGTATGAAAAGTCGTTGCCGACACAAATAAGAATACTTAGAAATGTAAAAAGCAAATTAATCTTCAAAGATTTGCATTTGTTTGTGCCCTTGTATAGCAGAATCTCATAAATGCTGAAATTATGTAAGAGAAAAGTTTTACATTTAGGATAAAATAAAAAAACAAAGAAGTAAGTAGAACAAGGTAGCGTCTGCAGCAGGTGGTATTAAATAAAACTTACATCATACCTACATATGATAATGAACGACTTATCAACTCTCGCATTCAACGTTGCGTTGATAAAAGTTGTTATTATTATACTCATGAAATACAAAAATGCAAAAAATGTATGAGAGTATGTACAAACACAATTATTTCGTATGGCGAAATTTTTTTGTTGTATGATGAGTAATGCAAATAAGCTCTTAAATGTGAATGAAAAATTCTTGAAAATTTTCTTCTCTCTCTCTCTTTTACAAATACAAATATTTTATTTTTTGGAATTTAAGATGCAGAGCAAATTTTCATTTTCCTCTGATTAAATTGTATTCTAAAAATAGAGTACTGTCATGTTATTTGTTGTAGAGAATTTTTAAAAAACGAATTTTAGGAATTGATTTTTATAAGCTAATCTAATGTTTTGCGGTAATAAATTACTGATAATGCTTTTAGTTAGAACTCTTATTGTCTGTGAATTCAGAGAAATTAATCAGAATTTACTGAATAAATTTCAATTTTGAATAATTTAAATTTTAAAATCTCGTTATTTTAGAAACTTTTAATGTTTAGCTAAATAATCTTTAATTTATAAATAAAAGTGACCTGTAAGGCAAGTGCATGTTTATTTCATACAAAAATATGTAGATTATCAAATGATAACTGAAATTGATAATAAAATTCACTTTCAAAAGCAACAATTTTTTTTTGTCAAAATGAATTTACTCATGGCTCATTTAAAATTAAATTTTGTATACCTTCCATCAACTAAAAATAAATGCATATCATCATCATAAAAAAGAGATTTTTTATTGTTTCGGAAATGTTATATTTTTTTTTTTGATTCACCAATCTCTCTCTCTCTCTTATGAGTGAATGAAAACAATCAAGGTCATGATCAAATGAAATTGAAAAATATTTTCTATTTATTTATAGAGAATGTAAGAAGCAATAAGTAGAAAAATATATTTATAGATATTGCTTACTATGCACATACACCGGATATTATCAATTAATTGATAATGAAAATTAATCGCATCAATCATCTTCTCTCCTCATTGCTTTTACTTGTGAATCAATGAATGAATGAATGAATGAAAAAGTGAAATGTTTTGGTCAATAATTAGCAATTACTTTACGAAAAGAAAAAAAAAACAAATTTACCTTTCGCAAAAAAATGAGTAAGATTTTGCAAGATTTGAGGAAATTATAGACATTTCATCGCTTGATTGGTTAGCTGTCAATAAAACTATTTGTTAATTTCGAGATTGGTAGTTGCAAACTTTTCTCTCATGTCAATCAGATAAAAACACGCGCGTCAACTGTTTTACACATGACTCAATAGTACTCTGTGCACACATATAATACAAAAAATAAAACATACAGTCTGCCATTCATCAGTTGCTGCCGTTTGCTTGCTTGCTTGCTGATGAGAAGAAGGAAAATGTGCAAATAGATAGGCACATATAATATGTGTGTAAATTGTAAAATTTTTGTTGTGTACTCTAAAACTGTAAAAAACTGCTGAATAATTATTTTCCTCAGTGTAATGACTCTATAAAAAATAATTTTTTTCCTATTCATATTTTGCTCTCTACTGTGAACATTTATTTTTCAGAATATCTCTCTCTCTCTCTCTCTCTATGTGTGTTTGCAATGAACTCATGATTGACCTTTATTTATTTTGCAGCTCTCGATTACAACATAGTTACATCATGCAATAATATTATTTTTTGGGGGGAAGTTTTAACATGTAATTAACTAGCTAGTTGTACATTATTATTCTGCAACTGATTTCAGCAGTTCAATTGTTTTTTGACTATTCATTGATTTCTTCTCAGAAGCATTAATTAGTCTACTAACATAATTCATAAATATTTGCATTCATAACCAAAATCTATTCTGTCAAAACTGCCAATTAAAAAGTTTTAGTTAACAAAATTTAGAGAAATGTAGAATTTTATAAAACTACATATTTCAATATTATTTTGCAATTATTTAGTAGCTTTAAAAAATCATTTCTGATAAACTTATTAAGAAGCTTTCATTGAATTTTATTAAAAGCATTACACACAGTGCAAAGTATAACGGTTTTTAAAAATTTAAAATAAAAGTTTGTAGAAATTTTTTGTTTCGATTTTTGAGAAAGTTCCTAATTTTGGAAAGTGATGAAAGTTTACATTCATGACAGTATTTTATGTGTTGCAACTTTGAACTTTAGTTTAATAAAATTTTATTGATGATCAAAGTAAACTTTGCATGACAAGGCATATCTTTAGTAGACTTCATTGTTATCGTTTTTGTTTACGTTTATTTTCTTCTTTCTGAAATTCTTTACTTTATTTTAAAATAATCTCAAAGAGAAAATCAGTAATTGTGATATTCAAACATTATTAATAGACTAAAGGTGATTGATTTTTACACATATCAGTAACAAGTAACAAAAGTTTTTTTTATCTTTTTTAATCGTCACCATTGCCTCTTAGTGGCTTTTGTAAATCATTTTGATAACAATAATCATTTGAAAAACAATTTTTATAACAACTGCAAATTTCATTTCAGTATAAATCAAGACATCGAGTTGAAAGCAGCAGAAAAAAAATTATTCAAAATGTCTCATCATACTCTTGGCGATCATACGCATAAAATATCCATGTCATTATTTAAGAATAATCGAATGAGAGTTGTACAAGCTTTACGAGAAACAAAGAAATTGCAAAATGAGAATGCGACATACATTATTTTAGAAGGCGGAAAAGAGGAGCAATTTGGATTTTATGATACTGACACAAATCAAACAACATTTCGACAAGAGTCATACTTTCAATATCTTTTTGGCGTATCTGAGCCAGATTTTTATGGCATCGTAAGAGTTTCAGATGGAAAAACAACACTCTTTGCACCAAGATTAGATAAAGAATATGAAGTATGGATGGGACCAATTGCAGATACTAACGAGATCAAGAAGAAATATGAAGTCGATGAAGTTTTTTACACTGATGAAATGGTTAAAGTATTGAGTGAGAAAAATATTTCTCTTTTGTTAACATTATCAAGTATCAATTCTGACAGTGGAAAACTCTATTCACCACCAACATTCGAGGGAATTGAGAAATTTGCACAAGACGCTGACTTACTTTATCCAGTCATTGCTGAATGTCGTGTGATTAAATCACCCGAAGAAATTGAAGTTCTTCGTTATGTTGCTAAAGTGTCATCTGATGCACACAAAAAAGTCATGCGAATGCCATTTACAAAGAAAAAGCATTATGAATATCAAGCTGAGGCAGTTTTTCTTGCTCATTCTTATTATGTTGGCGGTTGTCGCCATATGTCATACACTTGCATCTGTGGTGTTGGCAGCAATTCTGCAATTCTTCATTATGGACATGCTGGTGCTCCAAATAATCGTGAAATCAATGATGGTGACATGTGTCTCTTTGATATGGGCGCAAATTATTTTGGTTATTGTGCTGACATTACTTGCTCATACCCAGCAAATGGAAAATTCACTGAAGATCAAAAATTGATTTATAATGCTGTGCTCGATGCAAATATGGCAGTTCAAAATGCTGCAAAAGAAGGAGTCGATTGGGTTGAAATGCATTTGTTGGCTAATCGAGTTATGCTACAAAAATTGAAGGAAGGAAATTTATTAAAAGGAGATGTTGAAGAAATGATTGAAGCTGGTTTGAATTATGTCTTTCAACCACATGGTTTAGGTCATTTGATTGGTTTAGACGTTCATGATGTTGGCGGATATTTGCCACATTGTCCATCAAGACCAACCAAAGCTGGACCTAATCGTCTACGTTTTGCTCGTCCATTGAAAAGTGGAATGTATGTCACAATTGAACCTGGTTGTTATTTCATTGCACCACTTTTAAAGAAAGCTTATGAAGATCCTGTTCAATCGAAATTTCTTGTAAAAGAAAATCTTGATCGTTTTTGGAATTTTGGAGGTGTTCGTATCGAAGATGATGTTCTTATAACAAAGACTGGTGTTGAAAATTTCGCTGTTGTACCAAGAACAGTTGAGGAAATCGAAGCATGGATGGCTAATAAAGATCATGTTCCTTATACTTCTTATTAAAAAGAATAAATTTTTTCTGTAACCCATTTAATAAAACTTTATTTTTCTTATCACAATACAAAGAAAATTATTTCATATTAATCAACCACTTGAGAGTTTTTTCACAACCATCTGTGCCAATCTTATCATAAATTTCTTTAAAAACTTGTACAAACTCAGTATTTGTTACAATATCACCAAACAATTCAATCTCATTTTGTATTGCAGTTGGATCTTTTTGAAGCTTCTTAGCAAGTTCTTCTAATTTTTCTTTGGCTCGATCAGCAATTTCAATTTTTGCTCCTTTTTCACTCACACCATCGAGATGTTTTGCAAAACTTGCTACAATGCTTGTACTCAAATATATACTTTGCTTTATATTCAAAAGATCGGTAATGACTAAAATTGAAAAAGTATGTAAAAATTCCAAATTAAAATAAATTAATATTTTACCTGGTATGACAAATTTAAAGATACGATCAGAACCATCAAATGCTAATCGTTTTAAAGTATCGAGAATATTTGGATTTTGAAATCTTTCAACAATTTTCTTCTTATAATTAGATACATCAAAACCATCAACTGATCTCAAAGTTTTTGTTGCTTCACGATCCATGTAAGCATTTAAATAATCTTCAATCAATTTATAAAGACTGGCATCATGAACATAAGTAAAATCAATCATTAAACCAAAATAAGCAATTGCTTGATGTCCAGCATTAATCAATCTCAATTTCATCAATTCATAAGGTTCAACATTATCAACAAGTTGTACAGCTGAATGCTTTTCAAATGGAGGTCTACCACAAACAAATTTGTCTTCTATAACCCAATGAATGAAATCTTCACACACCACAGGCCATGAATCTTTAATTTTTAACTTTTCAGAAACAAAATTTCTTTCATCATTTGTAGTGACTGGTGTTATTCTATCAACCATACTGTTGGGAAATTTTACATTTAATTCAATCCATTCAGCAAGATCTAAATCAACAGCTTTAGCATAAGTAATAAAAGCTTTCTCTGCAATCTTCCCATTTTCTTGCAAATTATCACATGACAAAATTGTTAAACCACTCATAACTCTATCTTTTCTTCTTCTCAATGCTTCCACAATTATACCAAAAACTGATTTAGGAGATGAAGGATTTTTCAAATCATCCTCGACTTTCGTTAAATCAAATTCATTTGTGGATGGATTTATATTATAACCACCTTCAGTGATTGTCAATGTCACGATCTTTGCGTCACTCGTGCATAATCTTTCTATTAAAGTATTGACATCATCTGGCGCAAAAATGTAATCAATAATCGAGCCGATCACTCTTGATGTAATTTTTCCATCGGACGATTTCTCAACGAGAGTATAAAGAAAATCTTGTTCTTTCAAAGCATCTCTCATTTTTTTATCCTGTTCTAACACACCTACACCACAAATTCCATAATCATTGGCCAAACCTTGTGCAAATAAATTATCCATGATTAAAGCCTGATGTGCACGATGAAAATTGCCCACACCAAAATGGAAAATTCCAGCTTTAATAGCACTTCGATCATATTGAGGCACTTTAATATCTGAACTTAATTTCGATAAAGTTGCTTGGGATAATTTAATTTGCTCCATGACTTTTCTTTATCACTTGTAAACGCTAAATGAATGCAAATATTATTTTAAGTGAAATAAAAAATAAGAGAGCTCACTTCACTGTTTTTTTACTGATAAGTTTTAATCAATTTATTGATATTACTCTCTTATCTATACGCGTTTAAGGAAAGTTTTTAAAATTTAATTTCAAAGTTGTAACGGTAAGAATTTCAATTTTTGTTGTTTTCAATTTAAATTCGCAAAAATTTCCAAGATGAAATTTCAACAAAGTTGTGTAAATAAAAAAAGAATTTATTTTTTACTGTCCTTTAAAACGATTTAAGTGATAGTTTATTAAAAAGAGTGAAGATTTCTTAAATTAAAAATTTTATAATAAGAATTCTACTTGTTTAACTCACATGCAGTGTAAATTTATTGAAATTTATTTTGAAAAATCAATTCACATTTCTACAACTTCAACGTACAAATTTAAAAAGTGAATCGGGTAAAAAGCAATCGGTTGAAAAAGAATGTGTTAGTGAAGAGTTATTGTAAACCGCTTAAAATAAAATGCTAAAGAAAATTTTCGTGATACTGAAAGGTTTTATAAATTAGTGTGTAGCCGTCGGTTTAAGTCACAACAAGTTGTAACATTCTTCAATAAAGTTGAGAAAAGTGTAAATATCAAAAATTATAACATACTTAAGAAGATAATTGTGTAAATGTTCTGCAAATTGTTGATAGAAATTTATATGTAAAATTCGCACCCAAAAAAATTAGAAAATCGATTTTATGTGAGAAAAGAAGAAGATAAAAAAGAGAAACCGGCTGTTGCAAATTTAATTTTACCATAGCTAGAGTTAATTCGAAGAAATGTGAAATAATTTCATGCATTTAAATATATATTTGAAAATACTCATTGATGATTTGATGAAAATACCGCGAATTTTCCTTCTATCAAAATATGAAAAATTTGTTCAATTAGCGACAAGGTTGAGAAGAGGAAAGAATAATTTTATAGTGACGAAACATGAAAAGCACACGATTGTACGAGTACAATTTGAAATGAAAAGAGAAACGAGAGAGAATTGCCAGGTTTTTTTCACAATCATTCAAACGATTTTACATGTGAATTTCGGACGAAAAAAAATCAACAGTGTATTAAAATTTAATTTAATAAAATTTGTGATGAGCGTCATAAATTATTTCATTCTTTAAGTTGAGCAGTGTGTCGTTAAAAAAAAATGACTACATACATATGATTGCTCTTCTTGATTCGTCGCTTATACTCTAATCATCATTTTTTGTTCCTTTCAACCGGTTTCATTCTAGTTTTATTTTGCACATTCTCGCGTGCTTTAAACGTCTTATAAAGTTCTTACTTGACATAGTCTCTAATTCAAAAATATTAAAATTCTTTTCGCAGAAAGAGAGCAAGATAACCAAAAGGAAGTTACAGTTTGTTGTTACTGAAGAATAAATTATTATCTAGTGGTGTGTGCTTTAAAAAGGAGACGGAAAAAATATAGTTAATCAATCAAAATGCAAGTCGATTTAGAATCAATCGGTAAATGGAATTATGACATCAGTGAAGTCAAACCAAATTATTCCTACATGTTTGACTTTGAGGCTCATTTCACTCATCAAAAAACTCGCCTTTGGATGCAAGAAAATTGGACATATGTGTTTTGGTAAGTTTTCATTTTATAATTTTTTTGCACAATAAAATTAATTTTTATTCATCACATGTGCCGATCAATTAGGTACTCGGGAATTTACATGATCGTAATATTTGCTGGACAACAGTTTATGGCAAATAGACCGAGGTGAGTTACAAATATAAACACATAGCAATATAATAATAATTCCTGCATGACATGACGTGCCTGAGACGATAAGAATGAATGGGGTAATTGCAACTTGTGCGAAAAAAACATAGCCGTACAGAGAGTAATATGTAAGAAAAGGGAAAAAATCGATAATCGTGTCTCTCTCTTTAATATATCCGGAACTTTGTCTGGTTGTACTTGGAAAGAGATACTTAAAAGTTACGCAATTTTTCATCTCTGTTGTCTTCATATCCAAAACAAAAAAAGAGACAATATTTCTTCATATCTTTTATGAATATAGTGAATAAGATGTCTTGTTGATATATGCATATATGTACCTGACCAGCGTATTTCAAAAATCGAGGCAACTCTCACGTCTCATATGAACTTCATAAATAAGGCAAAAGAAAGAAAAAGAAATCAATTTTTATAAATGATGCAAAAGTGCAATTAAGTGATGACGAACAAGTTATATCCATAATAATACAAAACGACATCTGTATGAGCTTTAAGTGATTAATTTATGTGTATTACATTATCATTATGTAAACAAAATACAAGCATATTTGATCAAGACAGATTACACCGGAAAAAATATAAGTCTCATCGACAGATCATCAATTTCATTTCTTCTTTAACACCAAAGTATCTTAAAAATATCTCGAAAAAATCATTTGTGTATACAAATGAGAAAAGAGAAGTATTGTGCTCTCTCGGTTTCGTGTGTATACGTGAATCGTATGATTCGTGTTAGAAGAAGAAGAAACAATGAGAGAACATATCAATGATTTTTTTCTTTCATTTGTAAAACTCTTGGAAATGAGGATGTTAACATCATCTTTATCGTTTTTATGTTATAATACGGAAGCATGTGAAGGTGTAATATTCATAATTAAAAAATTTGCAATTTTTCACATATTTAAACAATTTAAGGTATGCGCTTATTATGAGAGCAAAAAACACAAATAAACATTGGCAACGCGTTTATTTTCATATTTTTGTAAACACTTCACGAAAAGTGCTCGCATATGTTTTTTTCTTCATGTAGGCAAGCTTTTCCATTAATTCATTAAACAACTACTCTGAAATGTCATATCATTATAATAATAGGGCAGGTCTTGAATGTATGTCTTTATTATACACATAAAAGCTTAACTATTGGACACTTGTAAAGAACTACTCGCACATGAATCTCGTCTGATATGCTGTAAATTCATAGAATCATTTTATTGAATGTGATGAGTAGTAGAATGGGGAAAATAAAACATTTGATCACGTGTTTGTTATCAATCACGCAATGTCACTACTATAAATATTCCATCAATTCAGTTTAGTTCTCAATAACAGATTAACAAAAATTCCCATGGTTTTATGTTGCCTTTCTCTGTATCATCATCCTTAATCTCTTTTTCAAGCAGGCAGCAACAAAAAAGTGGGACATGGAATGTAATAAAGTATGTTTATACAAAAATTCATGCCACTCAATTACGTAAATATACATTTTTTTTCGCAACAACAAAAGTTTTTCGTTTACTCTATGATTTACATAATTTCTCTTTTTCTCTCTACACATTGCAATTTATATTGATGCTACAATCACGAGGGAAAATATGTTTTACTCTTTAAAAATAAATCGATTCTTTTCTACCATTTTCTATTTGAAAGCATTAAATCATTTTTAGCGCATTTTTGGAACAACAATTATTAATTTTTCCACTTATTTTTCTGTTCTGTGGTTTAGGCGACACTGATAACAAAAATTGATTTGCGGCAGTGTTGAGCAAAATCGTTCATTTATGATGATTTAAAGGGCACAGTTTTTTTTGCAAATGTGTATGTGAGTGAGTGAACGAGGAAGAATCAATATTTTATGTGCACACGGAATGTAAAAGTTGAATATGAATGAGCTTCGTGTAAATATTTGTATATGGATCAAAACGAATATAGCTCTCAGTAGATGATTTCACATAATGACATATTTTCGATCGTTTCTTTTTATGTCAAAGCACATTGTTATCAAAAATGATTCATTTTGTTGTATCGACATTTTGAGAGTAATTTCTTTGACTTAAATTGATGAATCACATTTTTATTTGAAAGTTCATTCATTATTTCAAGACTTGATAAATTAACGTGAATATTTTGTTTTTTTTCTAAGTTCTTTTAAAACTTTAAAAATGATGAGAATAAACAGCACATCACTAAATAATCTAAAATATTAAAAAGCTCTCATTAAGTTAATTGCTTCTAATTATTAATACACACTCTAAGCATAATTTTCACATTTTACTTAAATCACTTTAATTCATTAATGTAATGTGCTTTTATTAAAATTTCATGAAGAGAGTAATTTTGAAGCAACCAACCGGTATGATCCATAAACTTTCATTTTATTGCATGATAAATTAAGATTATTTCGCTAATTTTCAAAAGAGCAGCAGTAGCACAAAAATGAAATCCAAAATTTTTTAAAGAAACAACGTCATGTCATGTAACGCATATAATAATAAACTTATTCATATTTCGGTCAAGAGTTGTGTAATCAATTAATGCCTATCGAAATACGATAGTATTTTTATTTTCGCTATAAACGAAAAGTCTTCTCATTCCGGTTTTCTTTTTCAACGCTTTTGGCTGTTATTATTATTGATGGATGCATATTCACTTTGTACATGTGTTTGAATGAAATAGTTGAATTGAAAGTAAGCATTAAGCAGGTCAATACCTTCATTTTGGGTATTGTATGTATTGTAACTGATCTTTTATTGATCTTAATTGAAATTTCCTTTCGTTTTCACATGAAATTTTTGTTGTTTAAAAGAATGTGTGTATCTTGAAAATAATTTGATTAAATTATATAATTTTTCAATAATTGTTTGAAAGTTGCTGATATAAAAAATATATGAAATTTAATTAATAAAAGATATTTATTTTATTTACAGATTTGAACTAAGAGGACTTTTAGTATTGTGGAATTCAATGTTAGCATTATTCAGTATAATTGGTTTTACTCGTACAGCACCCGAATTAATTCACGTTTTAAAGAACTTCGGACTATTTCATTCTGTTTGTGTTCCTAGGTAAGTATTTTTGTAATAAATTCATAAACATCTGTTGATAGTACTTAAGCGAGCAAAAATATACTCATTTGGTAAAGGATTTAAGTTGTCGTATATTTCTCTCACTGAATCGACTGATTTTCACTGAACTTTACACTCAAGTCATTCGTGTGATTACATTTGCGATAACGACTATTTTGGTGGTAACATTAGCATTGCGGAACTTTGTCTTGATCTTTCAGCAAAAAAATGAAAAAAATTTTTCATGAATGAGTTTCTACTTATATTTTTATTATGATGAGACATGTAATTAAATTACACAATTCATATAAATTGCTTATCCATTTGATAGCATTTTAAAACGATTAAGTTATATTATCTCAAATACACCTTTGAAATTAAGAAAATAATCTCTGATAAGAGAGAATTGGTGATACTATGGCGCTCTCATACTTGTCTACTCATACTGATAAGACAATTTCATTATTAATTATCATTCACTCACGCTAAAAAATAAAATCTCTTGAGATACTAAAGGTAGTTTAATGATATTCAAAAATTCTTAAATACGAAAAGAACGAATGACGCAAATAAGAATAAAAATATTATGACTTTTGTGTGTTTAGTGATATTGCTGAATCATGGTTCTCTTTAGAAATATTTTTGTTGACACAAATGCAGTATTCGCATCATTTCATTGACGTTTAATTAAGAGCTCTCTATATACATATTAATTACTTTTCAACTTAAATATTTGTTTACCTCAATTTCAATTAACAATCGTGTTGTTAATTATTGACAATTGTAATTTCAATGATTATTAATTAACAAGATCGAGACAACACAAGGCGATGTACTTTCTCATATTTTTTCTGACGTCACTAAATAACGCAAATTCATTGACCGAAGTAGGAATAAAAAGAAACTAAGTAATGAATAATAAAAAATATATAAATTAGCATAAATAATTAACAAGGAGTAATAATTGCTATTGTAAAAAGTTATGTCATCGCACTTGTTGCTCTCCTTTTGTAATTCACTAAAAACTAAAATTGCGTGAGCTCATTCTAGATTGAGAAAAAATGGAACAAAAATAAACAACAGTATGATTTCATCATCCGAATTCAAGTGCAATGTCAAATAAACCGATTTGAGCTTGAAGGCACGTTTTCTCTATTATTCTTTTCTAAAAAAATAATTTCAATTTTTGAATGATGTGAATGCTTTCATGTGCGATTTATTGATTGCATGTCAATTTTCTTCATCATAAATAAGACACGCGCGTGTAATTTATGACAAATTGTGCTTTTTCTTTCTACATTTATCTTATGAATTAAAAATAAGATGTTTCTAAAATTTCAAAAAACTGAATTTTCATTCTCATCCACAAATGTCCTTTTTCATAAGAGAATTTTGACATATTTTGTACATGACTAGCAATAATTAACATAATAATGATGACTCACTTAAATATTTAAGATATATTCTTTGTAAAATCATTAAAATTTAAATTGTACGACTAGATTTGAATATTGAACTAAAAAATTTATTTTCATTGGAAATATTTCTTGTCAAAAGCACTTATTACGTACTGTTTAGCCAACTTATCTTTTAAAGGTGTTTTAATAATATTATCGGCATGGAAAATTTTAATGAAATATCAACTGTTAATGAATGTTTGTTTGTTTGTGAGACAAATTTGCTAATTTATCATGAATTCTATGAACATCTTTATTATGAATGAATTTTAATTCTGACAGTTGTTTTCAATGTAATTATGTGTTCAGATGGGTTAATGAACATTTTATAGTTGTTTTTTAAAACATTTTTTTTACTCAGAATATTTATTTTACCTCTTTCATTAAATACACTGTAATAATTTTTTTTGTTTAAAAAGAAAGTTCAAAAAACTCTTTTTAAATGTTAATTTTTAATGTTAGTTTTAAATGATTCAAAAATTGATATCATATCTTTACGCATTTTTAAAATAAAGAAAAACACATTTGCAAATTTAAAACATTTTGCGATTAAAATCTAAAATATTACAAAATAAATTAAAAACACCTGTTCATTTACGAAATGACATGTGATATTGATAAAAAGATAAAAATATCAAAAATAAACTTTTGGAGTTTCCCTTATAAATTTGCATTACGTCAAACTTTCTTTTGAGTAAATGTTTTTGTTTATCGTCATATGTTTGCGTATTTTCCATGTAATCAGGATAATAGTTATTTCTGATGTCAATGCTATTTGACTTTTTGTTTGATCTTAACCTTCTTCTTTGCGAATTTCGACCTTCAAATAACAAAAATACTTATTACGACTATTGTGCTTTACTTGCCATTAAAAATGAAATGAATGCTAATAAACTGGAAACGAAAAGAAAGAGAGAATCACGATTGACGTCAAAAGTGGGCAAATGAGTTTTTTTTATTGTTTCGCTGTTCTTCTTCATTGATAAAAGCTCTCAGTAAAATTAATGTATTAAATTTTAAATTCTCTTTTGATCTTTTTCAGTTATATTTTACATGATCGTGTTTGCGGATTTTGGACATGGCTTTTTGTGCTTTCAAAACTGCCTGAGCTTGGTGATACAATTTTCATTGTACTTCGCAAGCAACCACTCATTTTCTTACACTGGTATCATCATATCACAGTTCTTATGTATTCATGGTTCTCATATCAAGAGTATACAGCATCAGCACGGTGGTTTGTTGTCATGAATTACTGCGTTCATTCACTGATGTACAGCTACTATGCACTTAGAGCTATGAAATTTAATCCACCAAGATTTATCTCAATGATTATTACGGGTCTGCAATTAACTCAAATGATCATCGGATGTGCAATCAATATTTGGGCTTATGATTATCTTCAAACAGCTGGTCACACTTGCAATATTTCATTGACAAATATTAAATTTTCAATTGCTATGTATGCTAGCTACTTCATTCTATTTGCACGTTTCTTCCATCTTACATATTTGTCAACTAACGCACGTAAAGGTAAACGAACAACATCTACAATGGCTTCACAGCAGCCAAGACAATTGGATAATAAGATCAAAGCTCAATAAATTATTTGTAAAATTAAATGTCCCAAAACAAACAACATCGTAAATGTTATTTTAACATTCATTAATGAAAGAATGTATGAAAATAATTTTTATCTAAAAATTGTATGTTCAGTTCAACTACACACAAAAAAAACATAGCATTTCAAATTTTTCCTATTTGGCTCAACAAGTTTAAAGGAAGAAGTAAAACAAAAATTTAGTCATCGAAACAGTAAAACAACAACACATTCTAATTATGATTTTAGTTTTTAAGAAAGAGAGAAAAAGCTTTTGTGCGCTTAAAAAGATAATTTTTGTGTCAAAAATACTTTTCACATATATATTTTAATTCTAGTTCATTCTATTCTATTTGTTCTTTTATTTTCTTTTATTCATTTAAAGAAGTTTTTGCTATGTACTATAAAAAAGTCCAAACATCTTAAAAGAAACCTACAAAATGATTGTAAAAAGTTGAATGCAGTGTAAAGAAAAGGAAATGCAAATATGAAGAATGACATAAAACATAAGATACCAAAGAAAGATTTTTTCGACAAAGGATTGAAATTGACCCGCAAGATATGTGCACTGCATTCAGCTTTTATTGTATAGTTTGTTGAATAGAGTGTTTGCAAAAATGAAGAAGAAATATACAATTTCACACACAATTGTATTAAGAGGCATTTACATACATATTAAAATTGTTCTTTCTTTATTCCTCAATTCAGAACTTTTTATAAATAGATAGGTAGGACATATATAACTATTACTCTCTAAATCACAAACCACTAAATACACATACATACATAAACAGTCTTAGGAAAGTATCAATTAATTTATTACTTTAATTTGTTATAATGAAATTTTTTGCCAGAATTCTTTTTTTAATATAAAAAAAGTAAAAATAAAAATATATGATTGATGGTAGTGATGACTAGAATATGTTTATTTCTAAAATGAGTGAATGAGATCAACTTTTGAGATTCGCCCATTAGGAAATAAAGAAGAAAAAAATTAGGAACACAATTAAAAAATTTAAAATACAATGATGGGTTAAAAACTTATAATTATGAAGAAAAAATATTAGGTAGTTGTTCATGGGGGTTTGATAAATTAAAATGGAAATTTTCAAAAAAAAAGAAATTTATGAAGAAGTGAGATATGAGAAATTTTGTTGCAAAAACTAATGCCTAAGTTATACACACAAAAACATACACGCATTAAAATATAATGTTTAATGTTAGGTCATCATCAAAACACAAAAAAACTAATGAAATATTATAATTGTATAATTATAATTAAAGCTTTGGTTTACTAGCTTTTTACAATTAGCAGACGGAGAAAAAGAAGAATAATGAAGATTAAATAATGGATTTAATTTTTGTCTTATTGTCAAGTTGGTTGAGGAAGTAAATTGCAATCTTTTGCATTGATTTAAGTTGTTAGTTTAATGATTTGTGCTCCCTTTTTTCTCTGCTTTTATTTTTTGTTCTCTATTCTTTTACATTCCCATTGAAAATCATTTCTAAAAATTTTTATTTTTTTTTCTGTTTTTCACGATTTAAAACATGGCAAGATCATTGATATTGAATAAAATAAAACAAATCTATTTTTTAAACATTATAAATTATTTGTATTTTTTTAAGTAAAATAGAATTCATATTTTTCCAGGAGATTATGAACAAATTATTTCAGCATTGTTCATCTTCTTAATCGGATCTAGAAAACTACGACATCAGCTTTATGATTCAAATGTGTTGAATGGTACTGTAATAATTAACTTTAGCATATTCGCTTAATAATCTTAATTCAATATTGAATGCAAGTACTAAATTTCTATGAAATATGCATACGAAATGCAGGAAAAAATATTTATCAAAATAAAGAAAAGCATATTTTTACATATTAGAAAATAAAAATGACAATAGAAATTTTAATTATTTTTCGATAATAATGAAATAAAAAGTTCTTCTTTTTTTGGTTTTACTATTGGTATTTTAACTATCTGTAACTATAAGTTTACATAATTTTTGATGTTGAAAAGAATTTTCTAAGTCAATAATTTGCAAAAGAAATTGTGTATTAAAAAATGTCAGCGAAAATAAAGAAAAAGTAATTTTAGTACCTGAGTGAAATTTTAATAAAGAAATTTTTTTGATGAATAAAAAATCAAAAATATTGACTAAAGTTGTTGTTTGGAAAATTTGTAGGCTTAATTGGATGCATTTTCAAAACATGATTACGGAGACGAGCAGTAACTTCAAAATCTTGTCTGCAGTCTGTGCATTGAAGTGACTGACGATTGCGATTCTTAAAGCAATGCTTTTGATGATCATTCGAATACTTTTCAGGAACATATTTTTGGCAGAAAATACATTTGATTTTATTTTCAGCTAATATTTTTTCAACTTTTGGCTTCTTCATTAGTGGTTCAAGTTTTTTGTCTTTACCAAGTTTTATTGAATTAGTTTTTGTAATTAATGTTGAATCACTATCATTTGAGCTTTCATCTGTCAATTCAAAATTTTCCATTTCACTGCTGACTTGGAAATTTTCTATTGTTAAATTTCCAACTGTTGTCTCTTGACTCATCATTTCTTGGCTAATCATTTCCTGACTTTTAAACTCTGGAAGCGAATCATTCAGAGATTCATCGAAATGACAATTAATTTTGAGTTTGAAATATTCAACTAACATTCTGAATTCAACCATATCTCTTGGATGAACAATAATTTTTCCAACGTACATAAATTCAAGAGCTTTCATAAGTTGATCTTTATTGATATCTTTTAAAACAATTACCGAATGATTTACATCCTCAAGTAATGTAAATAAATCCTAAATAAAATTTTAAATTTAAAACAAATTTATAGAAGAAAAAAAATTAAAAATTACCTCAAAATAAAAACTTGATGCAGATAAAACAATTCTATGACATCGGACTTTGGTTTTCTCACAAACTATTGTGATATCAGAAAATTTTTCTTGTTTAAATAAATTTTGAAAATTAGAATTTTCAAGTGAGTAAAGTGACGATCTTTCCATGATGATACAAAAATAATTAATGATTTTGTAATTAATCAGTACACTGTTTTTATTCATAAACTACCTGAATAAAAAGCAAAAAGTTTCTCAAACTTTTGTTTTAACGGTTTTTGTAGAATTTAAATCTCAAAAAAATAAACAAAATTTTTACTGTATCAATTTTATTTATTTACTATGAATTTCATTTGTGATTTGTGCCAAAACACATTCAATGGAAAAGGATATTTACTAAGACATATGGAAAGATTTCATTTGAAATTCTCATGTGCCGTTTGCAATCAAATTTATAGTCAAAAGAAAAATTTTCTTGACCATTTGCGGTCTCATTTTGAGAAATTGATTTGCAATTATTGTGGAATAAGAATTTACAAAAAGGAAAAACTTGAACAACATGTTTTACTAGTGCATGAACCATCAAAAAGACAATATAATTATTCATGTCGATTTTGTGAGAGGAAATTTCCAAATGCCGTTTTTAGAAATTGTCATGAGAGAGATGTGCATCGGGGAAGAGAAGAAAGTGCCTTCAAGTGTAAATATTGTAAACAATCATTTCTCAAAAGAGATCAATTGAGGCTGCATACACTTGAAAATCATTACAGTGGATCAATTTTTTTTTGTTCACATAAAGAATGTGATCGATATTTTAAAACTTCAAAATTATTAAAGACTCATGAGAAAATTCATGGTCCTGCTGGATATAAATGCAAAGTTAGTAATTTTTTTTAAATTTCAAATTAGGGTTCAGCACTTGCATGTATACTTGACTGATAAAAATAGTGACTTGACTATATGCATTCAACTTGACTTTCAAAAAAGTCTATAATTCATTCAGAATTCATTAAATTTCATTGTAACTTTGCAGAGTTTGTATAAAAATCAAAATTTTTAAGTTCGCAAACTTTTGTCTAAATTAAATAAAATTTGAATGAATTAGAGACATTTTTGAAAGTGAAGTTGAATGCATATAGTCAAGTCACTTTGTATATCAGTCAAGTATGCATGCAAGTGCCGAATTTTATTTAGAATGTAACAAAATTTTATTAAAATCTTCTTTTTTAGTCATGCAATAAAACATTTCAGCAATCATCAAATTTTTCAAAACATAAAAAGAGATGCAAAGGTCCAGTTAAAAGTAAAATTTACACTGAAGAAGAATTGGAAAAAAATTCTAATATAGCCAAAGAACAATTTTTAATACATGGTGGAAAATTAAGAACAAACATAAAGACTGAAGAAATCAAAGTTAAAGAAAATAAAATTAAAGAATCAAATGGAATTAAAAATAAAATTGATCAAAAAGTAAAATCGAAAATTGTTCAAATTTCTCAAAAAATTAAAGAACATAAAAAAAGTAAAAATCTCAAAAGAAAAAAAGATAATAAAATTAAAAAGGAAGAATCAGTTAATGAAATTAATTCAGATGAAACAATTTGTGATCTTTGTGGTATAAAAATTGACAGTTTAGCAAATTTACGAAAACATATGATCACAAATCATAAAGAAACTCAATTTCCATGTACAGAAATGAATTGTAATTTAGTATTTAATTTGAAAGGAAATCTTAAAAAACACATTAAACAAGTTCATGACCAAGAGAGACCATTTCAATGTGATATTTGTGGAATATCATTAAAAACTAAAAATCATTTAGTTAATCATTTAAAAATTCATGAAAATCCTAAAAAATGTCCAATTTGCTCAATTATTCTTCCAAACATTGATGCACATATTAAAAGACATAAACAAGTCAAAAGCACTTTCACTTGTTCACAATGTAATCGTGAATGTGCAACAAAACAGGCATTAAATGAGCATATTCAAAGAATTCATGAAAGAAAACCACTTGGAAAATTTTATTCATGTTCTGTTTGTGATGAAAATTTTATTAGAAATTCAGACCTAAGAAGACATTCTTTTATCCATTATCAAGGTAAAATTTTTTCATGTTCTCATTCAGGTTGTGTTGAAATGTTTAAAACTTCATACAAACTTCACTTACATCAAGCTGTTCATGACAACAGTAATGATAAAAAAAATTTTATTTGTGAAATTTGTAGTAAAAGTTATCCAAGAAAAACAGCTTTGTATAAACATAAAAAGTCTCATTCTGTTAATTAGAATAAAAAAATTTTAAATAAAAATAAGAATTTTAAATTGTTTAAATTTTTAAAAAATTAACGACTTTTGTAAACTTTTTTTCATAAACAAAAGATAGTAAACATTTGTAGAAAAGCGTAAAAAATAAATTTTTTTAATTTCCCTAGATTCATTTTTACTTAAGCTATTAGAGCTTATTTTCACTCTTATAATACCATAAATATAAATTTGAAATTTTTGTTATAGTTTAATTCGTTTTAATGCTTCAATTTAGTACGAACAATTTCTACAACAAAAAATGTAAACAAATAAATAAATTTTCAGAAATGGACAAAATCAAACCTTCTAAACGCTTAAAAACTTATCTAATCATTTTATTAATGCTTATTTATACTGTACTGAACATTTGAAAGTCTAAATGATGATGTTTTATGAGATAATTTGAAATGTAGAAAAATGTAGAAATTTGAATTTTTTTTACAAAGTCGTTACCCCCTCGAATTTTGAATTTATTGAAAACGTTAAACTTCATTTCAGTTAAGAAAACTGGGTGTTTACTCATCAGCACACATAAAAGGAAAAGTGAAAATGCAGCATAAAGAAAAATTACGTCGCAGATGTTTCAAACAGAGAAAAGTAAATAAAATGAAGTTATGAATAGAGTCAGAGAGAAAAAGAAGGGAGAAATTTTTTGCGTCTGCCTATTATGAGCCCAAAAAAAAAATATTGAGAGAGAGAGCGAGAATCATATGTATGAGAAAATGTAAACTTCAAGCACATACAAAAATATACATTGTGATATCATAGAGCACATACAAAGTGTGAGAAAATGTAACGGCGCAAAAATGCTTTTTCTTCTCTTCAGTTTATTTTCGTTTGTCCAAAGAGATTGAAGCAAAATATCTGAAGCTCTTATCAGCTTCGGCGGGGTTTTATTAAAGCATAACAATAATAATTCTTTAAAGTCAGTGAGAGATATACAAAAAATAGTTTTCCATTCGCGATACTTGTGATTTTTGAGGTGTGTTTTAAAAACTAAATTAATTACTTAAATGGATTTAAGCAGAATTTTGTTAAATTTGTGACAAATTATGTCATGCAAATGAATAACTTTAAAAATATGCATGATTGATAAAAAAATTCATTCTAGAAGAATTCTGACTTAGGAATATTCCATAAAATATTTAAATAATATTAAGAAAACAAATTTGAAGAAAAAATTCATCTCACGAGAAAAAATGTTAACATTTTTCTTAACATCGTCAATAAAGATCAATACTGCACATGCGTATATTTAAGGATAAATATCCTGATGACTCAACAGTGCTTTTATCTTATCAATAAAACTTTCACAAGAGTAAAATAATTGAGGATGGCAAAAGTCATGAAATTTTTTCTTTAACATGCTTGACGATGTTTTACAAAATAAAGCGCTGCATAATTACTAAATAATTTGTGAAACGTTGGTTTGTAAACATTATACAATGAGCAAATATTAAGGTTGAAGTGGAACAATGAGTAATTTGAGATATTTAATAGCATCATGCCTCTTCACTCACTCAATTATCAAAACTTAATCAAATTCAATTTATATGACACAACAATAGTATGAGGGAGTCTATAAATTTTCATTTCCATAAATGTTTAGTTTGATAGCTATCAGAATTGATTGTTTTACATCTCTTTCTCTCCGGAAGCCTAAAAATTTCATTTATTAAAGCGACAATAAGAAATTTAAATCATTTATGACTTAAAATTGAATACAAAATGACAAATTTCTTTTAATATTTTTAATTACATAATATTTTTCTATTCTATTCACACACTTGACACTTAATTTCCCTCATGTGATGATGAAAATAAATAAAAATAAATTGAAATGCGTCTTCTAAATGATATATTGTATGTATATGCTGGGGCTCAACAAGTTAATACTATTGAAATCAGTATTCATGAATTTGATTAGGAAAAGTTCTATGCATTTTCATTAAAAATATTTGTCACATAATGAAACAATAAAAAGAACTTCCGTTATTTAAACAAAAATTTAATTTAAAGATTTTGTATTAAAGCCAAATTTAAGCACAAATTGAAAACAATAAATTAAAATTTACAAAAAAATTTAATACAAACACTGTAGAAAGATTCTTTTAGTCGTAATTTTGTGTGTTTGCACTTGATTCAATTAATTAGAGCAAAGATAAGACTGATTATTGCAGATTTTGATAAATTCATAAAATTTTACATTTTTTTTGTTTTGTAACAAAAATTTCAAAAATTTTAGCATTGCTAAATTTTGATTTTAGCAAATATTACGGTTTTTGATGTTCCATTCTGGAATAAAATTTAGGAATTCTAAATTTTAAGCAAATTTGTATAACCAATATATTCACATTACTTTCCAAAGAGTTGTTGTTGCTAAAAAATTCAATTCAATCTATTGCTGTCATGCATAGTTGACCTTTTCGCACTATCATAAAGTAAAATTTTATTAAGCATCCATTAATTTGCCTATAGCAAAAAAGTGTTTGACTGAACAGTTCATGTGCTTGATTTTATGAATCTAAGAAATATATGCCAGTTTTGATTCAGTAAATCGATATAAAAATCTAATAATAAATCATTATGGGTATGGACCTCAATTGTTCCCGTAATAAAATGTAGAATTTATTGAATTAAATTGAGGAGAAACATGAGAAAATGTGCAAATGTACTATGAAAGGAAATATCGATAAATTTTTTTGAGAGTGCTCTTAGTCAGTTCGTTCATTGAATGATCTAATACTTATTCTTAGTGTCATTCGTTTGACGTATATTATCCAATCATCATTAAACAAAAAAACGAAGATAAAAGACTTCTGATTTTCGACCAATTGTTCTTTAAACCTTGAGCTCTGAATAGACATTAATCAATTTATTGCGAAATTTTTTAAAGAGCATATAGATGAAACAAACTAACTACCTGTGAAGAATTAATAAGCTTAAACTTAATGATTCATTTTCCCAGGCAAGGACACTCAAATTTCTTTGTGACTTTTTAAAATCTTTTATAATCTTTCAATCTTTGTCAATTTTGTCTTTTTTAAAACATTTTCTTACTCTTCTCACTATGGATTAGCATCTACTTTTATATTTTTAACCATTATCAAATGTTTACATTAAGAATCGATTAAGAAATCAAGCAATATTCAACAAAATCCAAAATTTCTTTTTTTTATTTACAAAAAACAATTCACAATTTTAGCTAAAATACAGCATTAAACTGTAATATTTTATCGAGATTTTTACTGATCTTTTTTCCGATTTTCCCTGCCTGGATTTTTTCGTTATTACATAAATTTATAAATAATTCATCGCGCATCAAATTGAAATGTAAACAGACATTTTCACATTCTTGTATAAAAAGAAGAAAAATAATGAATTTCACTTTTACTTTCATTATCAAATAAAAACAATGATAAATGCAACGTGTTGTCAATGATAAAAAAATAAATAAATAAAAAAATAACACATGATAAGTCAGATTAGGAAGTGTGTGGTATTTGGTGATAACAAAAAAGACACACGGCACTTGAAGGAGTGTATAATAAAAATATTTTTTTTTCGCTTTTCTAAATTAAATTACAAACAAGCATTGAGATATGATATGTATAGAGAAGCGACAGAAATGTTTTTAGAAATCATGACATCATGTTGGATATTTTTTGTTATTTAACAGCTAAATGAGAAGAAAAACATATGATGATGATGATGATTAAATACACATACAAAAGAGTAAAATACTTAAGGAGTAGCAAAATAAAAATTTTATCCATCGACTGCATATTGTGGCTATTAATAGACATAAAAATGTCTATGTGAATGAGAATGAGAAAAGATAGTAAAATAAGTGACCTTCAAGACATTTATCGGCAACAATTATTAAATGACTCTTTGCATAGACAACTTAATCAATAAAACAACAATCGCGCAAATAATGAAGCTTTAAGCACCACTTTCTCCCTTTCTATACAATATAATATTGATTTCATATAAAAATTTTGTTGTAAATCAGGAAAGGCTGGGCATAAAAATCCTTCACTAAAAGTCACGGTGTCGAGCTTTAGTAGCACCACTATATAGTGTAGTAGTGTGTGTCACGAAACATTAAGCAAGTCAATATAATTTATGCCTACCATAGACATAAATTGAAAGGGAGAGGTGGCTTTGTCAACAACATATACAATCATACAAACAGTAGGTGGAAAACTGCAAAACCCTACTATTATTTTTCACCTAACTGACTGACATTGTATTTTGCGTGACTTTACATGCAGACTTTTAAGGCAATCATGATAACCTAATTAGAATCGCTATAATAAATGAAAGTGCTCCGCAATAACGCGAGAAAGTATTTTCACTCGTTGAGTTAAACTTGGAAATTAATTTCATGTTTTTTTCTATTTTTTCCTTTCTTAGACATTCAACCAGTAGAAATAATGGCCGAAGCACCTGTAAAAGAAGTAGCAGCAATGTCAATAACCTCAACAAAAGAGCCGGCTGCCAATGGTTCTGCACCAAATGCCGAGGCATCACCTGGCTCACCTGCACCTGACTCTGGAAATTCCAGTTTCAAAGAGCAATTCAAAGCATTTTCCAAATTTGGTGACGTCAAGTCCGATGGGAAATTTATTACGCTCTCGCAGAGTGATAAATGGATGAAGCAAGCTCATGTATAAAAAACGATAATAATTAATCTTTATGACTTTTGCTAATTGTGTGCGTTCAACTTTTAGGTGATTGACAAGAAAATTACTACCACCGATACTGGAATTCATTTCAAGAAACTCAAGTCCTTAAAAGTTTCAATTCTCGATTATAACAAGTTCTTGGAAGATTTAGCCAAAACTAAAGGTGTTGATTTGTCTGAAATTAAAAATAAAATGGCTAATTGTGGTGCACCAGGAGCAACTACAGTTAAGGTAAAAAAGATTTTCATAATTATGAATTTTTACTATTTTTATCAATATTTTTAGGCAAGTCCAAAAGCAGCTGAAACAGTAGCTCGTTTGACAGATACTTCCAAGTACACTGGTAGTCACAAGCAGAGATTTGATGAAACAGGCAAAGGTAAAGGCATTGCTGGACGTAAAGATGTTCCTTCAGGTGACGGTTATGTTTCTGGCTACAAGCACAAAGACACATTTGATAAAACTCATTAAATTATATAAAAATCATTTTAAGAGGATGCAACAAATATTAGAATGAACCTCGTTATAATTTTTTAAACCTACATAAACGAATGAAGATTAAATCACTATTTATATACTCTATTTGAAAATGACCATGCAAGGTTTGGACACTTAAATATTTAATTTAATTCCTATTTTATTGAAAAACTATAAATTATAAGGCTATAAAAGTATTATCATTAGACGAAGAGATTCAATACTGATTGTTTAATATGAATATAATGTCATTTGACCAATTCCGTGCTTCACAATAAGCAATTCTTTAATAAGTCAACAATATCTCAAGTCAACTTGATTTAAACGACTTAATTCAACTTGACTTTAATCAAAAAATCTATAATCACTAATTTAAAAGTTATTAAATTGTTCTGACATCTCAATCTTGCAATAAAATATTTGTTTTAAAGTTGCAGATCTAATATAATCAAATTTATAGGAAGGAAGTTTTTGATTAACTTATAAAATACATATTTTGAAAATTTTAAGTCTACTTGATTTAAATTAAATTATTTAAGTGTTCAAGCCTTGTGACAATGATATGATATGTTATCATGTTTTTCTAAATTCTGAAAATGAAACCTGCCAATAATCAAAACGAATACTACTTATGTATCAAAATAAAAATTTCACCTAAAAAGCTTTGAGTTTTCGCCTTTATACAGAAATTTTTAATCAGAATTTATCAAAATTGGCTCTATGTCTTCAAAAAAACTTGTCAAGAGTAACGAAATTTTTGTGTATTACACTTTTTATGCTTCTGCAAATGAGCAAAAATGAAACAAAACAAAATTGATAAAGAAATCAATGTGTAGCATTCCATGCCGCTTTTTCTTCATTCAATATGACTATCAATTTATAGATAATGAATTAATATCTTTTTAAATGAAAAACATAAATTTTTTGCTAGTCATACATTCTGTAAAAAAGCATATATTTCTGAAAAGAATTAATTAATTGGTCAAATTTTTCATTTTAATTGATTGTTAATTACTTGCTTTTCGCGACGCGATCTTTATTAATTTTTTTAATAACTGTAGTAGAGTTTATAAAAAAATCAATGGAAAAAATTTATCATCATTTTTATTGTTCATTATCTTCCGATTAAAAGCATTATGTGTTTGTTGCAAGACATTTAATAAATAATTTTTTGTGAGTCTATTAAAATGAGAAACGAAAAGTCTCTCTTATGATTCAAATTTTTATTCATTTTTTAAATTAAATAGAATGAACTAATTTTAAGTCATGTTATTAAGTTATGATAAATTAACCATTTCTGTTTATGAAATAAAACTTTTCACAAAAGAAATAAAGTACATATTTGGTATATTAAAAATATTTTATGGACTTTTTTCTTTGTTAAGTTGATAATTTTCAGGTAAATCATTAAATATTACTTATATTTTTAATCATATACAATTGAACACCTATAAACATGACACTTAGTTATCATTGTAACAAGTAGGGTTCTGACTTGTATGCATATTTTACTTGATATGCGCTTATTTTTTGTCAAGTTGATTTCAAGTTGACTCAAACAAAAATGTTTTTATTCATTAAGTTTTTGTTTAATTCATTTGAAATAGAGGTTATTTGTATGGAATTCAATGATATTTTTAAATTTAATATGTATATTATTTGAATTAAAAACAATTTGAATGAATAAAAGACATTTTTATATAAGTCAACTTGAAATCAATTTGACAAAAAATAAGCGCATATCAAGTAAAATATTCATACAAGTTCGAACCCTAATAACAAGATTAGATCAGCGATCGAATGTATAATTCATCATCCACATACTATAATTTTTTTAAAAAGATATGCTTTAAGAACACAAGTTGCATATTTTATTTTAATAATAAATTTTTATTCTAGCAGAACAAGTTATTACATATTTAAATAAAACTAATAATTCTAGTATCTAGATTATTAAATAAAAATGATATTTGATGTTGTTAACCTATTAATAGCACATTTTGCAATGACTTTTTGCTTGTCGTTCAGTTATAAAAAAGTTTATTAAAAAATTACTGAAAAATTTTTGTTTATGATTTCATTTAAAATTTTTATCATTATTCAAGAAAAGCCTTTAATTTTTGAAAAACTTCTGTTTTCAAATTTATAATTAAAAAATAATAAATCAAATGTTTAATGAAGAGAGTTTGTGAAAAGGAAGAAAAATGTAAGACAAAAAACAGTCATAGAAAATAATGAATTAAAAATTAAAATAAAAGCTTGAAATTAAACAAATTGCTGAAACTAATTGATATTTTTAACAATGTTTATGCACATTAGTATAAATATATGATGAGGAAGCACTAATGTCGCACAAACGTGACGATAGAATGAAAGAATGATAATTGCTTTATATGATTTTTATAATACGAAAACTAGTTTGAGGCAGAAAAAATTCATCACCGATTAAAACAAGAGAAATAGTCAATAATAACTATACCTACTTACTTAGTATCAATTCGCTATAGATACTCATTCAAGGTTGTCTGAAATTTAATTTTTATATCTTGTATTAATTTCATCATTGCTCCACATTCTAACTTACTCATCAAAGCCACAATATTAAATTGACGATAATCTTGATTTCACATTGGTACTGTTGTTGTCAATAATTTATATGTACTATGATTACCAGCATCCTGATTGTTACGTCAGAAATCGCACATTTTAATAATCAGATTAATTAAATTAAATTTAATATTAGTGACTAATTATTCAAGATCAAGATCAAAGTTCAAAGTGAGCTGTCTCAACGGCTTGTCAAACACTGCTGTCATTAAAGGATCTAAAGGACAAATAACGGTGAGAGCATAGATATTTAGAAAAAACATAGAAATTTATGTTACAATTTTTGTCAATTTCGGGAGGGTTCTCAGGAAGATTTCTGTTACTTATGCTACTACATGGGAAAATTACATAAAAAATCGACCCATTGAGAGAGGTTTCAAGCTTCAACTCATTGCGGTTCACTTTTCAATTTCCCAAGAAACACAAAACCCAAAGCTTTAGTCTCACACGCACACGCACATACAAATACAAATGAAAATACCCTTACTTTGCATAAAAATATTCGACATCATCCCAAAGGAGCGAAAAGTGCTTGATACAATAAAAAATGTTGAAATAGCTTAGGTTAGAGGTATTATGTGAATGGAATGGGATCAATTGCTCGTTTATATCCGTCCACAAACATTCGCCCTTGCCCACTTGCATACGATTCACAATGATTATGATGACAATGGAGATTTTCCTTATCAGTGGAATCTCTTACCTTTCATTCTTCTTATTTTTTAGCGCATTTTCCATCAGATTTAGAAAAAAAGCGCTATTGTGCCCACTTTGTCTGTCCGTCTGTCCGTCTGTCCGTCTGTCTGTCTGTCTGTCTCCGTAACTAGTCTTTCAAAAAACGGTTTTTTACCAAACTTTTTGCACCAATCTGTTGGTTCTGACTATGAGACCGGTGTAACGGAAGCTTTTCGCGAGATTCGTTTTCCTTGCCGAGCTATGGCATGCATATGGTGGACGTCCACCATATGAACAAAAAAAACTTTTTTTCACCAAAAAATCTTATAATATCATAAAACATAGAAGAAACATGTCAAAAATGATTTTTGGACATTTTATCCTAAGTCTATGCATGTGCCGCACAGGTGCATCACATGGACCAAAAATCGAAAATTTCCAAATATAGACATATTTATACTCGTTGGAAAGATCTTGAAGCGTAGAATAAGATAGCATAAAAAGTTTATAGATTGGTGTTGACCCAAGGGCATGCATGTGGTGGTTGTCCATCACATGGACCAAAAAAATTTTTTTCATCCAAAAATCTTAAAATGTCATGAAACGTCGAGAAAACATGTCAGAAGTAGTTTTTGGATATTTAGACCCAAGTGTATGTTTTAAATTGTACAAACTTCAAAAAGGCCGGAATAAATTTTTTTTTTTGAAACTTTCAATGAATTTTTAAACAAAACTAATCTGTTGCGGGAAAATGCGCTTTTAACACGTCACTGACGGTTAATATTACTGATTTTTTAGTTTTTCACACTCATACATGGAAAGTGAAAAATGAAAGGTCTGAGTAGATTGTTTGTAAGATATGATTAGGTAAACAATATGATAAGCATTTTATAGGTTGAAATTGTCGTTTTATATTTAAATTTTTGCAGATTTAAACAATTGTTGCTAACAAAAGCATTTTATTTTTTAAATACGATAAATTGAATGATAGGAAGCAGTTAGAAACATTTAGTTGTAATTAAATGAAAGCATTTTGTGCTTGAAATAGTTAAGAATGCCGTTCTGGAACTGAATAGGATTTTAAAAATGTTTATTTACCAATCAATCGCATATTTAAAATGTAAACAAACATTCAAATTTAAATCGTTTTATATGAACAATCAAAAACCATTGTTAGCTACTGATTTTAACTAATTGGCTTTGTTTTGTATCGTAAATAATCCGTATTAATTTTTTATAAGCTTTATAACTTCTAAAAGTTATAATTGGGCTTTAAATTTCACATTCATAATGTAAACAAACAAAATCATGTTTAATTTTTAAATCGTTACATGTGAATTTTAGAAAGCAATTAAAGTCTTCTGATTTAGAATGAATGAACTCTGATAATGATGAAATCGTCTCTAAAAGCTTTATATCAGTTTTATTGCTTCTTAAACTAAAAATTTTACAAACAAAATTTCAATTTCATTCATTTTTAAATGTAAATAAAATCTTTAAGAAATTTGAAAATAATTAAAGCATAAAACAGCTATGATCCGCAATTGACACATAAAATTTAGAAAACATCTTTTTAAGAAAGTAAAGAAAATTTTGCAAAACATAAATTTAAGGTTAGAATAATTTGATAGCGGATTTGATTTTTACAAAGATTCCAAAAAATCTTCTTAAATTCAAATCTTAGCAAATCAAATTATTAAAAGTTTATTCCGAAGTGATGTGAGAATAAAAGGATCATCCAAACTGAATAGAAAATGATTTGTATGTCTAATTCTGATCGGAATCATAAACTTTTTTTCCTACTTTTTCCTAAAGCTTTTCTCAAAAATTTCAATTTCTTGTGACTTTTTAGAAGCTTAGAATTTAACAAGAATTGTTTACACTCTTCAAAGTGAAATTTTCCCAAGAAATTCATAAATAAAATTCGCACTGCAAGTCAAAACATCATTTAAAGCGCAACATTGTCTTTAACAAAATTCATCTTGACATAACAAAATTTTCTCTCAAGTAATTTCCTCTCCTGTCGTAGACATCTCATGTAATCATACACAATAACACATATGTGCGTGTCGTTGCTAAATATAAACATTTTTTTTTTTGTGTAATCTTATCAAATGCTAGAGAAAGCCAAAGAAGTCAATAATTTTTAAAATTTACTTTCAGATTCCAACTTTTTGGTGCCCATTGAAAATAATTGACATCGATGGATCTATAAAGACTTGGGAATTGCCCAAAGGCCGTTATGAATTCAATCTACTCAATTCAGCTGGATTGAGTTTTGAAGCAGAAGACACTCGACAGCTTATAAATGCTGGTATAATGGAAAGTCCAACAGTCACTCATGAGGAGAGTTTACGTATTGCTCGTGTTCAAGACAAGCTAAGGAAGCAGCTTGGCGTCCATTTTCCTGAAGATGATATGGAATATTAATTTTACGACCACCATCACTCATACATCCATATATACACACATACTCATGCACAAGCAACGAGTGTGGCAGCAACAATTTGAATTTCCAATCACGAAATGTTTTAATGACATGAACAATAAAGTTATTGACATTTTTCCGCCTTTTTGGATCTCTTTTTTCTCAAGGCGAAGACACTGAAATTAAACATTTCTTTGATTTCCAATAGATAGTCAATTTGGGGAAATTTCCTTAGCTTTCTAACTTCCCTTTCTTTTGGACCAAATAAAAAGACAAAAGCAAACAATGTGGGTGGAAATAAAAAGAAATTTTCATAATTTTTGCTTTTTATTTTTATTCAATTATATTTTCCCATTCTCTCGTCCTTCTTCTACTTCACTTTAGAAAAACTGACTTGAATTCACATAAAAAATTGATTTTCATTGCACAAGAAATTTTCGTTGTTGTTTTTTCTTCCTGCCAATTCATTTGCATTTTTTCAGGGTCTTGTATTTTAGATGATGATGACAGCTACACTTACTGAGATCAAATTTTAATAAAGATGATAATGGACAGACACAAGTCAATTTAGAATTTCCTGAAAATTTTCTTCAATAAAAAACGCACAAAATGTTAAGTCAAAAAATTTTCATCTTTAATCATTTTTCTTTGAGATTTGATTTTCTTTTTTAATATACACATGATGGCTGTGTAGTTACAATTTGTATATTTCTTAATTAGTTGTTTTTATTAAAGAAAGAGGAAGAAATTTTCTACTTTCATCTACATGATATATTTTTTCATTTTTTGCTTTCATTATTCATTAATTAATTACAATATATAATAAATTAATAGCTATTTACACAATGCTTTCTTTTTTTCTTTGTTCAAGGTTGCTTTTTTGACTGCATAGATAGCGGAAGAAAAAAAATGGAATTTATTTTTTTGATTATAGAAAAAGTTTCAAAGCTTTTCTTAAAATAATAATAATTAATATTTTGGTAGTTCATCAACAGAAAATATTTCTTTTATTTATAGAACAACAGAAAATTATTTTGCTTTGCTTTTTAAAAATGAAAATAGAAAGAAAAGTTCTAATATTTACAGACAGATTTCTCATCCTTTCTTTTAGGCTAAAATGATTGTTCAAAAATAAACTCTTAAAAAAGAAAGAATAATTTTATGTAGATTTAAAGTTTGAATGTCAAAAATTTTAATTTCAGAGTTTGGATTAAATTAAAAAATATAGAAATTTAATTGAATGATTATAAAAATAACAAATAATTTTCTGTATAAATCAATGCAAAGATTTGCTTATATAGATAACTCTACAAAGCTGACTGTATAAGTGAAATTGTAATCATAATTTTGACTATTTGAAAATTAATTTCTAACTAAAGTTCAAAATTATCCAAAGAAATTTCTCAAACTCTGAATTAAACTTCAAAAAAAATCTTCCATTCATTCCCACAATGCTGCCATTTTGCTCAATCAGGAATGACTTTGCTTAATTCATCAAATGAACACAATAGCAAGATGAAATCTATCATAAAAGCAAAGTGTCCACAGTGGGCCAGCTTAGGAAAAAATGTTCAAAAATTATTCTATTGCTGATTTTCATAGAGCTTGAATAGACGAATCTTAAGCACTTCACTGTAAATTTTTTTGAGTTATCGTTTTCGAGAAATCAGTTTTTTTCCGTTAAATTTTGATTCAATTTTTTAATCGTTGTGCCTTTACTTAAATGGCTCAAACTCAGTCATTTTAAATTGGATTAAGCTCAAGTGACTTTTAAATAATAAGAATTGGAATCACGCATATTTTAATATAAAATATTTGATATTTTTTTTATGATATGTGTTCTGTAGAAGCTTGTGAATACTCAAAAAAGTTCAATTTTACCTCTATTACTGACATATCATTTGCTCTAGCTCCTTACAGAAAAAATATTTGCATATACTATTTTCACTAAATGATAGCTCTAATTAATAGCAAAAAACAATATTACCCGATTATTTTTAAAATGATTCATTTTAAAGTTATAGCAACATCTTATTTAAGATGGTAGTGTTTTTTTGCCGTTTTTTCGATTTTTTGGACATATTGTATTGAAAATTTCTATTAAAACGGTCTCAGGCATAAGAGATATTGATTGTATGATATAGAACAAAACTCTACGAGTTTAACAATGCAAAAATATATGAAATTGATTACCCGCAACAATCTACACAGCCTGAAAACCAAAACTACTAAAAAAATTTTAAAATCAATAACATTAGACAAATTTCAAATTTCAAATTTATTCATAAAATTTTCTTTATTTTTATCTATTTTACATAAATTTTCTGATTTTTTAAGCTATCAAACATATATTTTGACCAAGTATTATTGAGTATAGAGCCAAAAAACTGACTTTTTTAGTAAAAAATCGTTTATAGTCAGCTTTAATAGCCTCATATTTAGTCATTTCTTGACCGATTAAGATCAAATTTAGCTTAATCGATTGGAATTGAATTCTTTTTTCCAAAAATGTGTAGTTTATACATATTTTATTCAAACATCCAAGTGCGAGAATCATGTAAAGTCAAAAAACACATCTCGTTTATAAAATTTCAAAAAATCGAAAATATCGAAAAATTTTGATGTTTGAGATTTGACTCCAAATAGTGTTTTTTAGGTAAATTGAGGGTGGAGAATTCGAAAAACGCAAAAATTTTCAAGATTTTTTGCAATATGTGGCTGCTAGAGCTTAAAAATTAATTTTTTAATAAAAAATTGAAATTAACGGTTTTTTGCTCATAGCAGCCACATATTGCAGAAAATCTTGAAAATTTTTGTGTTTTTTCGAATTCTCCACCCTCAATTTACCTAAAAAACACTATTTGGAGTCAAATCTCAAACATCAAAATTTTTCGATATTTTCGATTTTTTGAAATTTTATAAACGAGATGTGTTTTTTGACTTTACATGATTCTCGCACTTGGATGTTTGAATAAAATATGTATAAACTACACATTTTTGGAAAGAAGAATTCAATTCCAATCGATTAAGCTAAATTTGATCTTAATCGGTCAAGAAATGACTAAATATGAGGCTATTAAAGCTGACTATAACGATTTTTTACTAAAAAAGTCAGTTTTTTGGCTCTATACTCAATAATACTTGGTCAAAATATATGTTTGATAGCTTAAAAAATCAGAAAATTTATGTAAAATAGGATAAAATAAAGAAAATTTTATGAATAAATTTGAAATTTGAAATTTGTCTAATGTTATTGATTTTAAAATTTTTTTAGTAGTTTTGGTTTTCAGGCTGTGTAGATTGTTGCGGGTAATCAATTTCATATATTTTTGCATTGTTAAACTCGTAGAGTTTTGTTCTATATCATACAATCAATATCTCTTATGCCTGAGACCGTTTTAATAGAAATTTTCAATACAATATGTCCAAAAAATCGAAAAAACGGCAAAAAACACTACCATCTTAATAAAGATGTTGCTATAACTTTAAAATGAATCATTTTAAAAATAATCGGGTAATATTGTTTTTTGCTATTAATTAGAGCTATCATTTAGTGAAAATAGTATATGCAAAATATTTTTCTGTAAGGAGCTAGAGCAAATGATATGTCAGTAATAGAGGTAAAATTGAACTTTTTTGAGTATTCACAAGCTTCTACAGAACACATATTATAAGAAAAATATCAAATATTTTATATTAAAATATGCGTGATTCCAATTCTTATTATTTAAAAGTCACTTGAGCTTAATCCAATTTAAAATGACTGAGTTTGAGCCATTTAAGTAAAGGCACAACGATTAAAAAATTTGAATTCAAAATTTAACGGAAAAAAACTGATTTCTCGAAAACGATAACTCAAAAAAATTTACAGTGAAGTGCTAAAGATTCGTCTATTCAAGCTCTATGAAAATCAGCAATAGAATAATTTTTGAACATTTTTTCCTAAGCTGGCCCACTGTGGTGTCCCTTGAGGCTCTTTTTCCGAATACACACATTCGTGCAAGTGTATGAAAGCAATAAATTGATGAGATCACGTTCCAGAATGTTGAATTGAAATTGCTTTTTTTGTATGAGCTATTTATGCCATGAAAATTTAAGGATGAGAAATTAATATTCATTCCAGAACGGAAAAGTCCGATACTAAGCGGTCACTGACTCAACTATAGATTTCTTAATGATCTCACTGAGATTTTCATTTGATTCATTTGTTGTTGGTACTGTTGTCTCATTTTGCACTGTATTATTATTGTTATAATTGCTTTCTGAGACAGTTTGAGGAATTTCCGATTGATTCTGTGTTGTGGCAATGACTGATTGATAGCTTATTCTACTTGTTGAAGCACCATTGTGCACTGATGATGATGAAGGTGTATTATAGTAGTCATTTATATTGTCTATTCGATATCCACTCGTTGATGATGCCACACCAGCTGTTGTTGAATAATTTGAGTATTGACAATCATTTGTTGTATAGCCTAAATGATGGTGATGATGATAAGAGTGCGGATAATAGCAATTCGATGAATTTGATTGTGTTGAAGTTGATGCAGATGCTGCTGATGCTGCATAATTATAATTCGAATAATAATCATTTGATGTTGTTGCAAAAGAATTACTGCTTGTTTCTGTTCCCATTGTGTAATCATCACGATAAGCATAATGAAGATCAAGAGATTCCTGACTAATTGTTGAAATTGGTGGAATTTTTCCATTATTTTGATATTGTTGCGGTGAATTGTTGTACATATAGCTACTATAATTTCCATTAGAATGTTGTGGCGTATTTGATGATGAGGCAGTTGATGATAGTCGCATTTGTGGCCACCATTTTGATGGTGGCGGATGATGCTGTATGACACTTGTCGGCATATTATCATCGGACATTTCTTGCCGCTTTTCAAGCTCTAGTCTCATTATTGTATGAATAAAGTGTGTTTTTACACGTGCTGGATTGAACTCAATTCTGCCATTCACATTTGCACAGCCATCACGAGTACATCCACATGGAAATTCATGAGGTTTTAGTCTGTCGACTTGACATTTGATACCAGCTAAACTGCATTCACAAGTGTCAGGATCACAATAGCCATTGCATGCACAGCCACAAACTTCACGAGACAACCTTAATTGTCTACACTCATCTTTCTCCATTGAATCAATTTTACGTACTCCAGCTAATTTTAAAATTGCACGACGTTGACGTGCAGTGACTGGTTGAAGGAAACCGTAAGCTTCGTTGTCTGCTTCTGACAATGAATTTTCACTAATTTCATCTTCACTTTTTGATTCATCGCTCGATGAACTGCTTGGATTAAGTTCATTTCCTGCCATTTTTAATCGATTTAATCGCCTTTGTTCTGCTGCATGTTCCACCAATGTGAATGTTCTAAAAATTAAGAAATTTGTAATTTAAATTATTGATCTTATTTGTTTGATCTTGATCTTACTTTTTATAAGCATGTTTTGCAGTCATTCCTAAAGTACTTCCGCCTTGAGTTGGAACACAACTAAAACCTTGACAACGTGGAAAGTAGTAAACCATAACATTGCCAAAATTAATATTTCCTCGTTTTGCTTTCTTCGGTTGGTCCTCATGCAGTGCATCAACTGATCTTCTTTTGAGACTACTCTTTGCAGGCGTCAATGTTGCTAAATTCTTTTCAATTACTGATATATTACGTAATGTATCTAGTCCAAGACCAGAATCTGAGCCATCACTACGAATTTCCTCGAGAAGTACAGATGATGTGTCTGTGACGTCTGTGACTTCGTCTGTTTCTGCCTCACTACTGGCATTTATCACAAAACCATTATTTGTCTCGACATTTTTATTATTAATTGTCTCATTATGGCCATTTTTCTCTTGTTCTGTTATAATAGAACTACTACTACTTGCACTAGTCGATGGATCGAGGAGTGTATTTGATTGCTTTTTATCTAAGACAACTTTACATGTTTTGACCACAATTTCACTATCACTATTCACCGCATGCTTGCTATTGCCATTAATGTCACTTTTTGTATGAATCTTTTTATTTGCAAGCTGTTGCTGCTGCTGTTCTAATTTTGTTCCATTATTTTTATTGATTTTATTTTTAAGCTTTTCAATATCAACAAATATGAAATTGTCTATTGAATTATTTTCAGTGTCTGAAGCAATTGATTCAATATTATTAACATTTTCATCATCATCTACTGATTGCTGTTGTTGTTGAACATATTCATCATCTAATGCAAGAGGATCTGTAAGTGGATCCTCAAATGCTCCATTTTCACCTTCAAGAGGCAAAGATTCAGATGGAATTTCTTCTGACATGTTTAAATCATTTGAAAGTCTAAAAATAAATAAATAGAAAATTTATTATTGATTTTATAAATAAAAGTTTTTTTTTGTCTTTATTACCTGAATATATTAGAAGTATTTGCATTTTTCTGTAAATAATTAAAGAAAGTTTTGATAGGTTTAAGCATTTCCTTAATGCAATTTGATTTTTTTTCTTTCTCTCTCTTTCAATCAGACACAATTCAAGTTGTTTTTTATCATTCTCATATAACTATGTCTGTGTGTATATGTCACGAGAGCAAAAATAAAATCAAAGTTTATCTGTTGTAAATAAAAATAAAAGAAAGAAAAAGAATAAAAATAAATTGAGTGAGTGAGTAAATAAAAGTTTACTTTTTATCAAATTAAGCTTTTATGACTTTATCAGATTTTATTGTCAAAAGAATGTGAAATGGATTAAAAAAAATATTTTAAAATTTTTTAATCAAGGTTAAGACACTTTGCAATTTGGATAGAAATTCTAGGTTTATTTGATAAAGTTCATAATAGTTAAAATTTATTTTTACTTTATTACATTTAAATTTGACCAATAATTGCCAAAGCCATGCAAAGGTTTCTATTTAAAATGTAGAAATTTAAATTTATGAAACATAAAAACATTTCTAAATTTCTTCTTTATGGATATTTTTTAAAAAAATATTTACATATTTGATAATTATCAGTTTTTGAATTTTTGAAATAAACATTTGGCTACAGAGCAGCTGTTAACAGTTGTCAAATTTTGGAGAAATAAACTAAAATTGTGATAAATTTATTAAAGTCAATTTTATTAAAATAATAAAATAATTTTCCATTTATGAAAAAAAGTCTCAATTTTAAAGAAGACTTTAGATCATTAAAATTTTGACTTTGGACTATAACAATCTTTGATTTAAGGTAATTTTTTTTTAAAAAAATGAATAACAAAGTTCATTTGTAAAATAAAAGAACATTTCATAAAGTGAATATTTTTTGTGCTTTGCCAATTTGTGTCAATAAATATCTTGTCATTTTAACCTTGATTAGAATTTTATTCCTTCTATGTTTCATTTTAATTCAAATTTTCATTTCTTAATTCATGCAATAAAAACTCAATGAATAATTAAGTGATGCTAACATAACTCTGTCTGTAAACTTACCTAAATAAATCTCATTCTCACATACACACACAAGAATCTTCTCATTCTTCCTTATCGATTTTCCTATTCATCATCGTTATCATCAACAGCCAGCCAGCAAGCAAGCAAAAAAAATATATTTAAAATATACACAAAATTATTTTTATTTCTTCTTTTTAATGCAGAAATATTCTTTTATATTAAAACAGTCTTACAAATACATTCACATTTTTACGTTCAATACAAACACAGCATGAGATATTTATGCTTCTGCAACAACAAACAGCGACGCAAAAAATAGAATAAGAAGAGGCAGTAAAAGAAAAAGTTAGGAAAACCTAATAACTCTTTGCATTCAATCACATACAAAAAAAAGTTTTTCCTTTTTCTAATGCACGCTTTTTCTCTTATGAGAAAGGAATGTAAAGTTAAAACATTCAACAATGGCTAAAATGAATGTGTAGTTTCACCAATACATCGACACAATATAATTTGATAACTTATACAACTAGAAAATTATTTATTTTACTATATCGAGTAAAATTTGTTCTATATAAATATTTTTGGCAAAAAATTTTCTTCATATTTGAATGCATCTCAGATTTTTCATCATCATCATCATCTATAGACGAAAAGAAATTTTTAATCATCATCGTCGTGTCATATTTTCTATTTTTGTTATTCATCGTAATGTCAACGAAACGAATACATTTTTGTGTTGCCTTGATACTGCAGCAATAGGATAATAATTGGCAAAATTTATATCACTACACACTTTTCAAAGCTCTTTCTGTTCAACACAGAAAGTGAGACAGAGTTATGGCAATGATCCAAAAAAAGCAAGCTTTCGTGTGTATAACACAACAAGTTGTGACTTTTTTATTAATAATTATCAGTCTAAGTCAATGCAAATCAATAATTTTATTTATAAATAAACAGGATGTTGAAAATTAATTTTTAATATTGAATTGATTTTCTATAGAAATTTTATATAATTTTTAATTGATTATTAAAATAAAAGAAATCCATTTAACCCTATTAATTTTTCTGTTGCTAAACCCATTTTAATCTTAATTCATAATTAATTAGTCAAATCAATTTTCAAATTTTTATTTAAAGGATATTTCATATTTTGTCACTTCATGAATTCTTAATAAAATTTTCTTCTCTACTCTGTTGACATTTTAACAATGCATGTAAGTTTAATATCATAAAAACAATTAAGATTTATGCGATCTACAATGAATAGAAAATTTTAATACTGTTAGACATGAGAGAGCAAATGAATGAAGATTATTTTTAATTAAAGGTTATTTTTATTGGAGTTGAAGCTTAATAAAGTTTTGTCTAGCGTGAAAAAATAATGTTTTAACATGGTTTCAATATTTTGACATTTACAAACATTCATCAATAATGGTATTTTAGGAGAGTTATGACAACAGTTTTAACATTAAAGAAATTTTCAAAATTTTAATTGTAAAACGTTAAGAAGTAAAGTGATGAATTTCAATATTAAATGAACCGACTTTCATTAAATAATAATAGAAATCGTCAATTTTAAAATTTCTACCGTCTTTCCTCAAATAAAAGGACCGTTGCTCAGTTTTTGTTTCGATTTAAATTGGAAACTTTTTGAATAGAAGGAATAGTCTTTATAAAGAAGGAAGGTAAAATTTCTAGAATGTTGTTTTGAATCTTAATATAAAAACTATCTGAACAATCGGGTTTAAAAATTGCAATTAAGAGTTTAGGGAAAATTAAGGCAAAGACACGCGATGATTTGATTGACCTTTAATGATGTTTTTTGCTCTTGATTTTTTTTATGTACTCACGTCTGGATTATAAAATTAAGGACTATGACAAGTTTTCAATTTCACAAATTATTGATAAATTCTAAAACTTGATTATTCAATTTTGAATAGACAATAAATTTTCTCAGAAATTCAGTAATTTTTTTATCAAGATATTATTGAAAATAAATTGTGAAAATTGAAATACTTTTTTTATTATTCTTAAATCCTCTTTTGAATTAATGTAAACTTAAAATGAAAGTTATTAAAATTAAGTTTCTTTTATGTCATTTAGACCTTATAAATCTTTTGAAAATACGAATTGAAACTATCGAAAAAAAGAAAACAATTATAATTGAAAGTTAAAGTTCGAAAACATTTTTAATTATAAATAAATTATAATTGATAAATTAAAGATTAAGTTTAGCATTTAATATTGAAATTTTACTTTTCATTACTTGAATAATTTACTGTTTATCATTTATACTAAACTGTCATTAATAAGTTTTTAAGTTGTTATTGTACATTTTCATTAAACATTTGTTTAAACTGAATCTTTTGGAAAAGAAAGACTTCAAGCATATAAAATGATTAAAATAATCAAATCATTCAAATAAAAGAAAAATTTGCAAAATAAATGTTTCAATATTTCAAGCAATCAAGTCATTTGTTGTTAATAAGTGTGTAACATTAGATACTGATACAATTGCAAAATATAAAAATGTGTCGAATATGAATAAGAAAAAGAAGAAGCTAAATAAAAAAATATTTTTGTGAATGTTTGCAAAAACAAATGAAAACTTAATCATCATCATGAATCCTTTTTTATCGACATAAATGACGTAATGAAAATGCATAGCGAAGTTGGCCACATTTCTTTAAACAAAAATCTTCTTTCTAGTTTTCTTCATTTTACAACAACAACAATAAAAGAAAAAATTTCAAATCGTCTCTAAAAGAAAGGAAAGAAAAAGAAGAAATAAAAAAATCAGAAGCGACACAAATAAAAAAATTCTCTCACACGACAATCGTTTTTTCTTTCTTCGACAGCCCTGTGCATGATGTGTATAGAGAGTAGTAGAACGCAGGGATGTCGACTTAAAGCTTCGATCGAGTCCAGTCGAAAAAAATTACTCTACAGAGGGAATTTATACACGAGTCTACGAATGTTACCGCTTTCGTTGGAGTATAAAATATACATACATTCAATGCTCATTCATTGCTTCTCCCACTACACTCTTCCATACAAAAAAATCTTTTTTTCTTCAACAAAACTTTTATCGTTATACTTTTGATTCCGTTTTGGAATTTTACCTTTTTCTCCTTAATTTCTTTATTTTAAATTTCAATCCTTTCAAATTATTTTCAGAATTTTTTTTGCTTCACTTTTTATTAAATTTCAATTTTTTTATATCTTTATTTTCACTTAAACATTTTACTTTTAAAATTTCAATTTTAATCTTTTTCAATGCAGTTCAATGTTGGCAATTGTCTGATTATAAAATTTTCACTGAAAATGTTAACTTTACTAATTTTAATTGAGATTTTTTGAGCACCAGAATGATAATATTACTGACTCTTTGAAGGAAAATTTTCCATATGAACTCAATTTCACTTATACATTTGAAGAATTTTATGTTGCTGCACAAACACTTTTAAAATTTCTTCTTTTTACATTCATGCCAGTGGCGTTTTAAACGAGTGATGAGCAAGCAAGCATCGAAATCGAAACAACGGAAAAACCACAAATTATTTTTGAGGATTTAAAAACTGAAAAAGAAATTCCAGTTTCAACTGCATCTTCTATTGATAAAAATAAGGAAATTGCAGTAAAAAATTTGAAAATTGTAAAAACTTTAATGTCAACAACAATGAGTAATGATGAAAAGTCAACAACTACACTTCCTTCAAATCTTCCGCAAATAATTCTCAATAATAAAAATTTGAAAGATCAAGTAGAAACGATAATTAAGGCACATTCCGACCATGAGAATTCGAAAAATATTTCAGCGCCACTTGTTTTTAACATTTTTAATTTCAATATTGACGGGCAGAATCATGAAGTTAAATATTCAATACACGGTAATGATCAAAAGAAGCCCAATAGTTCTTAATTGACTAATTTTTTAATACTTTGTTGACATTTTTTAAAAATAAAATTCAAAAAAGATTAAATTACCAAAAACATTGCTTCCTACTATTCTTTTGTTCTGAATAATTGATTGATTGACAAAAAATTTAATTCCAGATCATATGACATATTATTTAGTTTTATTATTTGTCGACAAACAATATCATTTTTTTTTTAAAAAAAGAATCCTCCTAAAGCTATGAGATTATTCTCAAATATGATCACTTGCTTAATTCAACATAGCTGCTTATGAGAGATTAATAATTGGAGCTAATTTATCTAAATAAATTAATCATCAAACAAGAAATAATAAGACATTCGAAAGTGCATGTAAGTGGACCTTAAAATTACTATCTACAGCTAACATTTTGTGTTTAGTGGTCATGGAAAATTGTTGGCAAAAAGAATTTATTTCTCACTTTCGAAAGTTAAGCGCTAAATTTTCTCAATTGAAATTTTTCTTGCATTTTATAAGCATGTTTTTAGCAGCGTACAAGTGAATTTGCAGCAATCCAATCAAGATAGGCAGTAACGCGTGTCATCGCAACTGGAAGACCTAGAGAGAAGAAATTTATTAACTTTTTATATTATTTTTCATTATTCTCATCAATTTACCTCCTTCACATGTGGAACTTCCAAAAGAAACAATACCAATCAGAGTAGGACGGCCGTTTGTGTCGATTGTCATAGAACCTCCACTATCACCTTTACAAAATTAATGATTTTGAATTTCAAACTTTTAGAATGAATTTATGTTCAAATATATACCATTACAAGTCGATCTTGCGTGACTACCGCTTGCACAAATATTTGTTCGAGTATCAAAAAAATTATAGAATTGATTGTAAACTGTTGTGCATTGTCGATCTTGCACTATTGGAAGTCTCACAAATTGCAGAGTGTCCGACAAAGATTGTTTTGCTGCTTTGCGGAAAGAACAAAATTTTTTTTATAAACACATGTTACTTTTTTTATCTGTAATGATTGCCTTACAACACATTTTCTTTTGATATGGCAACAATTTCATAAGAAATTAAAGTAACTTACCATCTTCAAATCGACCCCAACCAATTACTGTTGTCAGCATACCCTGGAAAGTACTTGTAGCAGTAACTCTTGACGGAAGTGCGATGGGTCTAATAGCAGGTGAAAAAGGAATTGGTCGCATTAAATAAATTAAACCAATGTCATTTCTCAAAGTGTCACTATCATATTGATGATGTTGACGAGTATGGCTTGGCTGAACTGTTTCACGATATCTTGGTACACCCTGAAAAATATTAAGTGTTCCAGCTTGCACTTCAATTCTTAAAATATCATCTAAACAATGTGCTGCCGTGAGGATATATTGATCATGAATTATCGAGCCGCCACAAAATGATTCTCCAGTTTTAAGGAAAAGAAAAAGAGCAGCTGCATGTGGAAATTGAGCTACAGCTGCATTGCTTCCTCCCACGATTCGTGTGAAGCGAGTAGTGACATTGTTGTTCAAAATATTTTCTAGTTTGTTTTGAATCAAATTACTCTCTACAGGCACTTGCGATAAAAAAATATTCGAGAGGAATAACAGGATGACGTTTCGTGTAATTTCCATTTTTTCTAATCACTTTAAAAGTTTTTTAAACAACTTTTTCTTCTCCTCTCTCCAAATGAGCAATTCAAAACGAAACAGTCAACTGATTCGGCAGAGGCAGTCAGCCATTACTTTTATAGTAAAAGGCCAATGAGATGTTATCATTTGTGTTCACATTTGTGTTCAGCACCAAATTACAACACTGTATTTTCAATTTGATAAGATACTTAATAATGAATGAAAGGAGTAATTTTGTAGTAAATAGATTGTAGAGCTATCTTTGTATGCATGATGCCTTTTTTTTCTTTATTTATTTTTATAAAATTGTTAAATTTGTCTTATCAATTTCTGAAAATGCTGGTTTTGTTTCCTGGTTAATTATGATTTTACAATTATTATTGTATCATCGACTTCCTCACGTGCAATCAATTTATTGTCATTTCATTTGATTGAGTGCATCTATGAAACTTGTTATACTGTCAATTGAACATTTTCATTATCATTATTAATTTCTCTAATTGGGTTAAAAGGAAAATTAGATTATAATAACTTACTAATGAATTATCATTGCAAAATGTAATGCAAATATTGCAAACCTTCTAAATTCTTATTTTTCACAGCTTCAAGATAAATTTAAATAAAAAATAATACTTTTAAAACCTGTAAATTACAATTATTATATAGAGAATAATTCATTGTTAAGTAAATTAAAATAAAGTAAAATTTTGAAAAGATTCGAAAATTTTTTATGAAAATTTAAACCACGCTTAATAATTTTAAAATATAAATTTATAAATAAGTGTAACTTTTTTTAGTACACTTTACATATTTCAATTATATTTGCGATGCTGAAATTTATTATTTTTCTACAATGTTCAATAAATTTAATTTCCCTTTTTAAAAACATTTTTTCATGAACCTTAATTACTTAATTTATTAAAATTTTCAGATCCCTTAATCATTATTTTAAAATTTATATCTTTATATTTTCATTATATTGTTTATTATTTTTATGTTGCATTGAATTACTCGTTGAAAATTTTTTTTCTTGAAAAACCATTGATTGTAAAAAATATTTTGACAAAATTTTTTATTTGTATATTTTTAAGCTATTATTCGTATTTATTGAATAAAATTCTTGATAATTTTGATAAAAAATTGAAAATAAAATAATCATCAAGTGTTTTTAAAATTTTATATTTTCGTTAAGTTTTCGTTAAAAAATATGAGGGGAAATAACTGAAATATAGCAGTAGAAATTATTTTGTTTTGAAAAAGTGTAAGAAAAATTACTCAATTTATAGAATTCATAAAATTAGTAAAGAACGAAATAATAAAGTGAAAAAATATGTCGAATGACTTTTAGTGATTGTGAAGAGTGCAGGGATATTAAAGTGCAAAGAAAAAAATGACATCAAGTATGAAAATGGATTTTACAGAGAATTTTATTTTCACAATCGTCATTTATTATGTTTCATGCTAATTTTTAAGCTTTTTGCTTTAACTCATATCTAAAAAACATTCCAAAAAGCCATTCCAAATAAAATTTAATCATCTTAAATTGTAAAATACTTGGGAATAGCAAATAATAAAAATTAAGGTCAACCGGCAATAAACACTTAAAATTTTAGTAGTTTAAGGTAACTAGCCTACATCATAAATTAATTACAATGGCATGATTAATAAATAATTAGATCCTAGCACGTAGTAAGAATTATTTTAGACAATTTTTAAATTTTCTTTTAAAAAAATTAAGAATTTTGTACAGTTATATTTTTTTCTTCATCGTATACACATGCATACCTACCTACATATAAAATTTTTTCGTTCAATTTTTCTATTGGGTCGTGAATCGTACGACCAGAAAGTGCCCATATCACACGAGATTCATTGATGACGTAAATTTACTTCATGAACATTTCATATTTTTGTTTAATTTTGCAGCAGTATGCAATTAATTGCACGAGAGAGTTTTATTAAGTTCAATATTTTCTGACTTTATATTTTTTCTCTTCTCACATGATTAATGTTATGTGACATGATTTTTATAAGAGCCAAACTTTTTGGCGCAAAACTTCATTCATAAATTATTACATACATATACATTTCTGTTATTGATTCATTGCTGTTGTTTGTAAAGATGAAAGAGCTCTCTTCTTTTCTTTCGCAATTGTCTGCATTGACCACATTCCATATTATTCTTCTCACTTTTATATCATGAGGATGATGATTTATGTTAATTTATTACACACAAAAAAGAGATTGAATTTAAAGTGTCAAGTAGTAACCATTCATAAACGCGAGTCAGGAACACATTAAAAGGGAAAAAAATGAAAAAAAAGTATACTTTTGAAATGTTCCGATTTTTTTTTCCCCACTACTATAACTCGTTGACTTACTTCATTTGACTTGCAAAACATTCCACTTATCATTATCATTTTTTCACTTTACACGTTTAGTCAAGTTTAAGAATCGTTGCGAGACAGTTCGAATTTTTTTAGGATTTAAGGTGCGCATAATAATTTATTACATTTTTTACAAAAAACACCAGTGACGTTTTATAAGTATACCCAGAAAAAAAATTTATTGTTTTTGTAATTTAAAATTTAAATATTCCACATTTAAATACGCACCAAATATTTTTGTTATTAATTATTAAATTTTTCTAATTAATATAATAATTAAATTTATGATGAAAATATTCAAAATTTAAATGTTTTAATAATAAATTTTAATTACTCAATAATAAAATTTTAAAAAGAACAAAAAGTTAATTATTAGAATCATTGATATCTATTATTTTCATACATATTATTTAGGAAATTGAGAACCATTTTATAATAATTAAAGGAATAATTTATTTTCTATAAAAAATCAACGATTAAGATAAATAAAAAAACTTTTGCCGAAAATCAAAATTTCAAAACAAAAACTTTTCACACTCATTTCTAGAATTTTTACTCTTTTTTTAACCTATTAATAACTAAATAATCATTCCTCAATTTAATCAAGCTCATCAAATATAGAAAAGCACCAAAATTTAGCAAGAATGTGTTTAAAAAATTTTTAATTGTAAAAATAATAAAATGTAAGTATAAAAATAATTTAAAATTTCAATTATAAAAATAATAGAAATCAATGACTCATAATTAAATTTTTTTACTAAGAATAATTACAAAAATAATTGATTTAAATATTTTATCATTGGTTTATCAAAACTATTTTTTTATTATATTAAACTCGAATAATAAATTTTTTTCTCTGGGTGTATTTTTTAAGGTAATAGAAGACAGTGTAACGTATTTTGTAATAAACAAACTTTATTAAAACCTCAATTACAAAAAACAATTGTTGCCGGCTCAATATATTCTATTTTCTTTGAGAGAGATTTTATTTGTATGTGTACAGACGTCGATCATGCGATTTTTTTCTGTATAAAAACAAGATTAGATTAATTTAATGATGAATATAACGCAGAATGAAAAGTTGCATTCAATAGAGCACATCGTCTTTTAAAAATAGTAGGCAAATTTTTCAATTTATTAATAAGTACAATAATTTAAAAAAAAAATATTCTTCGTATTTCGTATAAATAAATTAGGACAGATTTTAGTGTCATTTAAATTTCAAGCAGTAACCTACCTGAGTGAGAATATAGTTTCTTATCAAATTTGTTTTTTTCTGCTACTAAGTCATGATCGATTAATAATCAGTAAAATAATAATTATGTCGTTATCATTTAGTCTTCTTCAAATAAATTATGATAAAAATTTTGTCTATTTTTTCATGAATTTATTTATGTGAGTTATCGCAGCTAAAACAGTTTTTTTCAATTTTTCTCATATCAAAATGTAGATTCGATTAAGAAATTAGAGAGAGAAGTGAATTTAATGTATTTTTATATGCTGGTGATCTTTAGCTTTATTTTGGCATTATGTAAATTCTATTTCCATAAATTAACAACAAGGCAAAGTTTAACCTCGGAACAACAAAATGACACTAACAATTTAAGTACGTAGTTTTTAGTTTTCTTCATTTCATTTCTAACGTTAGTTTGTTTGTAACTTAATTTGATAATGATTTCAATTATACGTACTCTTTCATTTTTATGTGCATTATCATCGAATAATTTAATATTCTGATTGTTTATTGCATTTTAGCATGTTATTTGCAATTAATTAAATTGTTGCTCCAATCAAATTTTTTTATGCAGATCAGCAAAATACAGAGTCGTTGGAATCGACTCGAAAATCACCTTCGTCAAGTAAACCACAAAAACACGTTACATTTTCAGACGTTAATTTAACACAAGAAGCACAACAGCAACCAGGAGAGATTATAAGAAATTTTTACATGATGGAATCACAAGAAGATGATCAAAATAAACCACAACAAATTGATGAACAAAATCAACAGCCAGCAAAGCCAAACTTTCTCGTTGGCGGTGATCATTGTTATGATGAAATTGAAGAGAAAGATGAATTTCCGCCTCGTCGTGAAATGAACGGTTCCATTCCAAAAACATTTTCTGATGCAACAATCATCGATAAACGTCGAAGGTTGAGGTGAGTGCATTTTTTACTTATATAGATTTTGTATAATGTCAACAGGCACAGACTAACAAAATGTTTTATATATATATACATTTTGTATCGTATGTTTATATCAAAACAAAAAATTTACTACAAAATATCTTAGTGAGAAAACAAATACTAATAAAATACACTGTCAAGTAAAGATAGAAAGAAGTATTAGTATCTCAACAATAATCATATGGTAAACTGGAATGCATTAAGTAAAGAAAAAACATATGATCGAGCCCTCTTCGCAGATAAATTTTTTTCTCTTCACGTTTCGTTCACATTTCAAGTTCACATTTACAAGCGTCTTTGATGACGAAAAACGAATACACGCAATGTTTTTGTGAATACTAAAAAAAGCTGCTTGACCACTTACCATCGTATGATTTTTCTTTTTATTGCTTCAACAGCAATGTAAAGTTAGTTTTATTTTAGACATCGAACTGTGTAGAAGTGAAAATTCGGATATAAAAAGAGAGTGATATTAAATTTTATTTGCTTAAAAATATTTCAAGTAAAAAGTAAAATCATAATTTTAAATAACTTTTCTTTTCTTGCAACACTGTCGTGAGAATAAAGCCATAAGATATTAAAGTCACAATAATAATTTTACTTCTAATAAATGTGCTCATTGTTTGATTATATAGCGAACAAGTTGTCGAAAGATAATAAGCCTGAGCTTTTGGTAAATATTGTCTTTAGTTTTCTGTGTGTGCTTTTTGTTATTAATTGCTATCAATCAATTTTTCTTACACAAAAATTGGGTACATTTTCTCATTCATCTTCCTCTTATGCTACACATTTTTTCGACAATTTCTCATTTTCTTTCTCATAAAATGAAAGACATAAATTAATGTAAAAATTTCTCTTTTTTTACCACTTATTATGTAATTATAATATTTTCATGCAACCTTTGAAACTTGCTTTACTTCCAAAATAAAGCATGCATGTGTTCATATATATTATATTATTTTTTCGGTAAACAGGTTTCTCTCTTTTTTATTTTGCTCGTCTTCTTATATTGCTGACGTACTTTTTTGCTTATTATTCTTATGAAATGATTATTATATTCATAATGACTGAAGATGTTTGTTTTGTTGTTGGTTGTTCACAATAATTGAAATAACGGAGAAGGCAAGATATCTAGTCATTTACGTCAAACTTGTCGATTTAGACTTTGTTTCATCTTCAATTTTCAATAGAGTTCAATGTTAAATACTTTACACACAATCTTTCACAATGTGTTGCGATTTTCTCGTGTTTTATTTATTTGATTTAATTAAAACTATATAAAAAAAACTATACGATAATTAATTACGCAGCAAAATAATTTTTCAACAACATCAGAATCAACATCAACAACAAATATGTTAAAACGGCGACCAAGTAAGCGATTTGTGCTCGCCGAAACAGGTAAAGACATGCATTATATATAAGAGTGCGTCTTATCAATTATTTTTTGAAAAGGTGAAGAAACAGCTTGGAATACAACAACTGATAATGATACATCTTCGAGCGGTGCAAATACACCTCAAATTCAAATCGATGCTGGAATTTCAGCTGAAACGACAGTTGTAGAAGAAAAACCGACTACTTCAGTTACAACTTCTACAGAAAGTAAACAGATATCACAACAACAACAACAACGACTTCTCTCTGTTCCACAAACGATCAAGTCGGGAATGAAGTAAATTTATTTTGAAAATTCTTTCTCTGTTTTCTGTGCCTGTTGACATAAAAATACTTTGAAACAAAAGATATTTTCATCATGACTATGCTAATAATTTTAATATGATTATTGTTAATTGTTATATTTTTTATTCAAAACAGACCAAGTATGAGTCATGGAACAGGTTTAGGAAGAGAATATGGTGATAGAGATTTTCTAATTGCCACAACAGAAGAATTTGTAAAGAGATTTGGTGGCAATCGCGTCATCAATAAAGTTCTTATAGCAAATAATGGAATTGCTGCTGTTAAATGTATGCGTTCTGTTCGTCGATGGTCTTATGAAATGTTTAAAAATGAACGAGCTGTTCGTTTTGTTGTAATGGTGACACCAGAGGACTTGAAAGCGAATGCAGAGTGAGTAAATAACAAATTCAACAAATTGACGTAATTCTAAATATTTACTGTTTTCTTCAACTTTATTTAGATATATCAAAATGGCTGATCATTATGTGCCTGTACCTGGTGGCAGTAACAATAACAATTACGCTAATGTCGAACTTATTGTTGACATTGCTTTGCGAACACAAGTTCAAGCAATTTGGGCTGGATGGGGGCATGCTTCAGAAAATCCAAAATTACCAGAATTATTGCATAAACATGGACTTGTTTTTCTTGGACCACCAGAGAGAGCGATGTGGGCACTTGGTGATAAAGTTGCCTCATCAATTGTTGCTCAAACAGCTGAAATTCCAACTTTACCATGGAGCGGCTCAGAATTAAAAGCGCAATATAGTGGCAAGAAAATAAAAATTTCAACTGAATTATTTAATCGTGGATGTGTCAATTCAGCAGAACAAGGATTAGTTGCTGCAAATAAAATTGGTTTTCCAGTTATGATTAAGGCCTCAGAAGGTGGTGGTGGAAAAGGTATTCGTCGTGTTGATTCTGCTGATGAATTTCCTGCTCTCTTTAGACAAGTACAAGCAGAAGTGCCTGGATCGCCTATTTTTGTTATGAAACTTGCACGAGGAGCACGTCATCTTGAAGTTCAATTACTTGCTGATCAATACGGAAATGCTATCAGTTTATTTGGCAGAGATTGCAGTATTCAGCGTCGTCATCAAAAAATTATCGAAGAAGCGCCTGCTGTTATTGCATTGCCTGAGATTTTTGAAGATATGGAAAAATCGGCTGTTCGTTTGGCAAAAATGGTAGGGTATGTTAGTGCTGGAACTGTTGAATATCTTTATGAACCAACTGAAGGAAAATATTTTTTCCTTGAACTCAATCCACGTTTGCAAGTAGAGCATCCATGTACAGAAATGGTAGCTGATGTTAATTTACCAGCTTGTCAACTTCAAATTGGAATGGGAATTCCACTTTATCGCATCAAAGACATTCGTCTACTTTATGGTGAGAGTCCTTGGGATTCAACTGTTATTGATTTTGACAATCCTCCAAACAAACCGAGACCATGGGGACATGTCATTGCTGCAAGAATTACATCAGAAAATCCTGATGAAGGATTTAAACCAAGCTCTGGAACTGTTCAAGAATTAAATTTCCGTTCAAGCAAAAATGTTTGGGGATACTTCAGTGTAGCTGCTTCAGGTGGTTTGCATGAATTTGCTGATTCACAATTCGGCCATTGTTTCTCATGGGGTGAAAATCGTAATCAAGCTCGAGAAAATCTTGTTATTGCATTAAAAGAATTATCGATTCGTGGTGATTTTAGAACAACAGTTGAATATTTAATTACACTTCTTGAAGCTAATCGTTTTCTTGATAATACAATCGACACAGCATGGCTTGATGCTTTAATTGCTGAAAGAGTAAAATCTGAAAAACCCGATGTTCTTTTGGGTGTTATTTGTGGCAGTCTTCATATTGCTGATCGACAAATTACTGAAGCATTTACCAATTTCCAAACATCATTAGAAAAAGGACAAATTCAAGCAGCAAATACGCTTACTAATGTAATTGAAGTTGAACTCATTTCTGAAGCAATCAAATACAAAGTTCAAGCAGTCAAGAGTGGTGAAAATTCTTACTTTTTGGTAATGAATGGATCATTTAAAGAAGTCGATGTTCATCGTTTACCAGATGGTGCAATGTTGATTTCATTAGATGGTGCGAGTTATACCACTTATATGAAAGAAGAAGTTGATCGATATCGCATAATAATTGGCAATCAAACATGTGTTTTCCAAAAAGAAAACGATCCTTCACTTTTGCGCAGTCCAAGTGCTGGTAAACTTATTAATCTTCTCGTTGAAGATGGTTCACATGTTAATAAGGGACAACCATTTGCTGAGATTGAAGTTATGAAAATGGTTATGACATTGACCAGTTCTGAAGATGGAATTATTACATTTGTCAAAAGACCAGGGGCTGTCCTTGAAGCTGGTTCATTGCTTGGATCTATGGAACTTGATGATCCATCACTTGTTACAAAAGCTCAATTGTATAGAGGTACATGGCCAGTTAATGACAATATTCATGTTCCAGAGAAATTAAATCGTGTGCACAATAATTATAAGACAATACTTGAAAATACTCTTGCTGGTTATTGCTTGCCTGATCCATATAATGCACCAAGATTAAGAGAAATTATTGAAAAGTTTATGCAAAGTTTAAGAGATCCTTCTCTACCATTGCTTGAATTACAGGAAGTCATTGCTAGCATTTCAAATCGCATACCTGTATCAGTAGAGAAGAAAATTCGTAAATTAATGACACTTTATGAACGCAACATTACTAGTGTATTAGCTCAATTTCCGTCTCAACAAATTGCATCTGTAATTGATATGCATGCAGCTACATTACAAAGACGAGCAGATCGTGATGTATTCTTTTTAACAACGCAAGGCATTGTTCAATTAGTACAACGTTATCGTAACGGAATTCGAGGACGAATGAAGGCAGCAGTGCATGAGCTTTTAAAGCAATATTATTCAGTCGAAAGTCAATTCCAACATGGACATTATGATAAATGTGTAGCACAAATTCGAGAAGCCAATAAGGATAATATGAGAACCGTTGTAAACACCATTTTCTCGCATAGTCAAGTTGCAAAGAAAAATTTACTTGTGACCCTCTTAATTGACCATTTGTGGAGCAATGAACCAGGTATGTAGCGTGAATATAAAATTTTAATTTTTTTACACAAGAAAATTATTTTAATGAAATTCGTATTTAATTTAGGTTTAACAGACGAACTAGCCACAACCTTGAGTGAACTTACATCATTAAATCGTGCCGAACATTCACGTGTTGCTTTGCGTGCACGTCAAGTTTTGATTGCTGCACATCAACCGGCATATGAATTGCGTCACAATCAGATGGAATCAATTTTCTTATCAGCAGTTGACATGTATGGTCATGATTTTCATCCTGAAAATTTGCAACGTTTGATTTTATCTGAGACATCAATTTTTGATATTCTTCATGATTTCTTCTATCATACAAATCGTGCCGTTTGTAATGCTGCTCTTGAAGTCTATGTTCGCAGAGCTTATACATCATACGATCTAACATGCTTGCAACATCTTGAATTGAGTGGTGAAGTGCCTCTTGTTCATTTTCAATTTCTTTTGCCAACTGCACATCCTAATCGTGTAACAATTGATGGAACAATTAGTGGAAGTTTCATGAGAACTGGTTGTATGGCAGCTTTTGATTCATTCGATCATTTCCAACAATATTCTGATGAAATTTTGGATTTATTAGAAGATTTATCATCACCACATTATATCAATTCAAAAGCCTTAGTTGACGCAGTTGATGCTGTTGAGTCAGTCTCTGATGATCGTCGCATGAGTACATCGATTAATGTCTCACTCTCTGGTGATGCATCAATTCGTTCAGAAGGAGATCCATCAACTACAAAATCTTTAGAGCCAATTCATATTTTGAGCATTGCTGTAAGAGATTTAGGTGATATGGATGATGCACAAATGGGAAATCTTTTTGGATCTTTCTGTTTACAACATCGTGATGAATTGCTTACTCGACGTGTACGAAGAATTACATTTGCAGCATTGAAAAAACGTCAATTTCCAAAATTCTTTACTTATCGTGCAAGAGATTTATTTGAAGAAGATCGTATTTATCGTCATTTAGAACCAGCATGTGCATTCCAATTGGAATTAAATAGAATGCGCACATATGATCTTGAAGCATTGCCTACAGCTAATCAAAAAATGCATTTATATCTTGGACGTGCAAAGACAGCAAAAGATCAAACTCTTTCAGATTATCGCTTCTTTATTCGTTCAATTATTCGACATTCTGATTTAATCACAAAAGAAGCTTCATTTGAATATCTTCAAAATGAAGGCGAACGAGTACTCTTAGAGTCAATGGATGAGCTTGAAGTTGCTTTCTCACATCGTTATGCGAAATTCACAGATTGTAATCACATTTTCCTTAATTTTGTTCCATGCGTTATTATGGACCCTGCAAAGATTGAAGAATCAGTTACAAAAATGATTATGCGTTATGGTCCACGTTTATGGAAATTGCGTGTATTACAAGCTGAACTGAAATTGATTATTCGTCCAACACCACAATCAGAAACAACTACAATTCGTTTATGTATTGCAAATGACTCAGGTTATTTCTTAGATATTTGCATGTATCAAGAAGTCACCGAAGGTGGAGTGATTAAATTTAACGCTTATGGTAAAAGACAAGGACCGCTTCATCAATTGCCAATTTCGACGCCATACATGACAAAAGATTATTTGCAACAAAAGAGATTCCAAGCACAACAAAATGGTACAACTTATTGTTTTGATTTTCCCGATATGTTTAGGCAAATGACTGAAAAATTATGGAAGCAATTCTCAAGAGATAGACCAAGTGAAGATATTCGTATACCTGAGAAAGTTTTACTCGAATGCAATGAATTAGTATTAGATGGTGATACAATGGAAGAAGTTCAAAGATTACCTGGTGAAAATGACATTGGCATGGTTGCATGGCGAATTCGATTAGCTACACCAGAATTTCCAGATGGTCGTGACATTATTGTTATTGCTAATGATTTGACATCATATATCGGTTCATTTGGACCACAAGAAGATATGGTCTTTCAAAAGGCATCAGAGATTGCACGTGAGAGAAAAATTCCAAGAATTTACATTTCATGCAATAGTGGAGCTCGTATTGGTTTAGCTGAAGAAGTGAAATCAATGTTTAAAATTGCATGGGAAGATCCAGAAGAACCAGAAAAGGGTTTCAAATATCTTTATTTGACAACTGAAGATTATAGTAAAATTGCAAATCAAAATTCAGTTCGTGCAATTCTTATTGAAGATGAAGGTGAACCACGTTATAAAATTACTGACATTATTGGACAAAAAGATGGTATTGGTGTGGAAAATTTACGTTATGCTGGTATGATTGCAAGTGAAACATCAAAAGCATATGATGATATTGTGACAATCTCTATGGTTACTTGTCGTACAATTGGTATTGGATCTTATTTAGTTCGTCTTGGACAACGTGTTATTCAAATTGAAAATTCTCACATTATTTTAACCGGTTATGCTGCCTTAAATAAGCTTCTTGGACGAAAAGTCTATGCTTCAAATAATCAACTTGGTGGAACACAAATTATGCATAATAATGGTGTCTCACATAAAACTGATGGTAATTATTTATTCAATAAATTTCTCTTGTTATGTCTCAATACTTAATTTTTATTTCTTTATTTTAGCTTGCGATTTGGATGGCATTTATACAATTTTGCATTGGCTTTCTTATATTCCTGATTGTCGTGGTGGAAAGTTGCCAATGGTAATTCCAAACGATCCAATTAATCGCAATATTGGCTACATTCCAACAAAAGCACCATACGATCCAAGATGGATGCTTGCTGGTCGTGTAAATCCAGTGAATCACAACGAATGGGAGACTGGTTTCTTCGATCGAAGTAGTTTTTCAGAAATTATGGAGCCTTGGGCTCAAACAGTCGTCACTGGTCGTGCACGATTGGGAGGAATTCCAGTTGGTGTAATTGCAGTAGAAACAAGAACAGTTGAAGTCACAATACCTGCTGATCCTGCAAACTTAGATTCCGAGTCAAAGACAGTTCAACAGGCAGGTCAAGTTTGGTATCCAGATTCATCATATAAAACAGCACAAGCAATTAAGGACTTTGATCGTGAGGAACTCCCTCTTTTCATCTTTGCAAATTGGCGTGGTTTCTCAGGTGGACAAAAAGATATGTATGAACAAATTGTCAAATTTGGTGCATATATTGTTGATGGTTTAAGAGAATACAAACAACCAGTGATTATTTATTTGCCACCAAATGCTGAATTGCGAGGAGGTGCCTGGGCTGTACTCGATTCTTTGATAAATCCAAGATATATCGAGACATATTCAGATCCTGAAGCTCGTGCTGGCGTTTTAGAACCTGAAGGTATTGTTGAAGTCAAATATAAAGAAAAAGATATGTTAAAGACCATACAACGACTTGATACAACAATTATTAATGTAAGTCTATATTTATAATAGTTTGAATTAAAATTTAATTGTTGTTCTTTATAGTGGACAAAAGAAATTGCTGAAGCAAATGGTGATAAAGATAAAATCTCGGTGCTTGAAAATAAGATTAAGGATAGAACGCAAGCAATGATGCATGTATATCATACGGTTGCTGTTCATTTTGCAGATCTGCATGATACACCCGAGAGAATGTTAGAAAAAGGATGTATCAGTGAGATTGTACCTTGGCGTACATCACGCGTCTGGTTGTATTGGAGATTAAGACGATTAATTTTAGAAGATTATTTCTCTAAAAAGATTCTCAGTGTTCAAAATAGCTTATCAGTTGGTCAAGCAAAATGTTAGTTTTATTTCTTTTTATTTTTATTTTTAAATCTAATTTCAATGTTATTTTCATAGCTATGCTCCGTCGTTGGTTTGTTGAGGATAAGGGTGAAACAAATTCATTCTTATGGGATCAAAATGAACCAGTTGTTGAGTGGCTCGAAGAGCAGAAAAAAGATGAATCGTCAACTGTCAATCGTAATATTAGTGCAGTTAGAAAAGATGCCGTCATCTCACAAATTGAAATGGCTCTTCGGGTAAATTATACAATTTATTTATTTTTTTGATTATTCTAAAAATAATTTTCATTATAGGAATGTCCGGATGTTGCTCTTGAAGCAGTTATTGGTCTATGCAAAAATTTGACAGCAAATAATCGTAGTGAAGTTGTTCGTACTTTGGCTCAATTGGAGTTTGAAAATGCAAATATGCAAATTGAAGGTGGTGGTAGCAGTCATTCGTCTATTTGATTTTGTATTTAAATAAATAAGTTGTTGCATTAGTTTATTAAAATATTTTTTCTACAAACTTTCTCTATTCTTGCGTCTAAAAAAATTGCACATGGGTTAAAATTGTAATTGATTATCAAATAAAATTTATTTGGGTTAAAAAAATTCAATGTTTTATTTAAAAAGGCTATAGTCTGAACGCTTATCTAACTAATCTTGACAATGATACAAAATTTCCCAAAATTCATTTTTTCTAATATATTTTAAAATGAGAATTAAATAAAGTTGAAAGTAAAATAATTAATTAAGATTTAGCCATTAAAAAATGATCATAATATGATTTAGTAAAATCAACCATTAAGTCTTGCATAGCCGCAGGAACCGATTCAGTTCCCTGTCCGCCCTCAATTGTTCCATCATTATTAAATTTCATAAAACTTGCTAGTGTTGTTTCAGGAGGCAATACTGAGTTATCTTCAATAATAGTACAATCTTTAATTACACATCTTCGTCCCTAAAATCAAGAGATTTTTAAAATTTTTAGCGCATTTTTGGAACAACAATGCCGCTTATATCTTCACTTTGGCTGGCTGGCTGGCTGGCTGGCTGAGGTGCGAGATCTCGAAAACTACAATAGCTAGCGACTTCCGGTTTGTTGTGTTTGATTTGTGCTATCGTTTTATTCCGGCGACGCTTAGTTATATTCCTGTTACTAGTAACATAATTTGGGAAATTACGAATTTAAATTTCCAAATTGAAATTTGTAAACAAAAATTTTTTGTCGCGCAAAAACGATTGCAGCGCCACCAACGGCAAATCTTGGAACTTCAAATATTTTGAATCTTACTCAACCGTTATTTTCAAGTTAACAAAATTTATTGTAAGATTCTGGAAATTGCAGAGTACGAAACCGTTTGGTATTTTATTTGAAAATAATTAGAAATCAACTAAAACTTATTCAATTGAAATTTTCAACGGAAAACCAACTAAAATTTAATCGATTAGGCTTTTATTTTTAATCGAATAAGGTTTAGTTGATTTTAAGTTATTTGTAAAACCGTTTCGGACTCTGGTAAATTGAACTTCAATTAAAAAAGCTCGCCGTACTTTCATACATCAAAATTTTATAAACATGATTTTTCCTATATTCTTAATTCATTTCGATCAAATTATTTTAAACTGTAAATCTATTTTTCAAACGAATCTAATAATTCTGTAATTTGTCAACATACACTGATCTAGGCACCAAAATGCGCTAAAGTAATCCGACTTAAGGCGGACACTTTTCAGTCTCGTTTTTCTTTCAATCAACTTCAAGAACTTACAATCACAACATTTTTGCCTATATAAACATAAGATCCAATACTTGCAGCACTCACAACAGAATTTTCACCAATATAAACATGATCTCCAATATGAAGAGGGAAGAAAGCAACTCCTTTGCTAAATTGTTTAAATGGTGGTCTAACTACTGCATTTTTTGAAATCACACAATACCTTCCAGTTCTCACATTTGCCAGATCTCCACGAATTATTGCTCCCTTATCAACTATTACTTTACCTAAAAGAATTGTTTTAAATATTAGAGGATTTTTAAAGATAGCACAATTATCTTTAATACTTTACCATGCAATACAATATTTTGACTTCCACACAATACAGTTTGTCGATTTACCTATGAAAGAAGAAAATTAAAATATCTACTCTGTTTGACTAACTTTATACGAACTTTATTTCCTGATGCAGTTTCTACAAACTCATCTTTATTATAATACATGTCACAAATTTCCATTATGAATTATCGTCTTTATTGTTAAATTTTAATATTTTTAATAAAATGATTCACTTAAAAATCAAAACAAACACGTAGCTTCTTTCAAATTTTTTTATTTCAAAATTATCGTTAAACTTTTTGATATATCGTTTGCCAAAGATGCACTTTTTCTGAAAAGGTTTTAATAAATGTTTAAATTGGTTGCTTTTGAGGAATCAAAAAAGATAATTCTAATCACAAACAATTTTTATTCAACAATTCTAGTTAGTTAATTACATCAAAAAATTTAAATATGTTATTGCATTATGATTTGCAAATAATTTCTTCTATTTTTTTTATTTATTTGACATGCAAGAAAAACGAGTAATTCTTATTTTGATAGGTAGGTAGTTCATAAATGCATTTAAAAAAAATCTCCTTATATTCGGTAGGAGTAATAAAAAATTTAGTCAAGATTAGTCATAAAATCGCTGTCATCAAGTGACATACTTTCGACACAAACATTTAGTCCTTGTTCTTTTTGATTGATGAGATGTGCATAGACAAAGTCACGTAGTTCGTGATATGCTTGTTTAAGATTATGATTTTTTATGATGATATCAAAATTGCCTGGTTGCAAACCAAATGCAAGTTCTTGTTTGGCTGTATTAAGTCTTTTTTGAAGACTTTCTTCTGTTTCTGTCTTTCGTGCTCTCAATCGTCTTTCAAGTTCTTCAATTGATGGTGGCTGAATGAACACAAAAATGGCGTTAAGATGTGAATTTTTTACTTGTTTCACTCCTTCAATTTCAATGTCAAGAACACAAACTTTTCCGTCTTGCTGAACTCTCTCTATTGCTTTTTTGCTAAAAATAAAACAATAATCTGTGAGTAGGTAAGAAATTTTTTCATCAACACATGACGTTTGTACCTTGTTCCATAAATATTGCCGCTAAAAACTGCCGTTTCAATAAATTCACCAGCTTTTATGGCTTCTTTCATGTCATCAGCATTTACGAAATAATAATGAACACCATCTTCTTCGTCACTTCTTGGTTTTCTTGTCGTGTGCGACACACTAAAGCCAAATGTTTTTGGAAATTCTTTAAAAAGTCTCTTGAGAAGCGTTGATTTCCCTATATTTAATAATATATTAATAAACAGTATTTATTTATTTTTAACAAACATACCAGAACCACTTGGTCCACAAATTACAAGAGGCCGAATAGAGGCAGGCTTCATTTTATTGTTGAGCGTTGAAAGAGCTATAATGATATGATATAGAATTAATTAAAACTAGTTTCTAAATGGCGTAGTGATTATAAGAAAATGCCAATTAGTCTAATAACCTGCTCCTTCACACAATTTTTAAATGAAAATGAGAAAATTTTCTTTTCAATAAATACAAAAGAGAAAAATGTGAGATAATTACCTCGTGCAATTAAAACAGTGACCGATAGCATTATTTTGTCTCGATTTTTGGTAAATAAAGCAGTTAATTGGAATGTTGCGTGGTGTGACTTAGTTTCTAAATGAAGGTAGATAGTTTAAATAAAGGTAGAAAATAAAAATATTTTTTCTTGAGAATTTTTTTGTAAACAATAACAGTAAACTCTCTCTATATTGACTTGCGCGCAAATTTGTCACAAATACAATCAAACTTAAAATATTAAGACATCTCACGTGGTTATTTGTAACATTTTGAATTCTTTTAAAATGACATGCATGCATTATTGACATTAAATTTTTTAAATTAAAAAAATTTATAAAATGCATTTTTATAAAATTTCATAAAAATTAAAATAATTATATAAAGCAATAACTAAGAAACAAATAACATTTTTCAAACAAAAATTTAACTTTATTTTCATCGAATATAAATAAAAGTAGGTAGAAATACTTTGTAATTTAGTAAAATTTATGAAATTTTAAAATTGTTGCAGTAAATTCTAATGGACTTTATTATAGAAGACGTAATTGCATTAAGAACAATGCGGATCTGGCTTTCACTCATCTTTTTAGGTGTTTTCATCATATCAGTGATATTTATAATCATGTTAGAATTGAAATTTAATCATAATGAATCTATTCCCGAACTACCATTATTTGCTACTGATTTAGAAGAAAAACATCACTCAGTAGAAGATCAATCAATAGAAAATCAGTCAATTAATTCAACTGTACAAGAAGTTTCAATCACAAAGTAATAGCGAGTCAATAATTAAATGTTTTTTTCGCATTATAATAACATAAAATATGATTCTAATAAAAAAGACTAAAACCACTTGTAATTTAATAGTTACAATATAAATGAATCGCTTTTTCTTTTTATTTCATTCATTCACTAAAATCCACCCTTAAACATCTAAAACAACAAACACAAGTTAAAGGTGCGCCTTAATATAAAAACGATTGTGGAAAGCAAAACATGTTCATATATGGAAAAATCGATTGTAAGTGAATAGAAAAGAAAGCAGCCAAAAGAAGAATGAGGAACAAAACTTTTTAAGTAAGTGGCTGTTTCGAATGAATGAGTCAGAGGAAAATTCTATATTTTACACTATAACATGCGAAAAAGGAAATCAATATTTTCACGTTCTCATTCATTTAGTTTGTTTCAGTATTCGCTTTATGATGAACGCTCTTCAGTTGATTGCTAAAAATTTCTTTGCATTTTTTTTCGTTTAATGTGTGAAAAAGTATAATAAAAGATGAAAGTCAAAAAATTCTGTTGGTGTGTCAGACTTTCCAATTTTGCAATTGTGATTGGTTGTTTAGGTGCATTTATGAGTCTCTTTCTTGTACTTCTTATCGGAGGTTTCCTACTAAATTATGATTCTATTACAACATCAATTCGCGAAAAAGGCGACTATGACAATGTCAATCTAGCAATGTTCCTTGAAAAATGGAAGAATGGTAAGCTAAAAGGTAATCGATGACACTGATGTTAAAAAAATTTTTTTTTTCAACAGTTGTTATCACAATTTTATCACTCTACATATCCCTCCAATTTTTGAGCTTTGTCGGCAGTATTTCTTTAACATGTGGAACCATTCATGTGAGTGAAATAAATTTATTGAAATGCGACATAAAGCTTTTATTGATTGATTATTTCTCTTTCTATTTATAGAAACGTCCAAAATTAATAATAACTTGGTTAGTTGTTCAATCATTATTGATAGTCTTTTGGGTATTTACTTCCATCACAATAAACGATGTAAATTTACTTCTTTATACACTCTTGTCAATTTACTTTTGGGTATGCATTTATTCCTTATATCATGCAATGACTTCACAATTTGACTCATTCTATACAATTGAAAGTGTTTAGCAATAAAAAATCATATCAAATATAACGCACATAATCAATTATAATTGTTTATTTTACTTTATTATTGAATAGAAATTCTTGCATATTGAAGCCTTAAAATTTAGTCTGTCTGTCTACATAAGGTATGTATGTCTATAAAGGAATAACGTTAGTTTTCTTATTCATCGTCTTCATCACCAAAAGGATTTGTAGATATTGGAGTTTTAACACTTTCAACTGCATCAATTACTTCATCTATAGAAAATGATTAAAATTTACAAAAATAGAATTCATTTTTAATTTTAAAAAATTACCTTCATCAGCAAATGGATTTAATGCTTCATTATAATTTTCATTTTTAATATCATCATCATCGTCATCAAACGGATTAGAAGATATTGGATAGTTTACTTTAACTTCTTGCTTTTTACGAATTGATTGCTGTTGTTGTGGTTTCGATTGAGTAGCAAAACGTTCAATAGGCTTACTCTTATTATAACTTTGTTCTTGTAATCTTAATCTACCCTCTGACAATTGTGGTTTGTGTTGAACATTTGTTCCTAATGTCTCTTCTAAGCGAATTTTTCCTTCTGAAGTATTTGGCAGTGGTTTTGTCTCATATTGTTTCTGTTGTGGTTTTCTTGATAATTTAATGTCATCAAACTTTTCTCTATTCTCATCATCGTCATCAGAAAGTAAAACAATTTTATTGAAAAGACTACGCGAAAAATATTCAGCAACTACACCAAAAGGTTCATGAGATTTTTCAATTTCCTCTTGAAAAATGTGATTTTTATTACGACTTTCATTCTGAATATGCATCGTATCAAGCAATTGTGTATTTTTCTTTCTACAAACCATGCAATCTTTTTCAGTTTCTGAGAAGCTTCTTATGCAATCCTGATGAAATGAATGCTTACAGAGAAAGAAAAGAGACGGAAAGTTGAGCGGTTGATGACATGCATCGCATAAACTACCACGAAATTCGATTGGCTTTCTATTCATTGTTTCAATATTATTTTTTAGCTCTTCTGTTTCATTGTGATATTTTTCTGCTGCCTCTCTATCCTTTTTAATGATTTCATCTTCCTTTTGAAACGATGACATGAAATAACTGCGAACGGTTGACAAATTTGGTCCATTATCGATAGATGTTAAAATATTGAGCACTTGAAGTGGTGACTGAAGCTTTTCTGTTGCAATAACTTGAAGTATCTCTTGAAGAAATGAAGATGGAACTTGATTACTTGATTTTAGCCCATTAAGAGTAGCAAGCCAAATTGAAGAATCTGTTGGACCTAATCTTTTGCATAAACCATATAAACTGCCAAAATCTTTTGTATTTAAATAATGACGGACAATTAAATTATAAAGCTTCTTTTCTTCGTAAATTAACATTGCACCAAGCCAAAATTCATAAGTCTTGCACAACACTAAAACATGATTATCATCATAGAATTGATTGAAATTTTTAATAAGCTCAACTAAACGTTGCTCAAGTCCCGTTCGTTCACTTGAAGGATTATCAGACATTTTCCATAATGTAAGATAATGCTCAATAAGAGAATTGTAGAGAAAATTTGAACACGTTGGCAAATTTCTAATCAAGTATTCTATATAGTCAATCATTTGCTTCGAGTCATTGAATAAATGAATAAAATCTTCAGGTGTTGCTTGTTCACGCTCATCTAAAAATCCACCATTACGATAACCGAGCGTAAAAATGTCATTATCCTCACTGTGATCTTTTCTAGATGACTCATCACACTTTTTTGCAATATAATCTGTGCATAACTTTTTGAGCAACGTAATCAATTTATGTGGCACATAATCCATTAACAAATTTCCATATTTCATAATATTTCTTTCAGCATCGTCATAAGAGAGCTTTGATAAATATTCAACTGCATTATCATAATGTTTTAAATCTTCAATCATAATTGAGATAGCATGATCATATTTATTATTAAACTTTGCTAAATCAAGAGCTTGTTCAATACAAGATTTGCGACAAACATTGATTGCTACATCAATATCAAAATGATTTTGTTTGTAATTTTCTAAAAATGTCTTCAACTCATCAATACGATCGAGACGAGTGAAACAATTTAGTAATAATGTTGTATGATCAGTTGATGCTTTTCCTTCTTTGTGAATATGTTGTAAATAATCAGTCAAAAATTGTGTATGTCTTGAATCTAAGAAACGCCTAATTACATATGATGGCTCAAGATAACCAATTGTTTTGATATATTGTTCAACAGCACTTGCAAAATTTCCTTTATTATATAAATGATCACCATATTGTTTGAAAATATTTGATAATCCTTCGGCATCATATTGATTGTTTTTAGCTATTTTAACAGCAGTATCGTACATATTCTTTTTATAAAGTGAGTTTAATTTACTTTGTAAATCTTTTTCATCAAGATGATACATTAATTTATTTTTTGTGAGAACATAACATGTTCCATATTCAACAAAAACGGATGATACTGTTTCAACTTGTGTAGTAAAAACTATGAATCGATTTATGACATCAATTACGGTTAAAGTGTGAGGTTTTGTTTGAAGAGGATTTTCCATGATTGGACAAGTGACCATTAATAAATGATTTCGAAACCATCTAATGAGCACTTTTCTTCCGTCAAAAGCATAACATGGAGCTCGACCTTCTGTCGTATAACAATAAATTGCATCATCTCTGCCGACCATAAAATAACCCTCTGAATTTGCTGCTGTTTGTAGCCATTTACAAGTCATTACCATGTTTGCACTGCTTGTATCTAAAACATTTTTCAATTCTTTATCACGACTATGCATAGTATATAAATAAACGCCCGAATCTGAGCACACAAACATATGCGTAATTTTGCCAACTTGTTTAAATTCTATTCCCTTAATAGAAGCAGTACCAAATGTAATATTTTTTACTGACTTTGTTTTATCACGAGCAATATCACCCTTATAAACCGTTATATTGCCTCTCTCGAATCCGATTGCCATATGTTGTCCATTTTCAGACACTCCAAGTGCTGTTGCTCTTTGTAAATTAGTTTTCACTGTACGAACACATGCCGGTATTGATTTAATAAGTTTATTCAGATTCCAAACTTTGAATTCAGGCAATGAATCTGTGAATTCATCATTCTATAGAATAAATTGGAATAAATAAGTGACATGTTTGTAAAGAACAATTTTATGAAAAACTTACACCGAGTGTGACGAGTAAATTATTTTGGAATGAAAGTTCACAATGTGTAATACAATTATGAGCCTTAAAAGTGTAGGAATCACGAAAATTCTTTGGAAATACATGAACAAAACCTTTTGAATCGCCTATAATTATTTGATTATTTCCTGAAGTTGAAGTTACGAAATCAGATTCCTATTAAAATAAAAGAATTTTAAAATCATTTGATTAATAATCAAATTAGTAACTTACTGAAAGAACGCTTGAAAATGCATCTTCATCGACAATTGGTTTTAAATCAAAGAAATCAAATTTCCTCCACTGAAAGAATCAAAACATTATGAGTCATTTTTATTGATAAGCTTATTTTAAATGAAATATTCAAATTTACTTCAAGCATGATGTGAGCTTTAATTCTATTCGAAGCACTATTATTTTATCTAATTATTATCCAATAATTTCAATTAGTATTTTGGTTCTATCAACAAAGAAAAGTAAAATTATTTTTGTTGAAATTTTTACAAAATTCTTTATTATTGTTTGGGCGCTACTACTGTTGCACAAGGGGAATGTAAACTTTTATTTTTTTTTTAAATTTTACAAAAACGGTTAATGTTTGATTTGATTGTTCATTTATGCTTGTTTTTCAATATTTTCTCCTTATTTACTGATTATTTTCAAGAAATATTTTACCATAAAATAGTTTATTGAAAAATATAAAAATTTCTGTTTAAATCGTGAAGATTAATGAACTAATAATTGAGAAAATAGTAACGCTGCTAAATTTATGAAAATTAATAAGACAACATGCTGTTTTTACTTTCTTCTCAATATATTGAAGTAAGTTCCTTATACACTATTCTCTATATCTGTCTAATTAATCTCGTTCTTTTGCTTAATTAGAGAGAAATTTGTAAAAAAATCTTTTATCAATTGTCACACGTTACAAAAATCATCAAATTATTTCAATAATTTTTATTAAAATAACTACTGAACTATGATATATACCTAGAATAAACACAGGCAGTAAATTCCTAATTGATTAGAAGAAATTTTTAAATATTAGGTAGGTAAAACTTTAAGTGTTGAGCACAAATTAATTAAAAATTGATCAATTCTTATCAAAACTTTTATGTTTCAGCACATTAAACCTCGACATAAATCATATTTTAACAAGTAAAATAAAAAGGGGTAAAGTGGGAAGTTAAGAATTGCATGCTTTATCATCATTATGCAGAAAGGAAGAAAAAAAAGTGAGAATTGAAGAAAAGAAAAAAAAGAGTAAGAAGGAGAAGTGTAAAACCATTTTTTGGTCATGAATGAGTTTTCTTGAAGTGCAAGACATAAAAACAATAAGAAAACCCCAAAAAAGAAGAGCAAACTAACCATATAATAAAACAATAAAACCATATGTTTGAACGTCTTACAGTCTACAAAATGCATCGTCGTGCAAGTCTCGCCATTAAATGCACCACACATAATATGTCAAAAACATAACTATATTTCAATTAAAAGTTTCTTTCTTGCTCTTATACACTCCTCTTCTGACAACGATGATGATGATGCGATGCTGATAATGACGATGACCAAAATTGAAGCAAAAGCAGGAGACACATTCATTAATGAAAAAAACCTGTAATGGAAGCACGTGCATCGTCATTTATGAATCAATTGCAATTCTTCTCTTTGCCTTTTTTATCTTTTCTTTTCCATTTAGAAACAAATATTACTTGTCGTTAGTAACAATTATTTAAATCAAAACGAAAATAAGTTTTATGTGGAAGGCAATAATAATAAAAAGGCGAGACGAAAAGGTTGTGAAGGCTTGAAAACATTGTATACGAAATATACGAGACACATTGAATGACGAAATAAGAAATTTGACATGAAATTACATAATCTCAATTTTCACCCTTACTCACTGACTGTCTGACCATACAATCAAAATAAGTACTTTAAAATATTATTATCATATTTTTTATGATCATGAGATAGAAGACAGTAGTGAATTTGAATTCGTGCATATTAAATTGTTGCAATTTTAACAGAGAGTGACAAGTCTCTTACATTAGAATCAATCATTGCTCATCAATCATTCTGTTTTCCTCGTTTCAATCTTCTTCTACTCCTTATACACGAGAGTCTGCGTTCTTGCCGTATATGCAAATCCAAAACCATATGCATGCATTTTTCATTCCACAATGTCTAGTCTTGTCTTCTCTTACTCCCTTTTTGCTCTTGTTTAGGGTATACTATAATGTCGACACTTTGTATCAGATGAAATATACAAAATTCTCCCGATTATTTATCAGACACTGGAAACTCAAATCCGTCTAGCCTATATATTACTCTGAATTGTTTTTTTTTCTGTTGTGAACGAGTTAGACAATTGGGTCAAATTCTTTTTATTTTCATGCGCAAAACGATCATCCAATTTGTGACTTTTAAAATATTTTCATGACATTATGTATTGCAAAAAAAAAAGGAATAAAGAGAGAAAGATGAAGAAGCAAATTTGATTGCAGCAACAGCAGCACTAAATACATAATGCACTTTTTTATTCATAAAATATAAAAATTCTCGTGCTTTTGTGGGTGTAAATTTGTAATAAAGAATAAAGTTGCACATTTTATTTCACCTCAAGAAATGCGATAAAATTTTTTTTTTCGTCTCGACCGAAAATGAAAAAGAATGAAAAGAAACAATTGTTTGTTTGGGTTATATTTTTGTGGTATGAATAGCCATATGCTATGCATTTGGGATGATTTTCATGCAACAAAGTAAAGAAATTGCGTATTTGTTTCTAATTTAAAACACATAAATCAATCGTTGACCGTTTCGTCTTCCAAAAATAGTATCTAATAAATTCCGCATAATCTGCATAATTGCCAATGTTAGAAAAATTTATTTATACGGCTAGAAAATCAAATCGACATATGTTTGTGATCTTTGATGTGACTGGTATAGATGAATTATTTTTATTTTATTCCAAACGATCAGCAAATAGAGAAGAAAAGAATTTAAAGTGATGAAATTGGACGTATTACAATTTTAAATTGCCTAGACAGACAAACAACAATTTTGTTAACGCTTTTAAATTAGAATTGTTAACCAGTCATTTTTGAAAGTCAAGCACCTTTAATAGATGTGACAAATACAAAGTATTACGACGATTAATGTACGTGTGTCTAGTGAGTGAGTGAGGGCTGGATAAAGGGGACAAACTTCAGACTAGCTATTGTAGCCATTAACCAATTATAATCTTCTTATTAATCCAGACAACGCATGTTACTCTTATCTTAGAATCAAATGTAAGATAATCAGCACGCAGTTTATTCAATTTTAGTAGTAAAGTATGAATGACATTAGAATTATATTTCTTGTCTGGTTCAATGGACGGAAGAAGAATGTGAATTAGCTAGACGACGACAATTTTCAAGTGACAATAAGAGAAGCTTAAAAGAGATAAAAATCATAGAATGAAGTGTAAGAGCTTTGTCAATTGACTAAGAAAGTTACAGTCTAACATGTCTATAAGAATAAAAAGTCATTTTACCGTCAACAACAGGATATTACGATATTACACTATTTTGTCGATCAAAAATGATTCTGATCTTTTTAAATGTAAATTTCTTTACACTTATTTGTTACAAGGCCTGTCTGTGAGCTTTTATTAATTATTTAGACTAGACGAGACTAGATGATTGTGCTCATTTTAATGAATGAAGCTTACTATAAAGGCATATTTACTACAATAAGAATTATAGTTCTCATATACAACTACAACAAAAACGAGAGAGAAATGAAAGCAAAATAAACAATAATAAAAAGGGAACTATCATATTGCAAAGAGAGAGAATATAAGAAAGAAAAGAAAAGACAGTGAGCATAATGCTGTTGTGATAATATCATAGGCATTTTTTGCAATTTTTTTCCTCAGTACATATCAGATCATCGTCTCGTCTAGTTCGCTTACGAAAACTAAAAAACTATTGACTCTATAAACAAAACACTAAATAAAATCAAAATAAGACACACGAAATTTAAATTTTTTTCTTCTCTCTTGCTGCCAAAGCAACCACGACGTGTCATTTGCTTAGAATTTTATACATAAAAAATTTATTCCTTATAAATAATTTAAAGAAAAAAAAAAAAAAAATAAAAATAAAATGTAAGTAAAGAGGAGAAAAAATTCAAATGACTGAGGAGGACGATTGCGTATAAAAAGAGACATGCCGTATGAAATCAGTATCAGTTCAGAAGAGAAGTTGAAAAGAGGAATTGCTGCTGCTTCTGTTGTAGCACAATTCATCGACATAGACAAAAATTTATAAAAGAAGTGTTTTTAAATGAAAAGCTCGCAAGCACCATAGTACGTATAGATAGAAAAGAGAAAAAAAAAACTTATATATATCTATCCACATATATACACTTACCCGAAAGTTTTTCTTCTCATTAAAAAAAATACGACGGATTCGATCGTCGTGTGTCAAGCATAAGAAGCAATTGCATGAAGTGGTGTTTGTTGCTCTCTAATAATAATACATAATACATTTACACAATATATCGTATACTCCAAGAAGGAAAACGGCCAAGCTTTAAAAAAAATTAGTTATACATGAGTCTTTGGGAAAGAGAGTTGGAAAAATTAAAATTTCTGATCAGTTGCAGTGATTTCTTAAAATTTTTCATTTTTTGTGTTTTCAAATAATTGAAATAAAAAAAATAAATTAAGAACTAGTGTGAAAATTAAAATAATAAAAAAATGGAATTGAAAAAAATTCAAATAATTTTAGTTGCAATATGCATAATGAACATTTTTATTAGTACAATGGCAATGCCTACCGCAAATAATAATGACGATCCTGTGACAATAAAAGATGAAATGACACCTTATCCATTCACTCAGAAGCGCTACGTAGATCTTAGCTATGTAAGCCCGGAAGTGTCAAATATGATACAAAAGAGTAACTTAAACATTGAACAAATTCGTCAGCAGCAGGACCGATTGAGAAATCGTTATGAAGTAATCACATCATCCACAGCACAGCCAGAAGTTTTATCCGAAAAGTAAGTGCGTAAACTTAATTATTTTTAGCATTTCTCGAAAATGAGGAGAAAGTAAAAGACAAATTTTTATTTATTTCGGTATTTTTTTTTTTTGCTTTTTATTCACTGCTTTTTTAGTGGGTTCCACTTATTCACGGGAATATTACTGTTTCTGTATTCTAGTCGAATATATAATAGTGAAAAATTATGAAGCGCGATTTAATTTTAATGAATTGACTGAAAAAAAAATTATAATTTGTTGTGCTAAGGAATTTCGTTTGTGAAAAACATGCCCGAGGTTTTTGCAATTAATCAAAAATATAAAAATTAAAACGAGACGGCGACAAAATTTAATGTGTGTGAATTATTAAAATTTTCAAATGATTTTTTTATTTTTCTATTTTGTTGTGTGTTAACATAAAAAATTATTTAAAATCCTTGAGGCGCTATAAAAATGAGACATGAGACAAAGTTCTTTGTAATTTTACCTTTATGTTATAATAGAAAACTAGGTAGAATGCAGTTAATTGAGAAAGCATGAAATTTAAACTTTTCATTCAGTGTTTTATGACATAATTATTGTGACATTCTTTAATCTAGAAATTTCACATTTCCGCTTATTGTTGTCTATTTTTCTAATTTCTAATTAAAAATTATTATCATTATTAACAAGTCTCATGTCAATGATGCTGCTACTTAGATTTTTCTCAGACATCTTGATGAATGCATATATTTGCATTCCAGGCATAGTTTATCTTATTCTTTATAATAAGTACATTTTCCTTAAAAGAGAGAAAAAAGACAATAAGACATCATCATCATCATCTCTTGAGTTCTTTTAGTGCTGACTTTGTCATTTTTTTATTATTCATTAGAATTTAGAGTTTGTTGATCGTATAAATTCATAATAAGTAAAATGCACATTCTTTCAGTCTCGAAATGCCCTTGAAATAATTATGTGTCCGAATAATGATATTTTAATGAAAACATTAAAACGGAGTTACTTGTTGAACACAATTGCCCTTTTTATCTTCTTCTCTTTCACTACACATCTTTAATGTGTAAAAAAAATGTGTGTATGTGAATAAGAGAGTGCTTTCTTGTTGTTTATTTATTTTTTTTTCGTCGCACTCACTCTGCCAGACGACCTGCACATTACATACATTTACTTTGCTATACGCTTCAATTGAATGTGCACATAAACTGCACATGAACTTGAACTTGACAGTTTTTTTGCCATGGTTGTCTGTAAATTTTTTATTATTATTGTTGTTGCTTCGTTACATATGAGCATGATGATGATGATGATGATAAAAATACCTCCTCTGTGCTGTTACTCTACTGTCTCGAATGTGCCTTTAATTCATGCCATTCCCTCCTCCATTGGACAAATTTTTTACATTTTGTCATTACATGCATCAGCTTGCATGACACATTTCGGGCAGACAGCGACTACGACAAAACAATAAACGATAAATACTGTTGTTGTAGAAGGCAATGAAGAAGATAGCAACAGAGAGAGAGAGAGAGAAGTCAAAACGTCTAGAAGTATGTTTGGGAAGTATATGCAGATTTCGACTCAATGCCGGTTTTCTTATTTCCAAGAGAGACAGAGTGTGATACCTACGCAAGGGGTAGAAATTTTCTTTCTCCTTCGCACGTGTAAATTTATTAAATTTCTTTTGCATGAATTAAAAACCAGACATGCAGCACAAAGAACCAAAATAATAAAATAATACAATAAGATGATTAATGATTACTGCTCCATCATTCTTAAAAATGCAGTCTTAATGCAAATGTGTGTTCCTTACCAAAACAAATTTAAAGTGCATAACAAGAAATAATAGAAAATTTCTGTTAACGATTTTTACCGTTATGATTCAAATTTCAGAGGGCGCGTTTTTGAATTTTTGAACATAAACAAAATGGAAATTTTTCCATTTATTTGTAATTTATCTCTATTTAATGTCCCAAAATTATTAATTTATGAACTTACCCAATCTAATAAGTACAATAAAATTGAGAATACATCGAAAAATAAGTTGATTATTATTTCTTGATGCATAAATAAAAATGTACTTTAAATGCATTGTAATTTTTATGGTTTGTTTTGGTTATTACTTGTGAATATTTCTTATTCTTATGTCTGCTTGCTTCTTAACTTTTTATTTTAAAAAAAGAACTTTTTATTGTCCCATTATTTTTCATGTACACACCAAAATTCAGTGGCAAATTGAATTTCATTTTTTTTTAAATTCATTCTTATCGCTTCTTCCTTCTCTGCTGCTACTGCTGTTGTTGCTCGTTTTCTTTGGTGTGTCTCTTGAATTTCTTCTTTGTGAATGCACTGTGCATGCATAAATACAAAAATGGTAAACCTCAGGCCTCAGTACATTCATGTGCATAAAATGTAATGAATTACAATTGCATCCTTTCTGAAAATAAAAAATATATTTTTTATGCATTATGCACTACACTTTTTTTGTGAATTTCTTAACAATTATTCTTTTTTTTGAGACGAGAACAAATAAGAAGTCAATGCACATAATGCCAGACAGTAAAAATTAAAAGTACATTTTGCTTGCTAGAACATGCCCTTTTTCATATTAAAATGCATTTATCGTGTGCACTTTTTTTGCCTTCTTTTTTTTCTCTCTTATTGTACTTATTTATGCATCGAATCAAGTCTGAAAATATAAGAGAGTGAGAGAGAGATGCATAAAAATAATAAATGATTACCTACACGTGAATCACTTACTTATCACACTCGCTTACCGACTATATTTAGAGAGTAGTGATAAAGGCTGATAAATGGCAATAGCAGTAGTAGCAGTAACGAGAGAGAGAGAATGTGCATAAATAGCAAGAAGAAGAGGCAAAAATGCATTAAAAACGAATGACTCAAATAGGAAGTTTTTTCTCTCTTACTCATTGCGAGCGAGCAAGATAATGGGAAGAGCGAGAGACTGAACATTCTTTAGATTGCAAAGTGATGTCTGCGTCTGGAGAGCGTAAAAATACTCGATTATAAAAAAAGTATCCGTTAAATCATTGTCGCTTATGTGTCTAGCCGTTGTTTCTGTTTTATTATGTATTTAAATGAAAGAGAAACAACATCATCATAGATTCACATTCTTCCTTCTTTTACATTGCTATACGGCTGGCTATAGAGAGAAAAACGAATAAAAAAATGTACATTAAAATCGCATGAGGCGGGAATAAAAGTTCACGATGCATCTGGTTGCTGTAAATTCTTTCTTCTTTGCCGTGCTCTAAATTTATTTTCTTCCCAGAGCTTTTTTTCTACTCTTTCTCGCATTCTGACGACTGACATTGGAATTTGTCCTTGAATAATAATCATAAATCATTCCATTGCTTTTTATTAGTCTCTCAGTCTTGTTATATCTTTTTTATACATATTGTAGGTACATGTGAAAAAAGAATTTAAAAGTTATGAAATTTCTTAATTTTCTTTATTGATTTTTTCTTATTTTTTGAAAGAAATGAAAATTTATGCAACTGGCGGATGCTATAAAGTGATTTATCTTCATTTTTGTATGAAATAAATATTTCATCACACTTTTATATTATTTCATTAAAACAGCAAGGAATAATAAAATTTATTTCTAACATTATCAATCTTTTTTATTGAAAAACAGTGAAGAAGATTATCGAATTGCAAAAATACAATCAGAATTGCAAGCGACCTTGCGTGACCCAGTTGCAGAGCAAGGAATTGGAAGAGAAAGAGCACCGAGTCCGTCATTTGAATATGCTTTCCCTGCCGTCTGTAAGTTTATTTTATTTATTAATGTTAAGACTTTTCTGACGACAATTCATTTTTAAATTCAGGTGAAATGCCAAAATCAATGAATTATAGTGATTGGTTTGGACAAAAATCTTGGAATATCATTTTTAAACCAATTTATCGTCATTTTAATGTGCAATCATCTATTTTAAGGTAAATATTTTCAATTTTCTTTTTTTTTTTTGAAATCAATAAAAACTTTTCATTTATTTCTCTATTAGAATCTTTAAAATCAGTAAAGAAGAATACAAATCATCATCATCAACTGAATGTAATGAAGATGTAACTGAATTATTTACGCTAAAAGTTTCTGTTTATGCCAGAAAGAAGTCAAGTAAGAATTTTTCCTAAATTTTCTCTTCAATCTGTTCTTAAAATTCTATTTTTAAATAGAGGAATTCATTAAAAAAGCAATTCATGAATCATTAATTCCAAGTAAACGAGTTGGATGGATTGAAGTTGATGTTATCTCAACGCTAAAATTTTGGAACAATCCGAAAAATAATTACGGACTATCTATTGACATGTATGATGAACAAGGCAAACAACTTGATGCACGCGAATATTTTGAGCTACAAAATTGCGCCGATGAGGCAGGTAAGAGTGTGATGTGTCCATAACATATTTTTGATTAACACAATTTTACTACAAATTAAAATTTAAACGCCATTCAATTTGATATTCTTTTAAACATTCTCAACACACAAACAAAAACAAAACAAATTTCAATTGCAATGCGAAAAAAATCATTTCTAGAGTCAAATTATGTCGAGACATACGATTTCTGACGAAAATGCAGAATTTGAAACATTCCACGAATTTAGAAGCAACAAATTTTTATCCCTTTCAACAACACTGCTGCCATAAACAAATGACGCGTAATTGTTTTAATATTATGAAATTAAAATTCATTGCAAAGTTAAACGATAAAGAGCGAGGGGCAGGTTTATTTCGGTGACTCGTTCATTCATCTTTTTCTCACTTCTTCCTCGTAGGTGTGACTCTGATCAAAGTCCGTCACCATCTCGCTCGTGTTTCGTTTCGATGCTCTTTTATAGAGAGTTGCGGTCTAATTTCACTGACTCTTCATTTCACTTCGGTCATAAAATTTTTTTTTATTCTTACTTTCCGTCTTTAACTACCTATCTGCAGTTATGTGACCGCAGCTCAAATTCATTCTTTTCCCGAAACTGAAAACAGTCACATGCAGCAAAAAAAATAGATCGAATAATAAAAAAGTAAAATCTAATAAATTCTGGCGGGAGTTGTTGTAAAGTAGGAAAAAAATATTTTCCTGACTCATCAAAAAAAGAGTTTGCTTGAAATATGAAGTAAATGAAAGAAGGTTTGGAAGTTGTAGCAGACTAACAGTTTAAAATTCGATATTTTGTTGTTTCATTTTCATGTGTTACTGCTTCCAATAACTTTTTTTTTTGTATTTTTGTTTTTATTAACTCACATGCATGAGTTTCTTTTTTTGTGTGAGCTTTTATTTTTCAAACTAATCTCGTTTTCATTGATGACTCTGATGTGAAATTGAGCCGATTAATGAATGATTTTTTTTTTTGCTTTCACACGAGTCTATTGTTTATTGATGGATCAAATTTGTTTCTTATTTCTCATGAATTGAGCAGAAAAATAATGAATCTTTTTCATGATTGTTTTTAGCACCCGTCCTTCCCTGGGGAGCCTTTCAATTCCTTGCTGAACAGTCATCTCCAAACAAACCGGTATCCACATCTGTTTTGGAGCAGTTCAGGCAAATGTACCCGTGAGTTTTAACTAATTTAATATTTTCAATCATTTTTTTAATCTTATGAATTTTGCAGCCAACCGAGATTAGATATAATGTCGTTAACACCAGCCAATTATAATGCACAATATTCAAGCAGTGAAGAAGATCAATCGCGTAGAAATATTAATCGAACACAACGCCATATTCGTCATAATCACCATTCATTGGTGAACGAGCATCGTGCTTCAATTGATAATTTGATTTCATCATTGAAAAGCAAGTCACATAAACGAAGAGGACATATAAGTCGAGATGACAATGGAACGGCTGGTGACACATAAAGAAGATTTGCGAGCGTAAAACTATATTTATATCCGAGTATAAGTGTAAAATTAGGAACTTAGTTGTTGCCTTTTTGCAAGTAATTCTTATTTTTACCTCTTTTACTTTAATTTTGCAAACATCATAAGTACAATACAGTGTAAATCAGTTAAGTTCTTTTAATTTAAGTTGCTTTTGCTGCCTCCAAGCATTTACATCAGTTAAATTTTAGTTTTTAAAAGGCAAATTGTCTTTTGATTTAAGTTGTAAATATTAATTTTAATTTTTTTTTTTCGTTTAATGAAAGAATTTCTTAAAAATGCAGATTTGTTCTCTGATTTTTATACACAGAAAAAACTTGACTCATAAATTTTTATTTCCTTTTATTTTAAGTAATTTTTTTGAGTGAGCTTTTTTGCACAAGGTTTAAAGAATTTTTTTTTGTAAGATAATAAAGCAAGCCCAGAAATGACCAGTGATTTGACTATAAGCTGGTTTTTAAAAATAATCATTTGTTAAAAATGTGACAAGTTTAAAAATTTGCTTTGCTAAAAATAATTTAGTTTGGATTAATTAATTATTAACATAACATATCATGTACATTAATAATTTTAATGAGTTTTATGTGTTTTAATAAAATAAAATGAAAATATTTGAAGAAAAAATTTCATGATATTAACTGATACGCACAAAAACCAGTGACCAAGTACCCGTGTTGCAGATCGGTGTACTTAAGCGCATTTTTGATGCCTAGATCTGAGTTTATAACAATTACAGAAATATTATATGAGTTTATAAAACAGATTCATGCGATAGCATATACTGATTGAAGTAAATTTCAAATGTATAGGAAAGTTCATTTGTAATACTCGTGATTTCGAATGAAATAATTGAAATTAAGCGAATAGCAGTCAATTAAGAATTTAGCAGCTATTTATGATTTTGTTTAAATTTTCATATAGGAATAAAATTTATGAAAACTCGAGTAACGTGATTGCTGCTAATAATCTTTTTCTATTAAATTCTCGAAATCGTCTTTATAAATTTCGGTGATTTCAAAATAACGATCAAATTCAAAAATACACGAAGTTGGCTACGCGCAGCTGAAAATTTTTTTTGATCGCAGTCAACTTCGCGAAAAAAATTTTGTTTACAAATTTTCAATATGGAAAACTAATTCATAATTTCCCAAGTTATATGACTAGTGACAGAAATATAAATAAGCGTCGCGCCACTAACTTTTAAGCACAAATCAAACACAAAAAACAGGAAGTCGCTAGCTATCATAGTTTTCGAGATCTCAGAGGGACAGCCAGCCAGCCAGCCAGCCGAACAAAGTGAATGTATAAGCTGCATTGTTGTACCAAAAATGCGCTAAAAATTGTTTAAGTAGTGAAATTTAGAAATTTTTCCAAATCATATATGGCTGTTAAAAATACAAAAAAAAACAGTCATTGACATTCGAAAGAAAAATTCAAATTAGTAGTGCACATAGAAATAAATAAATGGTGCATAATTGATTAATTTTGAGTTGCTTGATTTTTGCCTCATCGTCGGAAACTTCAAACTGTTCCTAATTCTAGCTTGTTAAATCTAATTTATCATAGCGCTTCATTCGTTCTTAATTATATAAGATTAATGTTAATTAATGTGGTTTTATCATTATGTAAGAGAATATTTTTCAAAATTATCAACTTTTTGTGATGATTGGTAAAAAATTTTATTAGACAAGAAATTAATCAAATTAATGGCAAAACATACAATAAAAACAGCATTTAATCTAATAAAAATAGTTTTTTCACTTATCTATTTTAAAATACACTAAACTTGTTATTTCATTTTCAACCAAAATAATCCAGTTAATCAGCCAAAAATATTTAAATTTTGATAGAAAGTTCAAATAATTTTGCATTAAATTAGAATATTTAACAAATGCGTGTGGTTTAAATTGAATTTTATCAACAGTTCTATTTAAACTGTGCATTAGAAAATATTGAAAATGGAAACACCTGAAATTATTGATTCTCCAATTGCTGATTTCTTTAAAAATAAAGTTGTATTCATAACAGGAGGTTTAGGATTTGTAGGAAAGTTATTGATTGAAAAATTATTACGATATGACGTGAAGAAAATTTATATTATGGCGCGTTCAAAGAAAGGAAAAACGATAGAAGAAAGATTGGAAGCATTATGTAATGAGCCTGTATGTTGACATGTTCAATCTCTTTTCATAGACTAAATTAAATTATTTTTCTTTCTTCTTAATGTTTATAAAGATTTTTATAAATTTAGCAAAGGATAAAGAGCGACATTTTAGTAAATTGAAGGTAATTTATGGAGACTTGCAGAAACTTCAATTAGGAATGGCGCCAATTGATGAACGGTTGTTAATTGATGAAGTCGAGATTTTTTATCATTGTGCTGCGGATGTGAGATTTGATGAAAATTTAAAAGAGGCCATTGAAACGAATGTTCGTGGCACTCGAGAAATAATAAAACTTGCTCAACGACTTAAGACACTTAATGTTTTTGTTTATGTTTCAACAGCATTTTGTACTCCATCATTTAATGTTAAAGAAAAATGTGAGTTCAATGAAATTTAATGATAAATTGTGAACAATTATTTCATTTAAAGTTTATGACTCAACAATTGATCCAAATATGATGATAAAATATGTTGAAAATCTCAAAAGTCAAGAAGATATTGACAAATTTGAAATTTTTGGTAAATTTTCTTTAAATTTCTTTTATATCCGAAACTAATTAAAGAATTTGTTTTAGCACGTCGATTAATAAGACCATTTCCTAATACTTACACATTTACAAAATCACTAGCAGAGCAAATGATACGAAAATATGCAGGAAATCTTAATTGTGCGATTATAAGGCCAGCAATAATAACTGTCACTTATGATGAGCCAATCGAAGGTTTTGCTGACAACATTTATGGCCTAAATGGAGTGCTTGCTGGTGCTGGTGCTGGAGTTTTAAGAATAGTTTGCATTCGAAATGATTTTAAAGCGAATATCGTTCCTGCAGATTATACAATTAATCTCATTATGGCAATTTCATTGTACACGATGACACTCGAAAAGTATTAAATGTCAAAAAATGTTTAAATCGATAACATCGAGGGAAAATAATTTTTTTTTTCATTATTTATTCCAACAGTAATTTCAATTTCATTCGATGCACTGAAACTGAAAATAATCGAGTGCAACTAGATGATGATGATGATGATGAGTTTCATTTGAATGAAGTCAACGATGATAAAATAAAAGTCTATAATTTTAGCTCGAGTGATGAAAATCAAGTCACGTATGTTAAATGTGATAATTGACATTTTAGCGATGCGTTTATAATTTGATTATTTGTTAGATGGGGCGATGTGAAGCGGATAACGACATCACTTGGACATAAAAATCCAATCAAGCGTCATTTATGGATCATCACTTACAATACTACACCATATCGATTGATTGCAAGAATTTTGAATATTTTTTATCATTTTATACCTGCACTCTTTTTTGATTTAATTTTAATATTCAGAAAGAAACAACCAAAGTAAGTTTGAAGATTAAAATTAAAAATTGTCTCAAACATCATCAATTCGCCTTTTAGACTTTTAAAACTTTACCGTAAGGTCAACAAGTTCACAGAAGTTATCGAGTTCTTCACAAACAACCAATGGCATTTTGATGACGATAATGTAATTCGTTTGTGGAATACGTAAGTTTTTTTTTGTCGATGTATAACATGCATGTGGCCCACAAACCACACACGTATGCTGTTAGTTTCTTTTTACTTATTTTTTTGTCGATGAGACACCAAGATTTTTATTTACTTTCATGTTATGAACATATAAACATCATATGAACGTTAACTGGAGCAGAATGACGCCACATGATAAAAAGCTGTTCAAATTCAATCTCTGGTCAATTGAGTGGCATCACTTTTTTGGTAAGCATCATGTGTTTGCTTGATTGATTACATTTATGTGTTTGCTTTGTATGATGAAAGTTTTTGTAGCTTTAACAAGAAAAATATTTATTGAAAAAGAAACGTATTTTGGAAATTTGAAATATTCTTAAAATAACGGATATTTGAAATTTGAAATTTTTTGAACAGTTTGAAACAATTTATTTTAAATTGTTTTTAAAGCATAAAAAAATGTCATATAAAAATCTCATAAATATTTTTAAATTAAATTTTTTTAATAAATTTATTTTTAGAACTTTATGTAAAGGGAATAAGGAAATATATTTATAAAGAAGATGAAGACACATTGGAAGTCGCACGAAAACGTTATCGACGTATAACAATAATACATTATTTAATGCTTTTTGCAATATGCGCATCATTATTTTATGGTGCATATAAAATTTTGATGCTTTATGTCATATCACATGATTTAATAGACAATTTTATCCTTCGCACGAGATTCACGTATCTAAAATATGATGATATGGAGTAAGTCACGAAAATTGCTCTTCAAACCATGATTATTGCTCTCTACATACATACATGCTGACTAAATCGTGCTCACTTTGAATGCTTTCTGTATTCCTTTTTTGTTATTTAAAAAATCAAGTCATCATTCGTGGGTGTTGAGGAGAAAAAAATAAAAAAATTGTTTGGATTGAAAACATTGCACTGCCTTTCAATGTCGTTCACAAAACAATGTCAGAAAGCATCAAGAGATAAATAAATGTAGAAATCAGCTGTTTTTATGTTATTGATTCACAAGTGCTGCAAGCAACAATTTTTTTATTTTATTTTTATTACTTTTACGTGTCTGGCATAAGACTTGAAATATTTTTAATTAAGTTTCAGCTTGCATTTACAAAATTAATCAAGACATGACAGAAGAAGGTAAATTTCTTTCTTTATCATCTTTAAAGGTCAAAAGCTTTTTAATTCAATAGCAGCAACAACTTTGAAGCTTTCGCAAATGTTTCATTGCTTCACTTAAAACATTGCAGTAAAAATTTTTTCATAGTAGAAACATCAAAAGCTCAATCGAGCTTCTCATTCATCTTTCTTCCTTATTCTTGTGAAGACCTACATTTTAAAAATTTCACAAGAAGGTCTCCACTATTGAAGAAATTTTTTTAATATGCATTAAAGTGTTGTCAGATTTATTAAAAAATCATTTTGGTGCTTTAAAGAGTGAAAAATTTAAATTTTTTAGTTATTAAGCATTGGGATATTTTTTTGTGCATATAAAGTGATTGATGAAAAAAACGCAGGAAACAATAAAATTGTGAATTGTGCAAGGGATTTTTAGTTTTAAAAAAATTTGCCAGCATTGAGATATAAAAATAAAAAAGGATTAAAAAAGTTTTTTATTTGAGATTTCAATTGAAATTGACAACAATTAATTTATATTCTATCAACGAGCTTTAATGTGAAAAAAGGAAGAAAACAAAAAGTAGCAAGTGTGAGAAAGTTAAAATAAATTTCAACCTTAATTAAAATGAATGACATGAAGAATGGAAGTAATTCAATAAAATATAACAGCATGCAAAGACAGGTATGAGAAAGAAAGCAAAGTATAATTTATTCTCTTCCTTCTGCTTCATTTATTCAATGCTTTCCTTCGTCTCATTCAATATCTATCAATTTATCTTTTTTTTTTGGGTCTTTATTTTTGAGTTAATCAGGACAAATTTAATAAATTGAAATTATGAAAAAATTAATAAAGTGAAAGTCATGAAAAATTAAAATTACGATATTAAAATCTCATTTGGGTGTGTTGAAAACTGTAAAAATCAGAAAACTGTGAAAATAAACCTTTTACTGAATACATAGAGTAGATATAAAAAAGTTTAGTTCAGTGCATGCAATAATTGAAGCTTCAACTGCAGGTTTTAGTCTAAAATTTAATTGAAACAAACTGCGATGAGAAAATTTTTTCCTTTTATTGCTTTGAAAAATTAAATCTTAGGATGGTGCAACAAACAAATGTCTCCATTATTTTTAGCTAAAATTGTAATATAAAAATTTTGTGCTAAAATAAAAATTTAACAGAAATTGACAAACAAAAAATATTTTTTACAATTCTTGTCACAATCACTTTTGAAAGGTTTAGTGTTTTTGTTGTATTCTGTACTTGATTCAAATAATTGTCCAAAGATTAGAATTATTTTTGAAAAATTTATAAATTAATTTTTATTTTCTTTGTTTTATAACGGAAATTTTAAGTATTTTAGCACTGCTAAATTTAAATTTTAGCAAATCTCAAGTAATAACGGTTTTTGATGCAAAACCATGAACTAAATCAATTTTTCAGTACAATTTTTTTGTTAAAAAGAACTTGTAATTTTTTGACAGTTAACTGATTGCATATGCAGGTATACTTTAAAATTTTACCATTACAAAAAAAATTAAAAAAATCTTTAGTCAATTAAAGAACTAAAAATAAATAAAATTTCATTACTTAAGAAATTGGTCTATCTAATTCAATCTTCCATCGATCCAAAGTGTCGGAGTTATTTTACTTGTTTTATAAGAATTGCTTTCAATTTAGTTGATTTGTAAAAATAATGAAAATGTCAAAATTAGTTGACAATGAATAATTTTTTCTGTCACTTCTATTTTTTAAGTGCTTATCTGTTTTAGCCTTGAACTTATTAGTCCATGAAACTTTTCATCAAAAACAAAACTTTCTCTTAACACAAAACAAAATTTCAAATTCAATTTTCTTTCCTTCCAACATTTTCTCTACTCTCATGCTCAATAAAAAAAATATAGAACAGTGATGACTCTGTAGATGTGCACGCTTTTGATGATTTAAATTCACTTGTCAAGGTAAGCAAAAAAATTTTCTTCTTAACAATTTTATTGCTTTAATGCTGTTATCACTTGCCCTTTTTACTTCTTATTCCGCCCTTCTTGTTTTTACGTATAAGAGAATGAATTATTGCCGGAAATAAATCAAATTTAAAGTAGCAGCAATTGTGGTAATAGCACACTCGCATTCGCACATAAAAATACCACACACATTTAGAAATACCATAAGGAGGCATCAAAATGCAAGAGCAAAATAAAAGAGATTAATCGATATGCCTCAAACTCAAATTCACGTACGACCTCAATCTTGTACTTTTTTCATTCTTTCTTGTTTTCAATTTTATCAACATACTTTCCTATTAGGGTAAGAAACTATTAATAAACAATGATTAATTGAATTTGTTTGAGAAGGAACTATCTATTTATAAATAGTGATTAATTAATCACAGTTAATTTTAGTTTTCAATTAAAGAAAGTCTTTTTAAGTTAAAAAAGAATTAGAGTAATTGAATATTAGGTTTATTTCTTTTAAAATTTGTGATTTGATGAATAAAATCAAAATATTGAAAATTTTTTAATGTAAACAAAAAACTTTAAAAGTAAACAAATAAATTTTAAATGTAAACACAAAAAATGAAAACAAATATTTTAAAAATTTCAATTTTCAAATTTAAATCAAAAATTTAACAAAAGCTCTTTAAATTTAAGTTAAAGCTTCTTTATAAAGTATAAATTTTGAACCATTATTCTAAATTTTAAAGGTAATATTGATAAACTGTAAAATTCTGTCTATTTTTTTAATTCTTTCCAAAAATTCTTTTCTATAAATGTTTAAAAGTTTCTTAGTGTCTTATCCTTGCATTTCAATTGTTGAACTGGAATGCGAATTGTTGAAAAAAATGTTAGGGACAAAAAATGAAAAAAGCGGAAATTCCATTCTCATTCGATATCAACAGCAGCAGCAATAATATTAAAGTTCTTTACACTTCATTCATCTTATTGCTTAATAGAAAAAGGGCAAGTGAAGAAGAAATGAAAATTCCGATGATGTTTCTAGTGCAACTAAGGATTAATTTTTTCTTTCATAGCAGAATGAGGTGTTAGATGATTCAAATAGTCTCTCATCATTGTCGGCTACATCTTTCAATTATATCAACTCAATTGTTGGAAGTGGAGTGATAGGTGAGAACGATGTGACATCAATAGCGAACAAAAATGATTATTTTCAATTTGTAGGCATTCCTTATGCTCTTGTTAGAGCCGGGTTTGGTCTAGGACTTTTATTATTGGCATTAGTAGCACTCATAACTGACTATTCCCTTACATTGATGGTGAGTACGTGAGTAATAAAGACATAACAAATTTTTTTCTCTCTCTCTCTTTTGGAATCTTTAATTAAAACTTTTTCTTCTCCTTTAATTTAATTTTTGCGACCCTTCTTCTTTGTTTCATTCTTTTTGGGTCGGTCTAGATCAAAACTGCGCACTTGTCTGGCAGATTCACTTACGCTGGAGTTACTGAAAGTGCCTTTGGTCATGTCGGTTATTATCTTTTGTCATTACTTCAGTTTATGTATCCCTTCTTGGCTATGATTTCTTACAATGTTGTTGTTGGTGATACACTTTCAAAAGTTCTTGTACGCTTTTTTCCTCATCTTGGTGCATCAATGGGCTCTGTGAGATTCTTTGTTGTTTTTCTTGTCACATTGGTAAGTTGAAATTTCTTAAATAACGGTTTTTTTAAATTTGAATTTTAAAAAACTGTTAAATTTAAAAAATTTAGAAATGAATTTTTTTACCAAGATTCTTAGAATCTGTGATAATATTTCTCTATGGTTTTCTAATAAAAAAAATTCTATTAAAGTTTTAAATAAATATTTATTGAAATAACAGTCATTTTTAAATTTGAATCTTAGAAAACCGTTAAATTAAAAATTTCTACAAAATGTTTGAAAATTGACATACTTCTAAAAAATTGTCATAATAATCTCTTTACTAACATCTAATCAAACTGATTTTCTTTCAAAGTTTGTTACAACACCACTCTGCTTATATAAAAATGTGTCACGTCTTGCGAAGATAAGTTTCATAAGGTAAATGATGGATTGAATTAAATTAAATCACTCCTTAACGCTATAGAATTACATTATTTCATTTCACCCACATGCACGATTTCTTTTTCTATTTATAGTTTAGCTTCCGTTGTACTCATCCTTTTGGCAATAATATATAAATTGTTCAATGGTGATTATGCTAATGTGTAAGTACAAAGAGCAAAAAAAAACTTTTTAACCTTTCATTTATGTTTTCCTTTTTATTTGGGGTTGTTTTATTTCGCGAAGGCGTAAAGTTTTTTGCTCATAAAAATAAACATGTGTTAAATGCTTCATATTATTCACAAAAAAAGTTTTTTAATGTTCATGATACAATGAGAAAAGTTTACATTTTTTAAAAAGAAGAAGAACAAAAATTTTATGATGATGCACAAAGGTGTTTTTTTTCACCATCTAATTAAATTTGGAATATTTTTTTCTAAATTTCAACAAGAAAATTTTCTTTTCACTATTAATCATTTTTAGAGATTATTTTTAATATAAAAAAAGATTAAAAGTTTCATTAAAGTCATTCATCACATTTTTATTCTCAGTTGAAGTTAGACTGTAGTCAAGTCAATTTTAAAAGCTTTTATAGAGAAAAGTGAAGTTTTTAATTTTTATGATATAAATTTAATACACACAGCTAGAAAGGAAGGAAGAAAGAAAGTTCAAGTTTCTCATCATAATTAAAGCTTCTATTTATGTTGCTATAGGTGCTAGTAGCGGTTGAACTTGAACAAAAAATCTTTTTCATTCACAACCCACTCTCATCCTTTTCATTTATTTTTGGGGTTTTGTTTTATGAACTACAGCTAACATTTTCAAATGAAAAACACTTTCTTCTTCACCTTCACTTGATTGTTTTGAAAATATATAAAGAAAAGATTTTTTCCTACATTGCATGAGGTGTAAAAGAACGCGGCATGAGAGAAAAAGAATTTTATGCTCGTGGGTGTGAAAATTAAGTATTGAAACAATGCTTTCGAACGACTTGTTAAATAACAATTAAAATTAAATTTCAAACTGTGCAAAAACACTCAATATTTTTCTATGCAGTGTTTGGAAAACTGTTTTAAATTTATTAAGATTATTTTCATGAATTTTTTGAAATTTTTTTATTTTTGTTAAAATTCGGACTTGCATGCAATTTTACTTGATATGAGCATATTTTACTTGATATTTTTTGTCAAGTTGACTTACACAAAAATGCCTCAAATTCATTCAGATTGAATTTACATTGTTTGAAATTTAGCTAATTTGTGTTGAAGTCAATGATTCTTAAATTTGCAATGTATTTTGTTGAAATTAAATTCAATTTGAATAAATTATAGACATTTTTGTGTAAGTCAACTTGACAAAAAAATATCAAGTAAAATATGCTTGCAAATTCAAATCCTATAGAACTCTGTTTATAAATTTCCTTTCATTCACAGTCCTCAACCAAAGGATGCTTATGCTTTCGTTCAACCCGATATATTGCAAAGCATAGGAATTATCGCATTCGCATTTTTCTGTCATCATAGCACGTTTCTTATTTATCAATCAATGCGTGATTCATCATTGGAAAAGTGGGAAAAAGTCACTCATATTTCAATCGGGTAGGTTTAGGAGAAAAAAATCTTTCACTACTTTCAAATGTAATAAATTTTAATTTTTCAACAGTTTCGCATGGATAGTTGCGACACTTTTTGGTATATCAGGTTATGCAACATTTACAACTCTTTCACAAGGTTTGTTTGTTAAAACTTGAAAATTAATTGGATTTTGAGAATAAAATCAAAGGCAAAAACAAAAAAAGAAAAGCTTTACTTTTAATCTCAACTGCACATAAAACAACATGTCAAGTGACTTAGTTTCCGCTCTGTCTTTTTTATGCTCTCGTTTTATTCACAGGCGACCTTTTAGAAAATTACTGCTATGACGATATGAATTTGGCGAGAGTGCTGTTTTGTGTTAGCATTTTGCTTACATTTCCCCTCGAATGCTTTGTTGCACGTGAGGTAAGCATCGCTAATTAACAAGAATGAAGAGTGCTTAGAGAATTATGCATATACACTTAAACTACGGCAGTGCCCGGAATAATGAAATTTAAATTGTTTTTTGTCGCTAAAATGAACAATTTTTCAAATTTAAATGCTTTTTTTTATTAGGTAGAACTTTTTATGATCTTGGTTTAGCTTTAGATTATTGAGTTATGAACTTATTGCTGAGTTAGGAACATTAAAATTGCTTTAAAAATGAAGAATTTGAAATTTTTAAACGTAAACAAAGAATGTTTTGAGAATTTTTAAATTTGAAAAAACCGTTATTATTTGAAATGTTAAAAAATATTTGTAAAACAAAGTTTTGTATTTTTTTAAGTAAAATCTAGCAATCCTGACATATTCATTAAAAAAATTTCATCTTACTCAAATGTCTGCCTTCCATATGTTTCACATCTTTTTCAATTATTCATAAAAATTTTCTTACATTCACATGTTGATGTTGTTCCATCCTATTAACCCTTTTTTCTCTTTTTCAAATATTTATTATTAAATTTCATGCTACTTAAAAGATCATTCGAACGCAAATTAAGAGATTTTATTCACATGAACTTGTTGAGTATGATAAGAATGTCGATCCAAAAGAGGCAAATGACGATGATGGTGTAAGTATCTTATATAAGATTAAAGTTTTTACTTGAGAGTGAAAAACTTTTCCTTTGTCATCTTGTTTGCTCTACTTTTTCTTATAATTTATTTTCTTGTTTATTTTACAGAACAATTTAATAATTACATTGTTTATCGTCTTCTCTGCATTTTTCGTATCACCAACCAGCGAATGTCTTGGTCCAATTTTGGAGCTTAATGTAAGTGTGAAGTGCATACTTAGTTATATACTCATTGTCTTATTAGTAGCAAGCACCGGAAGCAACAATTTTTAGTCACTTCATCGTGACAGACAAAAAAGAAACAAAAGAAATTTTTCATTTCCTTTTGGGGATTATTACTATATAGAAAGCTCTCTCATGATGCTATCACTATTACTAATGCTCATTTTCTTTTCTTTCTTCTTTATTTAGGGTTTATTGACTGCAATTCCTTTGAGTTACATTTTGCCTGGATTAATTTTTATTAAACTCGATCCGCATTCATTATTTTCACGTGAAAAACTTCCAGCTATTTTTTTGGTCGTTTTCGGTCTGGCAGTTTCTATATCGGGTATTTTTTCTCTCTTTTGACTATATTCAATATGAATTATTGCTTATTGCTTTCTTAAATTTTCTTTATTTAGGTGTTATTGTGCTTTTACCGAATCTTTTCGATCCGGAACGTGATTGTAAGTATATTAAGTGAGAAATATTTTAAAGTTCTTTGCTGTTTATTCTATTCAGTCCCTACTCTTATTGCCAATTTCTCTTATAAATAAATTTCGATTTTTTGATAACAGGCTCGACAGGAATCGTTTTGGGATATTGCAAGGACGATGATATAACAATTTCTATAAATGCCACTGCAAATCCAATTCAACCTAAATTACCATTGCCAAAATTTCGTACTTAAATTGTGAGAATCTTATCTTAAATAATTTTTAATTGATCTTTGTAAAAACCAAGGGATTCACACTTGAATTATTTTATTTAATCAAATTTTATTTAAATATAAATTTATAAAAACTCATTTTTTATGAATTCATTGCTGCCGTATGTATGGCTATGTAATTAAAAATTTAAACCAAATCTATAATTTTGTCAAAATTTATGAACTTTGGAAAATAAATTTGACAAAATTCAAGTCAAGTTTAATTGACAATCAAATTTTAAGTCTAGTAATGAAAACAAGTATACTGTTCAAATTGAAATCAAGTCAAATTTAATTCAAGTTCAATATCCAGTAAAATTCCCGTACTTTTGAAAGAATTTTAATCAAGTAATTCAAAAATCAAGTCAACTTGACTTTACAACTATATAAATGAATAACTATTTTAAAATCAAGATTTATTAAATAATGTGAGTCTTCTTAAACAATTTTAACTTTTCTTTTTCAATGTCCAGATAAAAAATAAAATTTTAATATTATTTGAATTTTTGACTAAATAATATATGAATTCAATAAAGTAAATTTTCTTATTGAAATCAATTTATGTCAATATATCAATTTAATTTAGATTTATAAGAAAATTTGAGTGTTTTTCCCTTGATGAAAATCGAAAAACTCAAAAGTATGAAAAATATTCAAGATAAAAATGAAAAATTTCTTTTATAGCCAAGAAAGCACTTTTGTGGAACCAAAAAAAAATCTAAAAATAACTAACTGAAAATCGAAATCATATCATTTTTCTGTAGTGAAAAAAAAACTTTTCAAATTTTGTGACAAACATGAAACATTTGACAGACATGAAATAATAGAGAAGAAAATATTTACATATAAATATAGAGACTATTTTTATTGCACACACAAAGAGCAGCAGTAACAAAAATATGAATGAATTTTTCCTTTCTGACAATCTCTATTTTTCTAGGAACTTTTCTAATCTTCTTCTTATCTCTTTGTAAATGATGAAGATTTAATGAAATGTAAAAAATATCTTTTTTTGAATGATGTATCATCAGATAACTGACACAAAATACATACAATAAATGCATACTTTTGACAATGATGATATCTTTTCAAAAAAAGAAAAAATTACCAAGAAAAATTTTTGAAACTTTCTTTTAAAAGCTATACAAATTTATTTAGCTTATTCTAAAAAAGAAAGAATTTATTTTAAAATAAAGCTTCAATAAAGCTCAAATTTATTTGAAAGCTTTAAAAATTCTCTCTTTAATATCTTCGACCTTTTTTATGATTGATTTACATGTAAACAAGGAAGTTTAATAAAAGAGAGATTCATGTACCTTTTTTGGTTTGCTAACAACATTTTCTTCTCTTTTTGATTTATATAAAAAATGGTCAAAGAAATGAAAAAATATTTTTATCAATATGCACTCTTTACGTAGCACAGAGAAAAAATTATATTAGACCAAAAATAACTAAATAAGAAGAGAAATCAAAGTATTTACCAAGATGATGATGAAAAAGTATATTTTAACACATATAGAATGTGTATATCAAATTATACATGCATGAAATTAAAAATTCAATATAAAAATAATTGATGTGAAATAAATAGAGAAAAATAAAATGCAACAAACCAAATTATGTATAATGAAAATCGAGAGAATCAACAAACACCACAAAATCGATTTTTTAATTATATGAAGAGCACTTATTAATTTTTTAAACGATTTTTAATTGCTTTCATTAATTTTTAATTTTCAACTTTTTATTTTTAATTCATTGCAGCTATTGTACATTATTCTAATTAATTATTCATTTATTACTTAACATTTTCATCATTTTTCAGATATTAATTCAATAATCACAACAATCTACTCCCAAAATTTCTGCATTTTTAGGAGCAATGACACAACTAAAATCTAATTTTATTTTTTGACATCGCAAAAAAGGAAATACAAAAAAATATAAAAAACACTTTAAATAAAATTATTTTTAAATTAATTTCCACTCAATATGGAATACCATTCAATATTTTTTCAGCATTTTCTCATTATATGTGTAATTAGAATTATCACAAAAAATAAATGAGAACTGACAGAAAAAATATTATTATTATTTTTAAACAGTTTATTGTTGTTTTGAATATTTTAAAAAAAATTTTTAAATTTTTGATTTTTTTGAAAGTTCATTTTGAATTTCAAAAAAACGTTGAACTTTAGGTTTTTTGAAATTTTCAAGTTGAAAAAATTATTTTTACAAAATTTTGAATTTTGAAATTTTTTGAAAAGGTTTTGAATTTGGAAAATTTTGAAGTTATAAAAATTTTTGAAAGCTTTTTTGAATTATTTGAAACTCAAAATTATTTCAAAACTTTTTTGGAATTTTACCAAAAGTTCAAAACAACAACATGCTGCCTATCATACTACTATTATTATTATCTTTTTTTGTTCATAATGATTCAACACTTAAATTCAAATTGTAATTAAACTAGAGAGATTTATAATCATGCTAGGTACATTTCATTTTTATCTCTGCGTGTGCGTATATGTGATACATACTTATATCTCGTGTGTGTAATTATGTGTATGAAAAAAATCAATAAATAAAACATAAAGATGTAGGAGTAGGAAATTTCTTACAGATTGATTGTGATAGAAGAAAAAAAGGCAATTAAGCGCGCAATTCATTGTCAAATGAACATAAAAATAATAAAAAGTAAAATTAATAACACCGATGATTGTAGCATAGCGTTCTATAAACTCGCGTCGTTGCAGGTTTGATTGTTGTTGTCTGTGTTGGCGGCAATTCGATAATTATTTTTGGTTTTTCATCCATTGTCATTGAATCCATTGAATCGAGAAGTTCTTGCATAGTTGGTTTTCTTTTTTGACCCATGGTCATGTCTCTCATGTCATCATCTGGTGGTAAAGTATATGGAACTGCACCTTTTAATGCAGTACCGTCTGGCATCATCCAAGAAATGGCACCACCCATCAAATAATTTGTGTTCTGTTCCAAGTACTCATGATTGTCCAAATCATTTGGTTTATTGATGTAGGCATAATTGTTATGACTCGCAGCTCCTTGATGATGCAAATAATTGCTGTGCTCATCATTTTCGTACAAATCAGTTGCGCCGCTGCTTGCGTCTTCATAATTGTCTTTGAAAATTGGATTTTGCTGATGAAGTTGCTCTTTCTGTAAATAAATTTGCCGTTGATCTTGATGAGTCTTTTTTGTTGGTATTGTTGTCTTCATGTCTTCATGATTTTCCATTATCGAGTCCCAGACTGTATTAAAAAAGAAAAGAGAGAGAAAAAAAATATTATTATCGTTATTATGTAAATTTATCACTCGAGAGTTGAATAGACAAAAAATTTCATATTCATTGCTTTGACCGCGACTGTTTTAACAATAACAAAAAAAAAGTGATATATGAAGGTATTTTTGAGTGTGCTAAGCATGAGAAATGATGATGAGAGTGTAAGCACAAGCAGCAGCAAAAATGTAAATAATCTTTTACTACACAGCCACTTCATGGAGGTCATTTCCTCCATCAATCGATGAGATGAACTCTCTTCCGTGTGTCTCGAGTCGAATGTGAATATTCATCATTTACTCGTTGCGCTTTAGAATGCGCTCAATGTTTTCCGAGAGAAGAGAACTTTAATGAGTTGATTGTTGCGTGAATACGCTCTTTATCTGATGTTTACATTGATATAATCATAAATCTTGATTTTGTTTGTAGTCATATGATTATTAAGTTTTTAGTAAAAAAGTCGTTACAAAAATTTAAAATTACAACAACAAAATTTGTAAACAAAAACAAAATTTTTGAAAATATAAATAAACAAAATTAAATTGTTAAATATTCAAATATGAAATAAAATTAGCTTTAAAGCAATGAAATGTTTAATTTATTTATTTACAACACGTCTCATGGACATAATATTACTTTCAATGAATAGATAGTGTGTAAAATAATTTCCCCATATGAATAATTAATTACTTTTGTATGTTGCATCAAATGATAATAAAAACAGATAAAGTCAGATTTATCTTTCACAAATCATCTATTTATTTTACTTGGCAAGCCTTTAATATAAATATACCTTCATTTTGAGAGTGAGAATAAGAGTAGGTCAATATGAGTCGATAAATGTAAATTTAGCATTGTTCAAATGAAAAAGGTAAGGATTCATTCTATGAAATACTTACGAATTGTATTTGCGTCTCTCTGATATGGATCCATAGCATCTAAATGCTCCTCCTCCATGCCATTCAATTTTTTCATTCCATACAGCATCATGTTGCGCTTACATTGTGACGTATTAACATTGTTCTTGTTTTTGCAATAGTCTTTCACTTGCTTTGCAAACATTGAATACAGATGAGTCAACTATAGTGAAGAGAAAAGCAAATAAATCAATTTTTTGTGCTCTTTATGAAATGCATTTAAATAGTTTCTTTGAAATTCAATTTCATCTTTCATCTTTGTCATCAATGATTTCATTATTTTCTAATTTAAGCATAAAAAATCACAAATTGATCCTTTTTATCTCTTTAGGGTTAAAATTCTATTTAATTTGACCCAAAAAAAGCTTTTATTCTATTTTTTGCGTAGTAGTAGAAAAAGAATATGGAAAAAGTTTTTATATTTAGATTTAAATGTGAAAAAATAATGGTGCAACAGTAGAGAACCAGACAATCCCAATTTGTGGGATTAAAGTAGATGTTGGATTAGTGGCTTTTTGATCCGATAGTAGTGTTTAGTGCTTTAGGGTATTATGAAATAGATCATTTGCTTTTTTGTGGTTAAGGGATTTACGGTCGGTTTGCGGTTTGAGACATAGAGATGTGAGCAAATATTTACTTAAATATAAAATTTTATGCATGCAGATTATTTATGAGTTCATTGAGCTTTAAAATTAAAAATGTCATTTGCAATTATAGAATTTTCCCAACCCTTGAATTTCTCCCTTAAGCATGTTAAATAAATGAAAAAGTTTTGTTTAAAATTTCATGAGCGATGTGAGTAAAATATTAATTAAGTTTATACCGTTGCATTCACATTTAATTTATTTTGCACAACAGCATGAAGATAAAAGAAAATTTGCTTTCATCTTCTTCTTTTCTTCTATCTATTTGGATTAAAGTTTAATAAAGTCATTTTCTTTCATTTTAAATGAACTGAGAAAGTGTTGTTCACATTAAAAATTGAAATTAGCATAATTTTCAAGAGAGTCAACCACATTGCTCTAATATATTTATAAATTTTTCATATTTGTCGTGTTACTACTGAACAACTACATAGTAAACGGTATTTACATATCTTCATATGAGTTGAGGTTTAAACCTTAAACTTTCGCTTTGTATGACGCACGAGACTATTGTGGAATGCGTTTATATAATTCACCCACTTTTGTTTTATTTACGAATGTCATCATTGCCAATTTCATTAATATTTGATGAGTATATCAGTTATAATGTGTAGACACTTTGATTATTCTTTTGAAGGTTGAACTTTCTTTAAAAACTTGAAAATTACGAAGATTTTTGATTGTGTTATAGCTTTATTTGCTTACTGTTTGTTGATTGTTTCTATTTATAACTAAATCATTTTCTTCTTTGTTATTTAAATTGATTTTGAAGAAGTTTTGTTTGAAAGTTTGACTTTAAAATTGTTTGTTTTGATTTCATTGTTTATATTTTGATTGTTTGTTTACATTTTAAAAAATTCCATCAACAATTTTAAAATTTATTTAGAAAATTGTCGATTTAAAATAAAATAAAATAATTTTAAACTCTAACAACTTTCTACTAGTATGAACCAGAAACAACAAGTTGATTTATATATGAAATTATAAATTCTTCAGAGCATCTTAGCCTTTTTTGTATTAAACATGAATATTTTTGTCATCACGTTCTTTATTTTCTTTGTGTGGCGTCAATAATAATCATCAACATCAAAAAAAAAATTCCAAGAATTTTTCATCTTTTGTGTGAGCTATTAATAATAATCGAAATTGAAATCGATGAGAGAGCGTGAAGATTTATAAAAAAAAGATGATGAAGAAGAAGACTTTCAAAATTGTTATTATTATTGTTGTTGACGCGACGTGTTCGCGTAAAAAAAGTGTGGAGAGGAGGCAGCAGCAGAAAGAAGATGTGAAGGAAGAAAAAACAAGAATTTAACAAGAATTTTAATCCATCTATCCAATGTGAGTTTTTTTTGTTGTTATTTTTTGTGGAGCCGTTCGCTGTTTTTTGCGTCCGGGTTCAAGCGACTGTCGCCGCGTCTTTCGTCTCACTCTCTATGAATCTTCTTATTTTTTTTATTTTCGCATTTTTTTTATCTATAAATTAAAGGAAGAATAAGACTATGCCGAATCATCATGATGTTGACTTGTTTTGCATTTTATTTTGGCGCCCACACAAACTCACTCATATGATGATGTACTTGTGAAACAATTTACATATTATTTGTGTCTTTCGATTGATTTTAATATTTTTTCTTCACTTACGATATATAAAAATCACAGGGGAAATCTGAGAATTCAACAATCTTTTGGGAAATTCCTCACGTAATATGATTCAAGCGGAAAAATGCTTAAGAAGATTCAACGAATAAATGAAGAAGATTTTAAGCTTTTTTGTATTGTATGTATCAAGTTATTGTGAGTGAACGCAGTACGGCCTTGCAAGGTGTTTTGTATTTTCTTTTTTTTTTTCATGCCCGGAAAGAATTCTTATGTTATTCAGCAGAAATTTTTTGTTTATTAAAATTCATTTTTGAATCAACAAAAAATTCTTCAAATTTGTTTTAAAAATTTTAAAATTTTAGTACAAAATATTTTTAAGATTTTTTAGAACAAATTTTTAAATTTAAAAATTTTTAGTACAAAATTAAAAATAACAAAAGAAGTTTAGGTTTTTTAGAACATAATAAAAATTGTCAACAAAAATTAAAATTATGACAAAAGTTGTTAAAACTTCTGATAAAATCATTGCTTTAAGTTAAATAAGTAAGAAAAGAACAAAATGAAGTATGTTCGAGTATTTTTAACAAGAATATCAAAATAAATACGAATTAATTTCCCATTTTTAATCAAATTTCAAATTTCAGCATAAAAATTTCAATTTTAAATCATTCCTTCAAGCAAGGCTTGCATTTTAATGCATTTTTGGTATGTGTATAAATTCATAAATGAACTTTCATGTTGACTTTTTCCATTCATTCAATTTGCATTTTTAATTAAATAACATTAGTATTAAAATTGTATAAAAGCTGATGATGGAAATTTATGTATGAAGCGGATTTGTTGCTTTTTACACTTCATTTTAAGAAAGTTCTTTAACTTAAATTAAAAAGCATAATGGAAAAGTTTTTGTTTCAGAACTTTGCGTTGATAAAAGATGAAGAAAAATTAAGATCTGTTTAATATTTATTAAAATTCATCTTTTAATTAATCTGTAAAACTCACTTTTTCATCACGAGAAAGATATTCAAACATTGGAATCGACGAACACAAACATTCTGTGACACAAAGTGCCGTTATTGTCAATATTATAAACTTTTTTCCTTGCATTTTTTTGCTTTTCACTTTAAAAACTTTTTTTCTTCTTTTCAAAATAAATTTTACACTTTTAAAACTTTCACAAAATAAATTATTGATTGTCTTCAATTCGCTGCAAATATTTTATTTATTATTATTAAAATTCACTCCGATTTGTTGATTGCTTGATATCCGAGAGTAAAATGAGTAAAAAATAATTTTACTGAGCAAGTTTTATATATTTGAAAACACACAACATGTGTTCGAAGCGCTTCATATTCATACATGTTGTATTTGAATCTTCTCGACGCTCAATACACTTGCAAATCGGCACACGTCAAGTTGAGGTCTGTATAGAAGTAATGACGTCACTTTTGGTGTATTTAAATTAGACAGCGCCGCATGTAATTAATATAGATTGCAAGAAGTACCTAAGAATTGAGGTCCATTGTGTTTGTATTAGTGCAAGTTGTTTATATATGCGGCAAATAAATAATTTATGAAGATGAGGAAAAAAAATTAAAAATATTTAAGTAAAATAATTAAAAATGTCTATAAATTATCTTGAAAAGCGAATGTCATTTTTAGCTAAATAAATAAACTGCACTATAGTGCACAATGATTTGTTATGTAATTCTGACTCATTCATAGAACTTTTTTTTAAAAGCAAACCAAACAAAAAATTTATTTTGCTTTGTAAAATGAATTTTTATTTTTAGAATTTATTTTTTGCCAAATTAAGACAAATCAAGTTGTTGCATTTTCATCACTTTTTTGGGTTTCATCCTGTGACTCATTCGCACCAAATAAAGTCGAATAAAATTTTAAATTGTTAATGAAATCGTTTTGATTCAAAGCATTTCTGAATGATGATGCCATATTGCCAACACCCTCGCCTGCTTCACGAAGATTTTCCATTAATGATGAGAAAGAATTTAATGCTTGTTGTTGTTGGTTAATAAAGTCATTTGCAGATTTCGCCAGTTGCTCTGTATTTATAGCTCCAATTAATTCTCGCATATTAAAATTGCTATTGTCATCTGGATTTGGCTTGCTTTCTACTTGTAAAAGAAACAACATGACAAGTACCAGAAGAAGCTTTTGAATTTGACCTGATTTTGCCATCAGAGTTTTTGGACAAAAACTAACGCTATGAAGCTATCAAGTGACCTATTTTATAGACTTATGCATAGACAGACACCAATTTTCACTGAATTTGCATGCATTTTATCACACAGAACTTTATGAAAACAAAGTCACTGATACGTGTCGAGGAAATGCATAGTTAAACGTAATATTTAGACTTTGAAAAAGATGTTTATTGTTTTAATATTAATGGACTGAGTAAATTGGAATGAGGCAATGAAAAAAGAATTTAAGCATCTCAATTAAAACAAAATCAATTAGTAAATAGATTCTGAATAATATTCAAGGTTAAATTGTCATCATCCATCCATATTGTGCAAATCCGTGTGAATGTTATTCAAAAATATTTTTTAATCAATTAATAAGTAAGAATGTAGAAGGAAAAATCCCTCAAATTAATTGTTGAATGAAAGATGTTAATGAATTTTGTTTTTTTTATTCATTTATATGAATTACTCGAATCGAGTAGTAAATGAGATAAAAACAATTCGTAGTCAGTAGCAAATTTGTATCTTGACGAATCATCAACAGCGTGGCAATTCAATTAATTTTTTTTGTCTTGATTTATGATGCGGCATTTAAGAAGAATCATTCTTGAGTAGCAGTCAATGATGATGATGATTATCACTAAAATGCATGAGACCACTCAATCAATGCTAGCTCAGGTGTTGACTGGTCTTTGATTTTTTTAATGTCAGCGATTAATTTTTTTAGCGAGAATTTTGAACTTTATATTTTGAATTAATTGCTAATAATTGCAATTGCGACGAATTTTAAAATGATTTTAATTATGCAGATTTTTGCCGGCTTCTAATTTAAATTTTTGATTCTTTTCAGCTTAAAAGCGAAATTTGCATATCAATTTTTATATTATTGACCCCTCATTAATTCTTCAAATGCTCAACACACAAGAATAACATTTCAATCATTGAATAAAATGAGACACAAAAATAAATCCGGCTCAAAGCAGTTGTGAGCTGCTGCTAATATTTTCTTTTTGAGCATGTGTTTTTGTTGTACAACAAAAATTGTTTGAAGGATTTCCGGAACTTGAGAAGCGCGCGAGAAATTTAAAGTACTTGGAATTTTTGTTTTTCTCATAAATAACAAGTAACAACTGCGATAAATTCATCTGACGTCACTTTTTTTTGAGATTTTTTTAAGAAAACTCCTTGACCTGCTTAAAAGAGCAGAACTCTTTTTTTCTTGTTATCTCTTGACAAAGCACGACTTGTATCATATTACATTTGCGTTTCCTCTTTTATTTCATAGCTGCTTGCCTTTTATAAGCTTCTACTGTGATAAATTGCCATTTCCTGTCGACTACAAAATTTTTTCCTTCGTATTTTGATAAAAACAAAAATTTTAAATCTCGACAATTAGTCATCAAATTTGAGAATAATAAAAGAATGATCTTTTGTGTACATACGTAAATGTCGACATTCTAATCGACTAACCATTAAGTCATCATCAATAATAATCGGTAGCAACAGCAAATGATTCATAATTTATTTAAGGAATGTGTAAAAGAGTCAAGGAACTCTATAGAGAACAAATAATGACATCATCATCATCATCATGGTAATAATAATTGTGAAATGAAGAAAAAGAAGATATGTTCAACAGACACACGTGATGTATGTAATGAACTCATGCCAGGTTTATTTTTTTCAACGCTAAGCAACAAATGAGCAGACAGACAAGCGAGCAAACTCCGGTGTGAACGTTAAAGTCATAAATCTTTTTATTATGCTCTTTATTTTAAGAATCAGAATAAAGACTAATTGACATTGTGTGAAATTCTCATTTTTTTTGGATATTTCTTTAAGACTGAAAGCGGATTCTAAATTGTTTATTTTTTGTAATGAAAAATAGTTTTTTATAGAAGGAAAGTTAAAGTCAATAAATTTAATTTATATGCAAGTTATTTAAACTAAAAAGTTATTCACTTTGCTGTCACTGCTTGTTTGCCTTCACTGAGGCAGTATAAACTTGAAATAAAATCTTAAACTCATCTTTTCCCATGACCTATCGTTCATCTGTCCAGTGCATCTTCCCCATATGTATGAATATTATGAGAGAGATAAAAAACAGAATTGTCATTTATCTCCTCTGTTCACATTTATTCGTTTTTATTAGCAGCAACAGCAGCCGCACAAAAACAATATCTCTTGCTTAAATATTTACATTTAAAGCTAAATCAATAAATCTAAAAATCAATGTGGTTCAATAAAACAATAATGAATCTCTTCTATGTTAAAATAAAGTAGTTCTCAAAAGTGCGTCGTAAAATGACTTTATTTTTAAATTTGAAGGAGGTTTCATTTCTTCTTTAAAAAATATAATAATCAACAAAACAAGGCTTGTCTCGAATATCGTAAATTGATTGAGACGAAGAATAACAAATTCCAAAAAAACTTATTTCTATCTCTCTTACTTGGCAAACAACAAAATGTGGACATGTGATTGAAATTCCATGGTCTTAATTTAGAAATAAGAGAAGACCGACATTCACTTAGAACCATTTTTTTGTTAATAAAAATGATGATCAACAGCTTAGAATATAAAGTGGCGCGATTCTATAAAAATAACAAAAAAAAAACTTTGAACGATTACTATTTTTTGTCGCCGTAATTTTCAGAATTTGTAGTATTATTAATTTGCAGAAAAAATATCTATCTTATTTGATTATTTAAGCGCATTTGTTTAAACTAAAAACTGAAATTTCTAATATTTCCAAATTAACGAATTTTAATAATTCAAATGTTTTGATGTTTTTGTTTACATTTTAAAATTTATAATTGATTATGGAAAATTTTATTTCTTGGTATTATGCAATAAACAATATTTTTTTAACTAAACAATAAAAACCTCTATTGTACAGTAAAGTCTTCAGTCATTAAATTCTTAAATTAAATGCCAGACAAGCATTTTGATTCAAAATGTAAACATTTCTGTAGAAAATTGAAATGTGATAATTCTTAAAAAGAGGGGACAAAATCAGAATTGGCGCCGACTGATCAAGTCAACAACACCACCGTCGTGTGTGTTATTAATAACAATAAAACACATTTAAGGCTTATTAGAATTTTTTAACGCATAAATCATCAATTGGCGTAAAGTTTCGAATACTTTTGATTTTTAATTCCTAAATTACGAGATATTGACGATTATATCTACGGAGACATTCGCTATAAAAATAAATTTGCGAATGTTATTTTTAGATGATAAAACGTGTTTTTTGCTTTTTCTGGAATCACTTGTGATTCTTCTTTTCTCCAACTAAGGAATAATAAATTATTATCGCATATTTTTTCTTTCTTGTTATTCCCCACACACGATTATAATACAAAAACCACGATGATGATGACGACGACAATGTTGAGATGAATTGAGCACACACAGAACAACACGGATGTTATATTTGAAGGAGAGAAAGCTTTTTCAAGAATATCTCATGGTATATAAACAAAAAGTCTCTTCTCTTTCTTAGAAATTGAAAAAATAAGTCTCAAGAAATCAATGTCAACAGCTTTCTATGAATATCTTGTACATTTTTTAAAAATTCATGTGCACTTAAAAAAGAGTGTTTTCAATGAGATAAAAATTATTCTTATCATGTTTCATATTATCATTTATGAAATTTCTATTATTTCAAATAAAAATTTTAAATTTGTTTGAGAAATTTAAAATTTAAATCATTTTTCATTAAAATATTGCAAAGTTTTTATTCAAAATTTTTAAAAAAATAAATTTTTAAATGTTTCTAAATTTTAACGGTCATTTAAAAAATGTATACAAAATCGGTTGAATCAAAAATTTCAAGAGTGAAAACTTTTGTAAAATTTTGAAACTTTTTAAAATTAAAAAAAATTCTATAAAATTTTTGAAAATTTATTTTTTAATAAATAAAACTTTTTAAAAATTTTAAAGTTTCAGTTAAATTTCAAAATTATAATTTTTCTATTTTCATAAAAGCAAGTTATCCCCTGCAATAATTGAATCGGTTGAAAACAACAAACAAACTCTTCGATTGTCTTGGCATTTTTATGCATTTAACAGCAAAAATAGAAGTGAAATTTAAAATTTTCATGTTGCATTTGATAAAATAAATTATAAAAATGTCATTCGAGTCACCGGTTGTGAAAGAAGAGGAGTTTCGAACAAAGCAATCAAGAAAAAACAAAAACAGCATTTTGTTGAGTCGAGAAGATTTTTTCAAAGATTTACTTAAATTTCATGAATCTAGAGGGTAAATTTCTGTTTATTCCGATTTAGTGATGAATTAAATTAAATTTTAAAATATTTTCATTTCATAGAACACCAATCGTTAAATTCCCAAAAATATCAGGAAATGGCCATTTATCCAACATTGATTTATACAAGCTTTATGATTTAGTTATTGGCAAAGGAGGATGGATGAAAGTGAACTCAAAGAATGAATGGAGTGATGTTGAAAAAGAAATTGGATTTCCAGAAAAATGTGTAAATTCTGAATTGGCATTGAAGCACATTTACATCAGATATTTTGACAAATATGAAAGAGTTAATTTTTTGGGTGAAGAAAAGGAAAGAATTGATGAAGATGAAGAAGAAAATCGTCATAAAAAATGGACATCAAGAGCATTACATGCAATTCCACAATCTTACAATCATAATCATCATATAAACTTTTCAGACTCAATGAGGCAAACATTGAAATTATCAACGAATCTTTTTCAAGCATCTGAATATGACAAATTGTCAATGTCATTACTTTCACCGCTTCCAAATGAACAAGATTTTGCAATTAATGTTCTAACACTAATGAGTAATGAATGCAAACAGACATTAAGGCTTTATAAATGTCCAAGACTTTTAGGCAACTTACTAGCTCATGCTGGATGTTATGAACATAGCAATTTAAGGGAAATGTTTCATGAATTTTATTCTTCAGTTCGAGGACATTCACAAGAAAATTTTTGGAAAGATTTATTGAGTGAAAAACCAGATTTATTTTATCTCATTTATGAGGATGTTTTGAATGAAGAAGAATCTTCAGAATCAGCAGAAGGAGTGAAGAAGTTATTTGGAACACATGATGCACCATTGACTGAAATTCAAGATTTTAAATTTTTAGCACTTGGTAGAGGCTTAGGAACACAAGACTATATCGGACAAAGAATTCATCAAATTGCAACAATCATTCGAAATTTGAGCTTTTTTGAGGAAAATTCTTCAATTTTAGCTCAAGATAAAACTCTTTTAAGATTTCTAATAATGAGTGCAAATGCACGTTGGAATAATTTACATATGATGGCATTAGATGTAATTGGAAATATTGCAGCTGATATTGAATTAAAAGATCCTTTTACTGATTTAATTTCACGACATTTATTTGGTTTAATTTGTGATGAAATCGAAAGCAATGATCGAGGTACAATCATAAGTGCGATGGAAATTTTAAGTAAATTATGCACACGTGAAGAAAATGAAGATTTTCTGCTTAAAAATTTAAAAAAAGAAAATTATGAGCAAATTTGTCTTTATTTGCTTGTACCTGATATGATGCTTCTTATTTATACACTCGAATGTGTTTATTCTTTAAGTACTCTTGGTGAAAAAGCTTGTAATTCAATTGTGGATATTCATGGAATAATTGATACACTTGTGTCGATGATTACAATTGAAGCACAATCACTTGGTTCAGAATCATGCATTCAAATGAAAGTTGTTGAGACAGTTCCAACACGTCAATTATTTCATACTCCAGCTAGACATGTGATGCCACAAAATGTCATGATTCAAAAAGGAAATATTCCTGATCAACAACGAGCTATGTATCAATCACCAACAAAATTCATTCAAACACCACAACAGCAGCAATCACAACAGCATTCTTCAAATGAAAATGAACAATCACAAAAAGCTGACATGTTGTTAAAACAAAAGCAGCAACAGGCGATGCAAGAAAATGAACAATTCGCTTTGGTGTGGATTAAAAATAATTTTGAACTTTCGCCAAGTCTCATGGTGAAAATAGAAGAACATGACATGTACCGCATGTATCTCAATGCGTGTGCAAAAATTGGTCGAAAAGGAGTAATTTCGCAAGTTCATTTTCCACGCTGTGTTCGATCAATTTTCGGTGGTTCTGTTGGTCCTAATCCGAGTACAGTCGATCCATCATCAGGTGAAAAACCAATCAATTATTATTGTGGAATTAAACCACGTGCAATGAATTTACCAACTCCAAGTAATGATCAAAAGCCAGAAACAATAATTATTCATCCAACAAGTGTGAAACAAGAAAATAAAACAGAAGATTCTGCTCTAGTAACGCAACTGAGTGGAAAACAAGCTGGTTCTAATGCGACAGTATGTTTCTTAATTAAATTCTAATTATTCTTAATTAAAAAATGTTTTTCTTTTTAGGGGCAATCACTTTTGCAGCAAGCATTATCAACAAGTCAAGCAGTTCCATCAATTCAAAGTCCTACAACAACAACGAGTGCACCATTGACATCAGCAGCAGGCACATCGACATCGTTAATAAAAAGTTTATTAGCAAATAAGGTAACAGCTAGTAATGAAACTATAATTACTACTACTACCACAACAATGAGCATGCCCTCATCAAGTGTGAATCCAACAAATGTCAATAGCTTGCATCAGGTAACATATGTTGAAACTAATCCAATACTAATTTATTAGCAAGAAGATTTGATTATACATACGACATGTGTGTATTATACATATTTTCAATTTTCCCCAAAAGTCGTGAGTTGAATCGTTTTAAGTCTTTTTTTTATTGTTGTTGTTTGCAATGAAATCTACTAAAATATTGAAATATTTAGACTAAAAAATTTAATTTTCGTAGCTTTTCTTTCATAAAAGAAGTTTTTGCTATTAAAAATTGTCTTGTGTGTGAATCTAACTATTAAAATAGACTTTAAATAATTTATAAATCACGTTTTGAAATCAATACTTTTTTTAAATAATTGAAAGGTTGCACAACGACAGCAAATAACACAGAAAAAATTAACTGAACAGCTTAATGCTCCTTCAGTTCCACCACCAGTTTCGTCACAACAACCACCAAAAATGGTTGTCACAAGTGCTCCAAATATTATGAAAATTGGAGCATCGACAATTTCAATTAAACAAGGAATTCCACCTAATACGGTCATTACAACAACAAATCCTAATGATAATAAACCTGTAGTTGTCACAACAAATGATCCACCACCATTAGCTCCATTGAGCACTCAAAATAAAACTCCTGCAATTGTTCAAACAATTTCAATTAATCCAAATTCTCAAGAAAAAGTTTTGGTATCACCAGTTTCTCAAAAATTGACAGCTAATAAAATGCTTGTCGATCTTTTGGATAAAAAAGCACCTGAACCGCCAGTTTTTACTGGAACTTCAATTAAAAGAAAAGCAGAAATTGAACCAGAAGTTCCTGCTAAGAAAGTTGAAATTGAAACTCAACGACCTGAACAAATTGTTTCACCATCACCTAAAGCTGCTGATTTATATGGTAAAAAAGAAATTGATTTGCAAATTAGAATAAATTTAAAAATATTTTAATTTTTCTGTAGCAAAATTAGCAGGCTCAATTTTAGAGGATGAAGAAATGGAAGAAGATGAAATTGAAAAAGCAGTGCCAGCAAAAATTATTGAAAAGAAAATAATCGAAGTGAAACCAACATCATCTGGCAATCAAATAATAAACACAGCACAAGTTCAACGTCAAATAATCGTGGGTCCAAATAATCAAGTAATTTTATCACCAAATGCGACTCATCAGACTACAGCTACAATTAAAACAGATTCTGGCATTCAGACCGTTCCAATCATTCTTCAAAATAATGCCATTCAAAGCATTCAAACACCTACAATCATTCAGCAACCGCAACCAACCCAGTATATTTTAGGTGAGAACAAGAAAAATTCTTACACGTGTCTGACAAAATATTGATTTTTAAAATTATTCTTTTTTCTTTATAGCAACGAATCAGCAAGGACAAACATATGTGGTTGCACAACAAACCCCACAAATACCACAAACGGTTTTACTCGCTCAAACTCCTGGCCAACAAGGTGCACAAACGAAAACTATTATAATTTTACAACAACCACAAGGTCAACATGGACATGGACAAATTCAAGTACAACCCCATCAAAGTCAAAAAATTATTATGACACCAAGTGGTCAACCAGTGATTTATTCATCACCAGTACAGAGACAAGCAATTGGACAGCAAGTAATTCAAACCGTAAGTCAACCGTCAATTATTCAAAGTTCATCAGCGCAATCTACTTCTCGTAAAATTGTTATTACAACAAATGCACCAAGCGATCAAACTAAAATCATTCATAATGTGCAGCAACAAACTTCTAATAAAATTGTTCAACATTCATCACCACAACAAACACTGCAGGCAATTGCACAAGGTCAAAACATTATTGTACAAAAAGGGCAAAAGTTTCAAATTGGAAGCACGCAAATTTCACAAGTAATTACTCCTGCTCCGAGTTCTCAACAAATTTTGCAGCAAACAGTCGTTCAACAAGTTGTTCCACAACAGCAGCAACAAATCACGAAAGTTATTCAAAAAGTAGAAAGTCCATCAACTGTCATTACTTCCACTGTTCAACCCATTCAAACAACTTCTAATACTAATGTAGTTATAAAAGAAAATCCACCAATTGTTGAACAAAAGAAAGTTGAAAGTCCTATCGTTGAAACTTCACCACCAATGATTCCAACAACTGTCAATCAAGAGCAGCCAACAAAAAGTGAAAATAATGAAAACAGTAATGAATCGACTTCAGCAACAAATATTAATAATCAAGGAACGAAAACAGAAGAAGTAGAAGCAGCAAAAGAAAAAGAGAAAACACCAACTTCTTCAGGATCTTCTTCTCCAAATGCAAATGGACAAAATAAACAGACAATTTCAATTCAAATTCCAGTTCCACAATCACAACTTGCTGGTGCAAATGCACAACAGTATACGATCAAAATTATTCCTTCAATGGATCCATCTGTGAAAGTTAAAGATGAAGACGTTGATCCAAGTTGGTTATACATTTGTGAATGGCGTGGATGTCCGAAAAAGAAATTTAATTCAGCAAATGAAGTTTATTTGCATGCATGTGCTATACATTGTCCATCATTAGAAGGAAATCCTGATTTGTAAGTTAAATTTAAATTATTTTTTGAACATTTTCATTAAATTCTTGTTTTTATAGATTCTGTCAATGGGGCGGTGGAAATACATTATGTGACAATTTACCAAGAAAAAGATTTTCTTTAATGACTCACATTCTTGATCGTCATTGTACTGGAGATGCATTCAAAATTTCAACTCAAAAAAGAGTAAGAGAAAAATCGATTTAAAAAATTTCAAATTTTATTTTCTTTTTGACAAACAGCTTGCAGCAATTGAAAGTGGACAAGCATCACAAACACAAAAACAACCATATCCTGTCACACTTTATCGTCAACCAAATGCACAAGTTAATGATAGTCAAAATCCTAATTTAGCGAATGGTCCCACCAATATTCAAAATGCTGGAGTTGCTGCAATGCAAGCAATTAAAAGGCACTCAATTGATTTCATTCATTTGAAAGATGTGAATGTGAGTAAAAATTATCCAATCAATATTTCTATTGTTAAAATTTAAATTATATTTTTAGTTACAAGATGAGCCTGAAGGTACTGTGACAAAAAGCATTAGATTAACAGCAGCATTAATTATCAGAAATTTAGCATCATATAGTAACGCAGCTAAGAGGTAATTTTAATTCTTTCTCTAGAAATTCAATATCTAAAATGTCTCATTATCATTTACAGAGCATTACGTTATCATGAATCTCACTTATCGCAAATTGCTTTAAGTAATTTGGAGTCAAATCGTGTTATTGCACAAGTCCTTTATGAAATGAACGAGCAAATTTCTCCTTTCACTAGACCATAGAGTTTAAATTTTTAATTTGCTGCATTTTAATTTTGACAAGCATGTTGACAAATAAAAATTAATTTTCTTTTAAAACAAAAACATTGTTTTTAATAAATTTTCACATTAGTAAACCAGAGAGATTAACATCTTATTTTATCGCATGTTTGACAAGTACGTTGACAACTTAAATGAAAACTCTTTTTTGATGATGATAAAATTGTGCTTTTGAGTGCATCTTATCATTTTGTTTTATAACACACTATTGTTGCTTACTGAAATAAGATGTAATAAAAAGTCACATGATTAAACTTAAAATTTACGGTTTTTATTTAATTAACTTCTTGTTTGCATGTGCTGTATGTGGTAATAGATGTTAAATTCACATTTTATTCCAAAATATTCTTAATGCTTGTGATCAATCACATCAAACTTATACTGAGATGGAGAGAATAGGACACATTTTTTTATCAATTAAATTAAACAAGAATAAAGATCACTGATGAAAGATTTCCAAATCTTTGATCGCCATTGCAAATGACGATTGAGTTTTGTTGTTAATTCATGTGTGTATATGTGTTTTTTATATTAATGTATAATTTTGAAAATAGATGACAATTTTAAGTTGGGTTGTTTTGTTTTTGCTTTTACACACTTTACAATGACTTTTCAATCTTGATGATTTCAGTAATTCCATCGTACATCTGTGAATAATAAGAATAAAAAAATTAATAAATTGCATGAAAACTTTTTAAATGTTTAATTTATCATTTTACCTCCTTGACAGCTTGGAATTCAGTCAAGCCCATACGTCTCTTGTTTGAAATATCATAAATGCCACCTTCAGCCTCTGTATGTTCTCCGCGTGTGCCACGAACTTGCAAATTGTATTTGGAAGCAACTTCCTCAAGACGAGCTTTGTTGGCAGCCAATTTTGGAACCTTAATGTGAACTGATGCACGGATGGTTGTTCCCAAGTTGGTTGGGCAGAATGTGAGCTAAATGAATTAATTTATTTAATTAATTTTATTGCAAATTTATGAGTGAATTATAACTTACGAATCCCAAGCGGTCGTTGTGGCTGAATGGAATACGCTTCTCAATGTCATTAACGGCAGTTGTCAAACGACGGAAAACTTCACCAAGATTGCCACCCATTTGCATTGAAATGATACGCAAGTGATCTTCTTCATTGCACCAGACAAGGAAAGTCTTGGCATCATTGTGGTAGATACCGCGACCTGATGGCCAATAGCGGCAAGCATTGGCAGCTTGCAAGAAGCGATCACCTTCTTTGAACAAGAAATGGTCATCGATGAGTTGTTGTTGAGTAGCTTTGTCCATGCCAGTCAATGGGTAGAATTTGCCCTTCAATTCACCTTCCAAGCCTGACAATGTGGTTGAAACCTTTTGTTCCATTTCTTTGTATTGTGCTTCAGTCAAGCATGGATTGAATGGATATCCTTCCATTGAGCGACCGCAACGGACACGAGTTGAGACAACGAATTCACCAGTTGGATCCAAATCTCCAAATGCATTTACATCACCAAAGTCCTTTGCTGGATGCTTGTCGGTCTTCTTGAATCCACCATGGTAGTCTAAAACGATCAATAATTTCAATGTTTAATATTTTAAATGATTTGAATAAATTACCTTCAATGATTGGGTCAAACAATTCAGCGAAAGTTGTGTAAGCCTCGGCATCTGGTGCGTAAATTCCGACGCCAGAGTCGTGGTTTTCTAAACCAGATTGGATGACATCAAGCAAAGTTGAACCAAATGTTGGGGTCTTCTTGTTCTTAAGATTATCAAAGACTTCCTTGGTCAAATACTTTTTAAGCAATGATTTCGAGTCAGAGGCTTGGAGCTTGGCAAAGCCTGATTCCAATTTCTCAAGTACTGCAGCGTCAACCATTTCGGATTTGTTACTGTAAATAAAAAGAAAAATCAAGAAATAAATATACCGGCATTATTATGTATGTATGTATGTGAGAAAAAAAAATAAAAATTTCTCAAACTTTCACTTTGTATTTGAAGCAGCACGCAAGAAAAAAATATTTCATATTTAAAGAGTTGTCATAAAGAACGAACCTCATAAAAAAGTCAATGGGAATGAAATAAAGTATAAAATTGATAAAAATAGCACATATTATGAAACGAATAATAACAGCTGAGACAGTTGACCATCTTAGCCTTCGCATGATGGCCATTTGCCAAAATAAAATAATTAAAAAGTTTATTCACAGCCTAACTAAACAAAATATTACTTCCATCACTCACTATGCTTATACACAAATGCTGATTCGAAAGTTTACTTTTTGGCATTCACACATTTTACATACACCAAAAAAATAAAAAGAATATAATCAGTGGTTATCATTTACGCAGATCGATCTTTGTAGTTGTGACATTGAAATGCGCTCTCTCACTTTTTTCTTCATACTTTTGTTTATTAAATAAAAAGCAATAACGTGTACTCTCTTTCTCTTACGTGGTTTTTATCAGTTGTCAACTAAAAAGTTTCGCGTGTGCAGCTTGTATCAATATTTATTTGCTTCAATGTACGAAAAACGTTGAGCAGAATATAAAATTTGATAAATATGCCAGCTCAGCCGGCAAATAAATATTTTTAAGCAAATTTTTTTTTATTTTCATGCATCACATCACATTGCATAACAAATTTATATTTGAATGTGATGATAAATCGACATGTGTTCATCTGTATTAAAATTCTTTTTTTTTTCTTTATTTCATTTGTCATTCGTAGACATAATTATTTATAAAATTACAATTAGACTAAACCAATGATATATGTTGAAATTTTTATGATTATATTTTCTCTTATTTATAATTTTAAAATATAATCTGCGACTTGTTAACTCTCTCTCTTTTATTGTCAACAATTTCAAATAGCATGACTAACTATAATAATTTATGCAATTATGAATAAATTCTCTGGTTGAAATTTTATCCTTCCTTTTGTTATTTTTAAAACTTGGAATCAGTGTAGCAAAAAATTACTTTTCTGTGAGAATTTATTATGCTATTTGATAACTGAGCTTTACTTTTATACTTAGCGGAATATATTTTTAGAACTATTTTGTTATGGCTACACGTAATAACGAAACAAAACAAAACAATAGTGAACTTGAAATAATAATAAACTTTTATCTAATTTTTAGGATAAATCAAGATCGTTGATAAAGGCAAAAACAGAAACCATTACTGTCATTCAATAATTCCACTTTCAGGTAATTTTTTTTTTATTGAAGAAAAAGAATGATTTCTGTAAGTACATGTGTAAACATCACAAAATGTGATGTGATATTATCTACCTCTTCACAGAATTCTTTTGTTTGTGCAAAAAAATCATGCGTTTTTTGTATTCATGGAGAATTGTTCGGTTTTTATTTTGCACACACACAGATAATATTCGCACACTTCTGAACATTTTTTTTGTATAAAAATTCAACAATCTTTCACTCTTACACGACCGTCAGCACAGAAGCAGAAAAATTTATACATCACCCACTCTCACTCTCTTACTCTTTTGTCATCTAAAAACGCTTTTGATATTATGAGAGAAAGAAAATACGAATGGGTCGAGAAGAGGAGCGGAGCGAAGCAAAGAAGAAAAATAAAAGAAAAAGAAGAAACAGAGAAAAAAATGTTTTACACACCCTTCATTTTCAGCGACGGTTTTGTCTTTCGATGTACATCCACCCATTTTTTCGATTCAATAATTGAAAATTTATGATAATTTTAGCTTAATGAAAAATTCCTCTTCTAGTTTATTTAATAGTTTCTTTCTGAACACTTTTTGTTCAAAATTCCACAAATTTTACACCTTATTATTATTCAATTTCTTCTTCTTTTTGTGCGTTTATGTTTCAATTTCGCGAATAAACAACAATTTTTCGCGGCGAGTGCAATAAAGTCTATTCTATTCCTGAGTCTATGTTTTATTGCACTATTTTAAATCTCTTTATTCTTTGGTTCTTTTTCTATTTAATAAAATCACAAAATATAGATTTATTTAACTCATTGAACACCTAAAATGTATTTAGAAAAATCTATTTCTTCTGTCGCAAATGGCGAACTGAATCTTCACTATCAACTTTTTTCACCTCACTAAATTTTCAATTCCTGAATTTTCTCAAGTTTTTTGCAATTAGAAAAAGTGTGTAAAAATTTTACGAGTTATTGAAAATTAACTTTTTACTTTATTAAAAATGTCTTTTTCAATTTTAGCCTTATGCGGCTTGACTATTTATCCGGCAACAGCGGCGGGAATCTTTTGAGGGACGTTTGAAAAAGATCTTTAAAATTCGAATCAAAGCGACAAACTGACAAAGGAAAGCCAAAAAATCCGAACAGTAGCGTATAATTTCGAGCGTTTCAATATAAAGCCCGGATTTTAATGTGCACACACAAATACTATCAAAAAAAGGATATATGTGTAACGACGATGCTCATACATTCAAATCAATGACGAAGATGCGAAGCGCACATTGGAAAAGGACATGAACAAACAAACGGCAACAACGAGTTACTAACGACAACAACAATAAATGTTTTAACTATCTTTTTGCACCCTCTTCTTCAGTTAGTTTTACTACTATGCCATCATCGGTTTGTTGTTTGTTTATAACGGTAATAAACTTTCAACACCAATACTGTTATCTGTTTTGTATCCTTTACTCATGTTTTTTGCCGATGAAATATTATACACATATCATCGTGACTTTAAATGTCAGTTGAGATGCGAACTCATACTATTACAAACACAGAACACACACATACATTGACTCACTTTAGAGGAGAAAGATTTTCGGAAAACGAAACTGTTTTGCTCCTTTCTTGTTGATCTTGCGTACTAATGTTAGCAGAAACGAATCAAATATGTAAGCAATGAAAGCTTTCTAATGAGCTTTGAATTTCAACAACAATTGCTTATCAAAACGATCAAGTATTGAATCCAATACATTAAATAGAAAACAGTTGAGCCCAATAAAAAGATTACACATGAAATGATAATTTGACATGCAAGTCGTAAAGATAAAATGATTATTGAAAGAAGGTTGAGATAGGAAATGGATAAGACAATTTTTATTGTTTTCTACTTATTTAAAAACACAAACAGTAACCATTACAGGTAAGAAAATTGCATAAATTTATGTTCACGATAGGGGTAAAACAAAAAGCAAATTGTTGAACATTTTTATGCCAAAATATAATTTCTGCAGATTATTATCGTAGATAATTACTGTTGTGCTCATTTGAATGTCGTTAAAATGTAAATTTTTAAGAATTGTAGTTGATATTCAATTTCGTAGAGGTAAATATATTTATAGAACGTTCTCTCAACTTTGTAATAAATTGTATCTATCCCACACTCACATTTCAGAGTGCATTCACATTTCTCTAGTCACTCGTACAGAACATACGAAATCGTCATTCGAGTTATCTAATTTTAGCATAAAAATAAATTTAAGTAGGAAAGACAAGCGTACAATTACTTGTTTTGCTTGTCAACATTTTTCATTTTACAGATGCCGGCAGGTGACATCAAGACTGAGAGTTAAACTATCCGTCAAAAGATGAAACTCTTTATTTGGCACACTTAGATGTTTTCTGTCAACTAAGGAAATTGCACAATATACGGTAATTACTTTTTATATTACTCTTATGTGCGAAAAATATTTCTGAGTTCGTTTGTCAAAAACATCTCATGGTCGCGATCGTGAACGTCAAATGAGCAAATCTTTTATCGTTCGCTTGTGTTCATGATCAAGGAAAGAAAGAAAAATTTTACTAATTTTATTACAAAACATTTTGTGAAATTGGCAAGCAATTTGTTTAGTTTGCCTTTTCCTCTTTCTATTTCACATTTACTTTTAACTTTAATTATCTATCTCACGAGTTTGAGAAAATTAACTTAGTTTTTTTTAACGACCAAAATCTTGGGGACGAAACAAATGCATACATATAACTCTATTAATGTGTTGAAACAGCAACCAAAAGAAAGATCGAGATTTTTTCATAAAGATGTAAAAATATCTTCTTCAAATTACAACTTATTTTCTTCTTGGTTTCTTTTTACAGAGGCAGAAAAATTTATTTAATTTTCCTCAGCGCGATAATTCAAGTTGGCAAAGCGATGATGAGGAAAATTTTTCTTTTTAGTATTTAGAGGTAGCACATACACCAGAATGCTTCTGCTTCCCGATGTTTTTTCAAAATGAAAAAGAAGTAAAAAAGAAAAGTCTCTTTTTGTTTATTTCAGACTTTTTGTGTTTTAATCATATAGCTGTTTAAGAAAAATTCTCCCGGATGAAACCATTGAGCGAGTTTAAAAATAAAAATTATTATAACATTGGGGAACATGAGACGAGAAGTGATCTCTGATGTTGAGGAAATAATGAGGGAATTTTTATATAAATTTTGAAACGAGAAGAATATAAAATTCTTTATTTCAATAATAATTGTATCCTCTATTAAAGAAAAGATAAATCAAGTTGGCAGACTTCAATTAAAATACAAAAAATTGCACTTAGACAATTTACCAGATGCTGGTCTTATATTTATTGAGAAATCTGTGATTTTACACAATTTTCCCTGTGTTCAACTTCAATTAGTTTCAATTTAAACGTCAATTGATTTACATGAGGGTACAATCTAGAAATGCAAGCCATAAAATATTATGCAATAAAAGATGCACTGCGCAGGGCTGATGAATAAATTAAAGCCAAATAAATTGCGGTTTGAATGATTAATTTTGTTTGTTTCCACTAAATTTGATAACATTAACTAAAAATAACTTTTCTAGAAGATTTATCATAGTTAATTTAATGATAAACATTAAACAAATTTTCCATTAAGTTGTTTTTTTTTAACAAAATTCTATTTTATCTTAGACTGGATTTGAATATTTAATTTTATTGTAAAACAAAGACGTGCACATTTAATTAACATCAATTATATAGGAGGAGAATAAGAGGCATGTTCAAAACAACTTGTTATGTATTTATGTCTACACATATAAGTCGATATTTGCCATATGTGTATATAGCAGTACTTTTGTAATAAACATTTACCAGTTAATAGTGTGTGCGCGAATGATGATCGTGATGATGAAGCCGGCACAAATGCCGGTTGAAAAAAGATAAAAACGCGTTTATTTAAAAAATTTTTCTGCCTTCGCACTTTATGGGAATGTATCTTGAAATGTTTGTTTTTTCTGTTTGTGCAGTTTTTTTATTAAAAACATAAAAATAAACGGAAATATTCAATTGTCTCTCACTCAAAATAGCAATAAATGAACAATAAAGACAATGAAGAATTTTTTTATTGTAGATGTATTACGCCAGCAATATTTTATCTAACTTAGTGTAAGTAATAAGAGAGACAGAAAGATTCAATCATTGGAACGAGTTTTTTGCACATGTGATAAAAGTACATTTACAAAAATGTTCGTTATGCGTCATCACGAGTACACATCAATAAATTGTCTTATAGTTCTCACGTGAGATTCTAAGCATTACATAAGTATTTTCGAAAGCGAAAAACGGAAAAGAAAATTTCTACACTTGATGTTAATTAAGAGATATATTCATCATCATTTTCTATGCTAAATAATAATAGTATGATTAATATAACCTTGAGGGAGAACGTAAGGGTTAAATTTTAATCAACTATACAAGATCGCGATTAAACTGTAAAATATGCAAAAGTGTAGCATGAAAAATGATCATATTGAAATATTAGACGCGTGGTTTGTACTAATACAGTCGCAAAAATTTCTCACTCAGAATCAATTTTATTCCACTGTTAATCTCAAAATTATTTTGCTTCTTCTTTATTTCTCAGTTATTTCATTCCACGTTACAACTCATGACTCACGTTTACTTTAAGAATCGAATTTCTTTCTTTTTCGCGAAAAAAAGTTCTTTGACTCAAATAAAAGAATAAAAATTATGCATAAAACTCTCCAAGAATAAAACTTTCCGGTGTTCTGTGGTTATATATAACGTTTTTTCTTTCGTTATTTTCAAGTTCACTGTTATATACAAAATCAATAAAATTTTCTCTCCTTGTTCCCTTATATTTTTATTCTACATGTATGCATTTAGTGTGTGTATAAATATTTAGAACTTTTTATTTTATTATTAGATCTACTGTCGACATGAAATAATTAATCGATTATTTAGATGTCGATAATTCTTTCATTATTTACCGAATTAACTCGATAATTACCAATTCAAAATTAACTCATTAATTTAACTATCACTTCATTTTCCTAGCTTTATCGATTGATATAACTTTTTATTCGGGAACAGTCTACTTACGTAACCGGTAATAAATGAAAATCGGGAAAAGTGGAAATTCTTTTAGACCTAAATTTTTATATCTACACATTTTTCTTTGGTTTTAAAAATATGAAAATATTTTTAACTAGATTTTATAATGATCGTACTGCTTCTATTCATCGTTCTATTACCCACTATTCAATAAATTTATTTATTTCTCACCTTTGAGTGAATTTGCACTGAAGAAGATTCAACTGAATGTGACTTTTCACAAACTGTTTTTGAAACAGAATCGCTCGAGAACTGTGCCTTTTATATTGTGGAAATGATTCAAAATGATTTTCGCTTGTGTATATGTGTGTAATGTAGAATCGGAGAACCAACTAAAAGCACTGAGCGGCATATAAAAACAAGAGAGAAGAGAGAGAGTCTCGATATTATGTCTAAAAACTCTTATATATAAATATATACATGCAGTGCAGAGTGAGAATGTTTTTGTGTTTCTTTACTTCTTTTTCTTGTCTTCTTCTTCTCATTCCTCTCTTTTTTCAAAAGGAAAATATTTGTATAGATTGACAACTGTGGTTGTATATATAAATCATTATGACACAATAGTATTCAATGAATTATTTATCAATATTTATCGATAATAAAACAGTAGCAGTGATTTTCATCTTACACACATTCACGTACACCTATTGCGGAAAGCTTTTCAGCTTAAGCTTAGAGATTTTATTGCCTTTTATATTACGAGAGAAGAGAACAAGAGAGCAAAGTCAGGGAAGATTATTTAATATTATATGGGACTGCTCAAAAATTTCTTTTTATTCTTCAAGTGAAAAAGAAGAAGATAGAAAGAGAGAGAGGTAAATGATAAAAATAACAGTCAGACATCAGTAACAATTGTACAATATTTTTATGACGTGCCCACTTTCAACGAAATATTGAGATAACTTCTCGGCACTTTCGGACGTCAACGTGCACGAGTTTGTGACATTGAGAAAATGAAAAATAATAATTGAGCAATTATGCAATAATTTTAGTATTATGACACTCACCAAATCTCTTTAACTGCGAGTGAAAGATACCAAAGACCAAACATTTTCGGTTGTGGCCGTAGAAAGACCTATATGATATATGATATAATCGGTTAAATTGCCATTTTGTTTTGATTTCAATATGACAAGCCAAGAAAGCAAAGTTATGACAGAAATAGTGGCATGCAAATATCAATATGAATATCATTAAAAATGCACATGCACAGAATTGAAAAGCTACCTATATTCTATCAACTAAATATTAGATATTTATAGAACTAAACACCGCTACATCATCTATTTTACAAAATCTTATATCAAAAATGCTACTTAGCACAAGCACAATAATTATTTCGTAATCGATTCATCTATATACATCATCTCTTTCTTTCACACATAGCTCTCTTTTATACATCATCAACTTAATAAATAATTCCATCAATTGAATCAATTAATTTTTTTGGGAATGACAAATTGATTATTTTTTTACTGCCATGTGCTTCAAATTTTCATACTTCGTAAAATTTAATGAGCATCCTTTAAAAGAAAACCATGCATCTCTATATACATTACGCAATTGGAAAGCCGAAAAGAAAGTAATTACCTTTCTTTCTGTCTTTTTAAAATTCTTTTATTATAAAAACATGAGTCATTTTGTTAAAAATGAAAAGAAAGTTATTAACAACTTAAATCTTATAATTATTATTGAATATTCTGTTAATAATCATGAAAAGATATTATTTATGCTAAAAGCGCTAAAGAATCTCTTTCGGTAAGAATGGTATTTTCAATAAATATTTTTTGCAATGGGTGTTACAAAAGAAGCAGATTTCTCTAGAACACTCAAATACACGTTTTATAGTAATGGATTAAGCAAATTGATGTGATTGAATGATAAATGTATTAGATATGAGTACTTACTTGACGACAATGATTCAGAATATTTGCGAATTTCGTGTTTATGTGCCAATAAAATATCAATCGATTTTTTCCCAAAAATTATCTTTCAACTTTTTTGCAAGCGTGTTAAAGTCCAAAATTCAACAAGTTTTAATAATGAATTGATGTATATATGACTTATAATGAAATAACTGTGCAATATGAAACTTATCAGTCGAAAATTAATGCTAAATTGCTTTAACTTTTAATGGAAAAATAATTTTACGTACTTTTCTTTCCTTTATTCTTCGGTTTCAATTTTTAAAATATTTTTGGATGTGTTCAGAAATTGTCAATGACCAATTATTTTTTTTAACCGTAATAAAATTTTTGAATTTGCATCTTAATTGAAAAGGTGCTGAACTCAAAAGACAAAAGAAGCAAAACTTATTTTTTTGAAAAGGTATTTTGTGAATATTGTCGAATTATTGTATTTAAACAAGTCCTTTTTGTTTGTAATATTTGTCTAAAGATAGATAAAAGGATCTATATCAAGGTAAAAATGATATTTTGGTCTTAAGTGAATTTCAAGTGATGAAAATTTTAATTTTAAATTTCTTTGTCATTTCTCAAAGACCATTTCTAAAATGTCGAGAAAATTGCTTTTGACTAAAAAAATTAAATTGAAATTATTTATTCAGTGATTAGTGGGATTAATAATACTTTATTAAAACAGTTTAATGGCATCAAGAAGTGATTAAAGTGTGAAAATTATAAAAGAAAAATTTACAGTAAATTCTCTCGCTCGTTTTTACTCCTCCATTAAAGTTCTCCATTTCGTTTCCAAAAAATTTGCATAGATCATTATCTCTTTCGTGCATTACATTTACAATTTTATGAAATTCATTTTATTATGACCATTGTCTCTTGTTAAATTAAGCTTTTACAAGTTTTTACTGTAATTATTTGTCAAAAAGCATGCTCTAACTTGTTTGCTGCTCTTATTATTTATTTCTATTTATGTGCATGAAAAATAACATTTCATTGCACGATCTCTCATGAAAATAAGAGGCAGAATCATTGATATAGCAACTTAAAAATTTTCCTTCAAAGATGATTACTCATTACACCGAATTGTTATTGATGCCAAAAAATCAACTTTTCTTGCAACTGAGTGATTAATTGACATTTATTGTCTTCTTTCATTTTTAGATATAATTCTCTTATTATCATCACATTGTTGTCGTTGTTTAAACGTTCTTCGTCGTAATCATTCATCATTATCATGGCGTGTGCAACTTTGAAACGTTCACTTGACTGGGAAGCATTAAATCAACGTCCAGCTAAAAGAAGACGTTGTCTTCCATTTGGGACTGGCCCATCATCGCCAACTTCACCTTCTACATCAGCTGCTTCAAAAATCATTGAAAATTCTCCATTTGCTGAAGTAGCAGCATGCACACCTCGTTTGACTCCAGAAAAGATGGCTGAAAATATCCGTGAGGAAATTAGACGTCTACATCGTAGAAAACAACTTTCATTTAATCAATCAAATATGGATCAAATGCAAGACTCTGAATCATCTGGGAGTGAAATGGGAGCTGAGAGTCCGCGTCGTCCAGACACACCACCAACTGCCGTAAAAAATCCAGAAATGGCTTTATTCACATTCAAGCAGGTTAACATCATCACTTATTCGAAACATGGACGATCAATTTATTCTAATTTATGCATATCTTTTTTTTCTCTTTTTCATATAGGTGCAAATGATTTGTGAACGCATGCTTAAAGAACGAGAAGAGAAGCTTCGTGAGCAATACGATGCAGTGTTAAATAACAAATTAGCAGAGCAATACGATGCTTTTGTGAAATTTACTTATGATCAGATACAACGCCGTTATGAAGCAGCACCTAGTTGTGAGTATTTGAGAGAATTGTTTTTATTGTACATAAAATTTTCATATTAATATATTTTCTTCAAATAGATCTGTCCTAATTGTTGTTTCTCATTTTCATCACATTGTTGCCGCTGCAGCTGAGGGGAAGTATATGAAGAATCGAATGAAAAATAACTTTTTATAAAAGAAATATCGAAGACATGTGTGTCATACAATTTTTTTTTCAATTTTTTGTTTATTATAATTCAATTTTTTTGCGCAATTAAGAATTATATAGGTTTAAAACACTAGATTTTTGTTAAAATTTTATTTTCGCTCTTTGAATTAGTTTATAATATAACACTTAGTATGTAGTTATTTCATTCAAGAAAATTTTTAAAAACAGTCGATAAAAGTTACTCCTTTCTAGTATCATATTTTATGAGGATAAAGGCTTCAACTATCATTTTTAAAAAAAGAAAAAAAATTATCATTCTAAAAGAGAATCTTACACGATAAGTCTTTTATCAAAAAAAAAACAGTGAAGGAGGAAAATGAAAAGAGAAAGTATATAAATACTTTTTGATCCTCTCTTTCAAAAATTAAAAAGAATCAAGATCTAAATCATAATAATAAATATGATACCTACACATATAACTGATTATGGTATAATGCAAATATTCATTATAAGAGATATACATTTCTAAGTAGTTTGTGCCTATTGATTCAATGATGATGATGAGGAAAAAGGAGGAAAAGCAAAAAAAAGATAAAAATACATCATGATACATTAAAAACTGATAAATAATAATTATGATGAAAGAACTACATAAAATTTAAAGAAACTATGATTAAGTATGATATTGAAGTTGCTACATATTTTTAAATTTACAACATAAAATTACTATTACTACATACCCTACTACTATCTACCCATTTTTCTTATTCATGAAAACTATTAAAATAGTGGCTTATGTTTTCTTTCTTCCCTCAACAATTTTGCCATAAGCCCTAGAGACAAAATTTGCAAAGAGAAAATGGAAAGAAATATATCCCATATCATAATAATTAGTAAATAAAAATATTTGTTCATCTCGTTTCCGATGTTTTTGAAAGCAAACCAAATTTAAATAACAAGAATAAACTAAACACAATACACACACATGCATACAACAACAATTAAAATTAAGGTCTTTTTTGTAATATCCTAAGTATAAGTGAAAAAAAAATGCTAAGACGTGAAAAATTGAAGAAGCGTTAATTTTTATATGATGAAAAAAAACACAGATGAGAAATTAAGGATACCTATTAGTTTAACGAGTAGCTTTTCGTGGCGAGATTTTTAATATTTCATTAAAATATGGTAATAAGGAATTATTTGAATGTATGCCGATTAAACGATTATGATGAGGAAAGGTTTCGTAAACTGATCTCGCATTATAAGATTTTTTTAAAATAAATTGCTAAATAAAAAGTTTTAAGATTAAAATTGATGGTGTTTTTATTTTATAATTTCTTAATTTTTATTTTTATTAAAGCATGATGAATTCATTTACGATTTTACACAATTGTCGTTAAATACGAAATTCGAAAAATATTCATAAAATATTTTTGTTCATTTCATTTCAGTTCAAAAATTCCAACCTATAATTTTTAAAAACAAACGCGATTCTCATTTTAAAAATGGATATTGTTAAAGAAGTTTTAGAGAAACAAGCAAAGGAAAGTGCGAAATATAAATCAATTGAAGTCATCAAACATGAGGAAGTCAAGATCGATTGTGGACGATTAATGATATCGGATCCAAATAGCTTTACAGAAGAATTAAAGTAAGTTTTTATTTTTCTCTCCTCAAAAATAATTTTTAAACATATTTTTAATTTTTAGAGAAAACACAGAGACGTACATACAAAATCTTACACGAGATAATGTGCAGTTACTTGTGAATAGCATTTGGCAATTACCAACAGAACGATTAGATGAACATATAGTAGTAAAACTTCCAAAACCAACTTTTGCTCTCCCTCGTGCTAGAAAACTTCCAGTACCTAAACCATTAACAAAATGGGAACAATTTGCAAAGGCTAAAGGAATCAAAAAACGCACAAAAGACAAGAAAGTGTGGGATGAAGAGCTTGGCAAATGGGTGCCCACATATGGTTATCAAAAATTCAAAGCAGATCGTGATAAAAATTGGGTGCTTGAAGTTCCTAAAAATATTGATCCGATGACTGATATGTTCCAGAAAAAGAAAGACCTCAAAAATGAAAGAGTTGCCAAGAATGAATTAGCGCGTATGAAAAATATTGCAAGAGCTCAAAAAGTTGATGTACCTCGAGTAGGATTTGTTAGTGAAGATTCAGCAACAGCAAAGGAACTTCATATAGCATCAACTATTGCAAAGCATTCAACAGCATCTGTAGGCAAATTTCAAGAGAGTCTACCAAAAGAAAAAAATGCTCGCGGTATTGGTGTTCGTGAATTAATTCCAGGTGCTGCTACAAAACGTAAACGTCCACTTGATAACAAAACAGAGAGAACTGAACAGATAGAGACAGTACAGAAGATTCTCAATAAACGTCCAAAGATTGACGTAGAAAAAGCTGTTCAAATTCAAAAACGTGAAGAGCGTATTGAGTAAGTTTATTTATTACTTTAAATTACTTTAGGGCAGATATTGATTTATAAACTTTTTTTCTTTTCCTTTTATAGACGAGAAAATAAACCAGCAGAGCCTAAGAAGAAAAAGGGTAGTCATCCGAAGCAAGTTAAAAAGTTTGGTAAAAAACCAAAATCTGGAATAGGTCGCAAGGGAAACAGAAAACCAGCTGGAAGAAAACGACGTTAAATCAAATTATACAATAAGAAAACTTTTTCGATTAATTATCTAATGAAATAAATCCTCTTTAATGAATATCATAACTTTCATACTATGTTTTATTTCATTTGAATGTGCAGATTCTTGAATTTGGACTATTGGCGCATGTTGTTAAATAGTCTAACACAAAGACTCTCATTATTCTATTAAAATTTAATATAGAATCTTGATTTAAGTTCTTTTCATTGTCTTCATTAGTATGCCACGTGTGAGGAAATGAAGTAGGAATAAGATGTAAAATAGAGACACCTCTATATTGAAACGGAAGATGATCATCACTTACACCAGAATTTCTGAATGAGTTTAGAAACATGCTAGCCGGTCCATTTTGAACACTTCGCAATGATGAAGCAGCTTGTAAGGTATTTTCGATTTGTCTTAATCTTTTATTGAGTGCACAAGTGTTTGGTGTTGTACATACAAATCTTGCATTTGTGCTTCCAATTAAATCAAGTAGCACTAAGACATTCTAGAAAAGAAACCGAATTGATCTTAAAATAAATTTATGAACTTTAATTTTTTTAAAATGACGTCAAGTGCTGAGCACAAAACATTAAAACATTAAGTGCTGAACACAAATAAAATTATGTTTAACTTTTGTTCATCAATAAAGTCGTCATAAGAATGATAGATCGTTTGCTAATAATTACCAAGAAAAAACAATTTACACAACAACATCTAATCTTATCAAAAAGGTGTCATTTTACTTACAATTCTGTCAATTTCCTTTCCATTTTTGTATCGTGTTTCATCCCATTTTTTTGCTAAATGACGTGAGCCATATAAAGAATCAACATCAGACCAATCTTTAAATGCCTCTTCACCATCAAAAAATATCAGCATGAGTCCTAAGTTTTTATCAGCGAGAACTTGTTGAATTAGTGGTAATGTTGTTTTAACTATGTTTAGCATTAAAGCACACGGTACAGCACTATCAATGGCACCGACAAACTTTCCATCAGGAAAATATTTCGAATCATAATGTGCAGAGAGTGTCAAAAATTTATCTGCTGAAGGGTTAATTTTTCCAATTATATTGACAAAATTTAATTTCCCAAAAATTGGTGTATTATCCATGAAAGAATCAAGTTCAACAGTCATGCCCATTTGCTTCATTTCGTCAATAATAAAATTTTGGACATTTTTCCAACCATCTGTGCCAACAACTCGTGGCACAAGAATATTTTTCAATGCATTATAATAATGATTTTGGTCATCTGATTGTGAGATTTTTATAGCATCTTGATAATTTAAAGCTGCTAATGTCTAAATTGTTCATATGTGATTAAACAATAATTGAGCATTCTTTATGATTGTGTACACACACATTACCTGTTTGCTGAAAAACAAGCACCAAAGCAAAGCCAAGGCTACAGAAAGCTTCATTTGCTTTGTTGATTTTTTTTTCAATGTATTTTAGTTCACTAACAAACTGCTCAAGTAAATTTTATATACCAATTCTTTATGCGAATTCCCCTTAGTAATAAAAACTTATTTTATTCTCTCAATGCAGGAAACTAAAAGAGAAATGTTATTGCTAGTCGAAAAATGTATCGTATTTACGTAAGCTACACAACTGTTCGACTATCTGTTGATACGACCTACAACATCGACGGTTTAACAAGAACTGAGAGAGAAAAAAATTCACACAATCGCATATAGACACAAACTGTTGACGACATGAATGAACATATTCATTTGTAGCTTTTGCTCAAACGTAGTTTTTAGAGAAAATATATCAATTTCATTGTATGAAGTGAGAGGGAGAGAAAAAAAAGATCTAGAGATAAGGAAAAGTAAATTTACATAAATCAATTGAAATTTTACGAGTATTTGTAAAATATTGCAAATATTGTTTTCTCTCTCGCTGCATGCATGCGTAAATTTTTATCCCACATGACACTGACATACAATGAATCATCAACAATTAATGAATACATCACGTTTTACATGAATTTAGGTGAAAACGTAAATCGTATCAGGTACAAACAATGGAAAAGCAATTGCGTGTAGGTGGATGATGCCATAAAGCTTAAAGAGGGATTAAGATTGAAAAAGTTTTTACCCCATCTCCCACTACTTTTCTACCATCTCAATTTATTGATATCAATTTATATTCAGAAAGTGTGAGTTGAATTACGTAGAGAACACGACGAGAATATTTTTAGTATAAAATTTTTTCTTATATTTCTTTTATTGGCTAAATTTCTTTTTTACATTGCAGGTATTAGGATCCTAAATATAGATGTACAAAAAATGTTTATAAATAAGGCAAGAAATTGATAAAAGGAAAGAGAGAGCTTTTGCTTGTAATCTGTTGTTGATTTAAAACTTAACTACCTAAAGTATCGCATTTTTTATGTTTTTAAATTCGTATAGAGTCCTTAACCTACCTCAATATCATTTTAAATACTTTTTTTTCTCTCACAACATTTTAAAATTTATATTGTGACTAGAGAGAAAATTTTTTCATAAATTCAATCCTACAGTCTTAAAATTCTAATGTATAAAGAAAGTATTATAGTTTTGTATTGATTGATTTAAACGATGCACGTGACCTCACTGATCTTTGAAGTATGCTTGAACTATATTCACCTCTTGTTGATGCTCTTAATGAAATTTGACCGATTGAATGTGAACGTTTGAATTTTCCACATTCTTTATCATCAATTTCATCATCATCGTCAACTTGTTTGGCACAACATGGGAAATCAAACATTCCTTGTCCACGTCCAAATTCTTCTCCATCAGCTAGTGTTTGTGGCAATTCATGGTTAAGAGTTTCAGGCAAATAAAGACTCAAAAATCCACCAAAAATACCAAGAATGCCCAAAACAATGAGCGGTAATTCTGGGGTTATGTGCGAAAGATAAACAACGAAAGGTGCAAGAATGCTAGCAACATATCCCATAATATGAATAAAAGCAACTCCTTGAGCTCTAACTACTGTTGGAAGAAGTTCTGCTGCATATTGTAATCCAATATTGTAAGAAATGTTTACACTAAATCGACCGAGAATGGCCAAGGTTGCAGAATAAACGCCTTGTTGCACACAAACTGCAAGCAAACTGAAAGTTCCACTCATAACCATTGTTAAAAATGCTAACCATCTTCTACCCCATCGATCTATTTTAAAAAATAAAATTATAATTTAATAGAACTTTTTTTATTAAAGCAAAATTTTACCTAATGTCAATGTTAAAATTGTATCAGCTGGAAATTCCGTTGAACATGCAATTGTGAAAGTAATGAAGAAATCGAGACCAAGTGAGCCAACATTTCTCACATGTCCATCAAATACAAGTGAAATTGCCATCCAGATCACAATGAGTAAAATTGTTATTCTTCTTAGTCGTGGTGTTTTAAAGAGATCAAGTAATGAATAATTTGAATTTTCAGCTTCTTCTTCTTGCATACGTGCACAACTGTCAGCAAAATCTTTGTAAATTTGTGGTGAAACATTTTTTCCATTGATTTTTTCAAATTTCTTTAATATTTTCATTGCTTTATTAACACGACCTTGAGACACTAACCATCTGTAATTGAACAATTTTTATACGGTAAGTAATTTTTTTTAATGCTTTCAGACACATTAAAAGTGACCGTTATAGAACATTTATTATTACCTGGCTGATTCAGGAACAACAAATGGAGTAAATGCAGCAAGAATTAAAGGAGCTGAAGTAACGATAGCAAACATTTTCCAATCAGCAATGTAATAAGCAATCCATGGTAATCCACATGATGCTATTGTAAAGAAAATAGCGATTGACATATTTGCGACAAAGGTTCGCCATTTAGCGCCTGTATATTCGAGTACTAGAAAAATAAATAAAAAAAATTAAGTTAATTGAAGATAATTGAGATATATTCATATTTGTTAGTTAAATAATCATGATTAATTACAAAATATTATTGAAATATGAGATGATTGTCGATGATAATAATTTAAACATTTAATTAGCACATTAAATTGACTTTATCTCCTTCTATATAGGACATAGTCAAAGGACTTTGTCTAAGGTTAAAGTATGAAAATTATCATCTGTCCACATCTCAATCTAAAATAATTAACACATAGAAGTTGCTTTTTAAATCAAATTTGTCACTTGCAACTAAAGTTTTACATTTCCTGAAGTGTAAATTAATTTTCTAACAAGCTGGTGCACTTTTTATCGTATAAAAAATTAATTAAGATTGTTTTGACGAAACAACATCTCAAATGAATTTTTTTAGTGAACAGGTGTAGGGCAATTAAATGACAAACGTGTGTTAACGTGTAGGCAGCAGTTATAGGATATTTATTCTAATTGTGATAGTTATTACGACACGCTCTTTAAAAAACATTGTTGTGCATTTCCTATTACAAATATCGAGAGAATAATCTTGGCTCATGCTAAATTAAGAATAATTATGTCAGTGTAATTAACTTACAAAGCATTCTATCAATAGAATTGAGTCACTAAAGTACGATATAAAATGAAACTTGATCTTATTTGAACTTGACATAGAAAATTTTAATGATCAGGGTTTAATATATTCATAGAATGCAAGCTTAAAATATTTCGCCATTTTTTGTAAAACTCAATTTCAAAAAACGTTACAATTATTCATTAACTTTCTCTTATCTTTTAAATTTATATAAAACTGGTTATTAAAGTAGCGACATAAAATTCCAATGTACTCTATTTTTTGTTATTGACTATTTTGCATACGAGTTACATTGTAAAACTTTTATTAATAAAATTGTTAAAAATTTCAATTAAATGTTAATTTAAAATAGAATTCTTGCATGCATATTTTTTGTCAAGTTGACTTTCATAAAAATGATTCTAATTAATTCAAATTGAATTTACTTTAATCAAAATACTTAGTAAATTTAAGACTCATTAAATTCCATACAGTTTTGCTGAATTTTAAACGAAATAACTAAAATCTGAATGAATTAAAAACATTTTTTTAAAAGTCAACTTGAAATCAACTTGACAAAAAATATCAAGTAAAATGCATGCAAGTCTTAACCCTAATTTAAAGAGAAATAATTAAAATCCAATGAGGTAGAAAAAAATCTTCTTAAATTGTCTAAATTCATTAAATTCCAAATTACACGCTTCTCTCCTCATCAATGTCATTTCACATTTTAGTCAAGATCAGCTGTTACAAGTTGAAAACTTTGTTTACTGTGCGGTTTTTTGTGTGCATAATTGAATCGAGGTTTTCAGTGTCAAGAGAAGTAAGCATTAAAAGTCGATGACGAAAATGTGGAAACACGATACGAAATACTTCCTATAAATTTGTACATCGACAACAATGACGATGATGACAATTTCTGAAAGTCTCGTGATATAAGAGTGCATTATCTCTTATATAAGTGTTTCACAAGTTTTCCGAATAAAAAAAATATTCACATTAAATAATAACCATAATTATAAACTACATGCCATTCTGTCTATCTATTGCTCGTCGATATTCAATGAATGTGAGTAAAATAAAAATATCACATGTGTGCAATAGTGACGATTTAGGTATTTTACATTCAAGGCTATCAATGCGAAGCGTTTTTAAAAAGTTATATAGAACAGCATAGCATAACATGAGTAGTGAACAATGAATTAATCTGTCTACTTCGATTTAGAATTGATTGGCAAATTGAAAAAGGGAATTCCACATGTCGAGTTCCTTAAAAAGACGTAAGTGACTCATTATGTCTGCCTGCACACAATTTATTATTTCCTACTGTTAGGCATTATATCTTAGACAGATTAATAGAGACTTTTCGCAAGTTCAACAAACCTTGACTGAATATTTGATCAAACTCATGAGAGAGTGATTTATGTAAATTTTGTTTATTGTTTACTCTTGGGATTTTGACAGTCATTTGTTAATATTATAAAGATAGAAATCTAAATCATCGCTTACCTAATATATACATCATTGTAAAACAATTGTCAAATGCGAAACCGACAAGAAATCTACACAAACAAAATTGAAAGAAGTTCCGAGTAAATGCTGTTGCAACACCGGCAACAAATCCTATTAAATTACATCCTGCAAGTGCTGGTATTCGTCCATAATGATCAGCAATATAACTGTTAATTAATTAAATTAAAAAATTAAGACAAATATTATGATTTATTAATAAAACTTACCCAAACAACAAACCACCAACAATTGCACCAACAAAAAATATTGATTGTGACAATGTTGGCAAGTAATCATTCTCGCATACCCAATCAAACTGTTGACAAGATAATGATCGACATTAAACTTGACTGTACAATAAATTTGCATAAAAAATCATACCTCTGTTGCGACTGTACTGTATGGAATTTCAGTAAAATTGTATTCCCATCCATAAATGCATTTTTGAATTGGCCAATCAGATTCAGGTGATTTTTTGCCAAGCAAGTGCATTTGAGTAAAGTTCACAGCATACATTGTACATTTACTATATCCGCCATTTTCATCATAAGGAATTGCAAGCTGCCGCCTGAAAAAAAGTTACTAATTAAATTGACCTTATTGCCTGTCGACTCAGAAGAAACATCATAAATCTCTACAATTCCATTGTGTCCTTCTCTTTCGCAATTGACATGGAATTTTAATTTTACATGAACAGTTCGATTTGTGTCGTGATTCAAGTCATATAAGAATGACTTTAGATAAATAAAGAACAGTAGATGAAGGTGAAACTTAAGTGGTTAAACTCATCATTATTTTTGATGCTGAAGCAATCTTGATATTTTCGGATTAATTGGGATTAATCAACAAGAATCTTTTTTTACTCATCACCTTTGAATCTTAAACAATCTGGAAATTTCAGATATATGAGAATTATTCAACCAAAACAACATGTGACTCAAGAAATGGCAGAATCAAGCGAATAAATTATTGTTTACTAAGAAGGAAAAGATAACAATTATAAATAAACTTACAAAAAAGGAAAAATGAATGAAATACAATAATGTTAAAAGTTATAAAATATCGTAAATTCTCATAGTTTTTACAAATATTTCCGCTATATACCGCAAATGAAATGATATAGCGAAATATAATAAAAGAATGAAAAATTAATTCACATGTTTTACTTATAATCATGTATGCCACTCAATTTCAAGTTCAATTACTCCACAAGGTGCATTTTTTTAGGTAAAAAAAAATTGCAAGTGTTCTTGAGGTGGAAACAGTCAGTTAGCAGAAGCAATTTATTAATTAAACTGAAAGCCTAACCTAAACCACAGAGAGTTGTCATAATACACACGATCATAAAAATAAATGTGGTTGCTACTAAATTACTCGACTATAAAATATTCATGAATATGCGAAATATAAAAGTGATCAAGAAAGACCGACAGAAGAAATCACAAATCTTTTTTAGCCTACAAGCAACGGCACTTAATTAATTCATAATTCTGAAAATCGTAAGATTATTATTAATATTTTTATATCCGGAAATATTTAAGAAAAATACACAAATAATGGCAGCTATAGCGAGCTAAGAAGAACACCACGCAAGAATGAGCAGGAAAAAAATTTGTAGAAGTTTTAATAGGTAATCAAAGTATGTAAAAATCAGCATAGTTGACTGATCTAGAAGTTAATTAAATATTTCTCGCAAGGATTTTTTTGTTAGTTTCTTTTCCGTAATCATGCAGCGGCACTAGCGTTAGCTTTCTAGATTCTTTTCTCGCCTTGTCTATGTTCTCAAATCTTGTTTTTTTGTAGCGTCAACTAGTTTTTTTCTGTCATGACAATGGTTGAACAGCTGTTGCGACTTTGCATTATTTTTTTTAGAAAAGGTCATTAAGTGCAAAAGTTTTTGCCTAAGGCAATTCTTGTAAATAAATGTCATACATGAGATCAGAAAATTTGTTTTGCATAGATTTGTCATAAAAGCGTAAAATATTAGATAAAAAGCTTTAATCATTCACTTTTTATAAATGCTTATATTTCAAGTTCAATTAATCTAATTAATACCTTGGAAAACGGCATGTAGGCTTGTTCATTTTATATTTCACTTCAGACATCATGCCAAAATGTGCATGCATGCATCAAGACTGCACAAAAGCATTTGATTCGGGTCAAGTTGAAGACAACAATTTTTATTAATTTATTTGTTATACCGCAAATATAAATAACATTGTTGGCAGCCGATTAAGAAGATCAACAGTATTCGAGTTGCAAATTACAAGCGGATAAATTTGTTAAAGCATTAAAAGGAAGTCTTCCACTTTATTTTGCTTACTTTAATAGCGACAATCGATTGAATTAAATTTTAATAATGAACATAATTAATTCTGCGTAATATGCTACTTAGTTTCACTTAAAAGTGAGTAAGTTTTGTGTTTCTACGTAAAAATATCTCTTGGTTTTTCTATTTAAACTTGATTTATTAATCTGATAAAATTTTCTTGTAAGTTATTTGCAAGTTATGGCCATTTAATATTAAGATTTTCTATTTTAAATAAAAATAAGAAATATTTTAATAAATTCAATAAGAATGTAAACAATAAAGAATAGAATTAAAATATTCAACAATTCCAAAGTCTGATTGTAAAACTGAGAAAAGAGAAATGAAAAGAATCAGGCCAATAGTAAGTTATTTCCATCATTATCTCGCTTGCCTTCATTGAAAATGTACAACATGAAAACACCGCTATAATAAAAATGTCCAATATTCCCCGTATGACTCACAATTTCCTTTCTTTTTTTTCTTATTGAATCAAAAAAATCTTATGATATAAAGCGGTTTTAATATCATCAATATACTAGAAACTGGTTTTTGAAGAGGTTCAATGACGTCAGTACAAACAATTTGTTATGTATATCACGAAAGAGCAAAAAAGTAAAGAGGAATCGCTAATGATGAAATTAAGAAGAATTTCAAATAAAATGTAATTATAATATAAGTCAAGTTCTCTTTTATAGATGACAGCGTTTGAGTGTTCTTGATATCTTGCTTAGATTGACAATCTTGCTTTATAAATCCTGGTTAATTTATTTGTAGCTCATTAGGAAAACAAGCTTAGGAATTTGTGAATAAGAACAAGAAATAAATGACCTGCCAAAAATTCCTAAATTTTGGGCTTTGAATTTTCTCACTAACATGTGTTTAAGTTATTAAGTTAAGCTTCAATACAATTTCAATAAAAAGATTTTTTCAGTTTTTACCTCTTCATCAATGAAAAATAATTAAAAATATTTTCATGTTCACACAGACATTTGTACAATAATGATGATGTTTCGGATGAGCTTGTATTTTTTTAATTATTTGACTTTTTTTTCGGATTTATTAAGAATTCAACAATAAAAAACGTCTGGCGCAAAAAATCTTGTCTTAGTTATAAATCACACTTTACAAGCATGAATTTAAAGTGTGAATAATAAAGCTCACCTTTGCTCTACTGTGTAGTTTAATTTTTCAAGTTCAGGCACAGCACACCAATGTTCTTCTGGCACGAGTGTGATAAATATTTGTGAAAAATAAACAAATGCGACGAAAAAGGCAAATGGAATCATTAATAAAAATAAAATTTTCTGATATCGACCAAAATCGCCAATGTGTGGCAGAAGATCATCGAAATCAATAATTGGCCGAGTCTGTGGTGTGATGGACTGTTGTGACTGTGGATATTTTGAATCTCCATTGTGTTCGGGTTTCACTTCTAAAATTGCTGTCGATGGCAATTTCTCATTGCTCACATATGCTTTATTTACATAGGTATTTTGTGGAAGTGTATAACTTTGTGCTTCTTCAGGTCGAGGCGTCATAATTATTTCTCTTTTATTTTGTAGACCACTATAATTTAATTGTTATTAAATGTTTTCACTTTTTTATTTTTTTCTCTCACTTAAATCACATGTAAATGAATTTGCAATTGCACATAATTAATTTATTTTATGCCTTTACAAAAAAAAATATTATCTAGTCCACGAATGAATTTTTTAATTTTAATTTATTTATTTATTATTGGCAGGTTTTCTCTTTAAATTATTATTAAGAGACACGCAGCACAATATTATACGAATACGGACTCGACAAGCGAAAATTACTTGCAATACTAAATCGCTGCTCACCACAAAGTTTTCTTTTTATACAAAGAGATCAACACTTGGTCAAGTTTTACGCTCAATTTCAACGAAAATATGACTTAACGAAAGAGAATATTAAAGAAAAACATGAGAATGCGATGAGCTGCTTTACTTTATTTCTCTCAAGAGCGTGAGAGAGATCGTAATCAAATTATTGCTCCTGCTTGAGGTGTCGATCGCGAGAAGCATGTAAAATTGTGAAAATTATGCGTAAAATTGAGCAATATGTGAAGTAAATTTGATTTTTGCACATATTTTAATGCTTTAATTTGCTGGAAAATGAAATTGATTGGATTAATTAATCATGCATGTGAAGGAAAGAGATCGAGATTTTATTGAACTGACAATCGATTTTTAATGAAAAGGATCGAGTTGCTAATTAATTATTTTTAGAATGTAAATGTAATTTTCGCTTCAATAAAATTTATAAGAAAAAGAAAATTAGTGTAAATTTAATAAATAATGAACTATAATAAAAAAAGTTCATGGAGCAGATCAGAATACGCTACTGGTTAACATTTTTCAAATTGTCTATCAACATTAAATTTTTGTACAAAAAAATTCTTAGCTTTTGATAAAAGTAGAAAAGAATTCAAAATTATTTTTAGTGTTTTTAAAAAATGTATTTCATAATATTTAGAGAATTTTCTTTATTTTTATTTTTAAGATTTATTTTTTAAAAAACTTCATAATCAAAATTAGTAAAATTTGCTAAAATGTTAGTAAAATGTCCAAAAATTTCTCTTGTAAATTTTCAATAAATTTTTTAACCAAAAAGACTGAAAAGTCTTAATAAATTTTAGTAAAATTCGATGAATTGTAGAAAAAAATTAAAATTAGACTATTAATTTATTAAATTTTTTAGTGAAATTGATTGTCTTTTATAAATTTGTTTACTTTCAGTGTTTTTTCTCTGAGTGTACAAATAATTTTTTTCAACATTTTACACAGGAGTTTTCTCAACTTTCTTAATTTGATTTCGATTTTGGAAATTTTCTTCATAAGTAATTTTCTTATACAATTCTAAAATGCACATATAAACGTGAAAAGTAAAATAAATAATAGCTACAGAAATAGAAATTATTATAAGAGCTATGACGTTTGTACTAATTTTGTTATTTGGAACATAAATGTAATAAATAACTACTCCATAAATAATATAATAGCTGACAGTAGTAAAAAAGATAGTCACATAAATAGTATCAAAAATGACTAGTGGCAACATAAAAAGATGCTTTTTCTAAAATTGAAAAAATTTAAATTTTTTAAGTAAAGTAGGATTCATACTTGCATGCATTTTACTTGATATATTCACATTGTTTGTCAAGTTGATTTCAAGTTGACTTAAATAAAAGTTTTTCAAATTCATTCAAATTAAAGTTGTTTCAATCAAAATACATAAAAACTTTAGGAAATTTGAATTCCATACAAATTTGTTAGATTTCAAACAAATTAAATAAAATCTGAATGAATAAAGACATTTTTGTGTAAGTCAAATTGAAATCAACTTGACAAAAAATATGCTCATGTCATGTAAATTATGCATGCAAGTCTGAACTTTAGGAAAAATAAATAATTCATTTTTACCTTATAAATTCCATAAATCCAAGGAAAAGATGCGAAAATTGATATTACTTGATTACTTATAATCCATGGGACAAAATAATTTGGGAAAACTGTAAAATATTTTTTTAAAAATAATCAAAGAAACAAAATATTTTCTCTACCTTTTTCACCTTCAAGAGCTAAACCAATAATAGTTAGAACATTGAAAGCGACTCCCAATCTAAAAAATAAAAGTTTCAAAATATACTGGTCAATAGTGAAAAAATAACGATCAAACTGATTTTGAAAACAGTCGCAAAATTCTTAATAGATTTAAGCATAAATTTAAAAAAATTCTTTTACTTAAAATTTTTATCTTAATTTTGAAGATTTATTAAAAAGCTTGATTTTCTTTGAATTTTTTAATAGTTGGAATAAGATAAATATTAGTCAAAAAAAGATACCAGAGTTTAATCATAAAATGAGAGTTATAAATTCAACGGAATATTTATTAAAATTTATACGCAATATTTGATGACACTTTAAGGTACTATGGACCTAATATTTAAATTTCAACCATTTATGAAATTCATAAAAATAATTATAAAATTTACCCTCCTTTAAAATAGCCAAAAACTTCTAACTCAATGCATTTACAAAATTTTTCTGCCATTTTTCTTTTTCTTTTATTATCTTATCGAAAAGAAAGTAAGAAATGCGTGTTGTTTTCACGAAAGGTTAAAACTCACTGAGATCTTTTTGTTTCTCACGAATTTTCTCATGGGTAAACATCTAAAAATAGAAAGATTTTCTGAAACAAAATTTTGATATAAGCAGAAAAAGCTGGAAATAGCTGAAAATAAACAATACTTCAATGACTTATGGCACCGAAGTAAATAAACAAACATTTAAATCCATAATTGATTTATCTGACTGTTGACTGTTTAAGTATTATTGTACATTAATGTCAAATATATTCATACTAGGTAGAATTAAAATCAGCATCTGTTTAATAAATTTCACAATAAAAAATTAATCATATATTTTAATATTTGCATTTGTAGATAGACTAATTTAAAAACATCTTAACTGGTTTGTTTTATCCTCCAATAGGTAGGAGTCATTTCCTTATAAAAATGATAAATTTATTTTACATTTTTTATTAATCACGTAAAAATTATTTAGTAAAAACCTTAATTAATAAAATGACATGAAAATTATGAAAGTGATTAATTTTCAATTGGTTTATTCTAATGTCATGCTTTCAGAACACATTGAAACTTTAATTTAATCCATGTTTACAATATTTAATCTTTATTTACATTTTTAAATCTTTGTTTTCATTTTTTAATCCAACTTATTTATTTTCAATCTAAACTAATTTGCAAAATCAGATTTGAAGTTTGTTCACAATTGAAACAAACAAAAATGAAACTTAGTGAATGGAAATTTATAAATTTTATGTCAGTTATGACTGCCTTAAGATTATTTTGCTTATTACAGGCTTCTAATTGAAACTTTTTGCATGAGAATTTAAGAAATTTTATTACCTGTGCAAAACAAAAATAAAAATGATTAGAAATTTCGATTTTATGAGAAAATTTTGTGAAAAAAGTTTTAAGTACTGAGTTATAAGCCCTGAACAATAAATATATTGATAGAAGTTTTTGTGCACACAGGAAAATTTGCTATTATGCGATTTAAAAAATAGTTAAACGTCACTGATAATAGCAAAATTATCGTAAAATTATAGTTAAACATCATTGTCATTAAAATGACTAAAAATGAGTCACGAAAACTTTGAATTTAAAGTGAAAATTGACTCAAAACATTACGGAAAAAAATCAGTCGTAAGAAAAATCGATAAAACCAAAATGGAAAAAAATGTTCTTTGCTATCAGAAGGAAATGAAAATGTTTTGGTTTTGATTGTAAACAAACCAGTGTAAAATTCTTATCAATATAAAAACAAAATTGTAAACTTATTGGTTTTCATAAGAATTTTAAAATACATTCGCACTTCTGATAGTCTGATGAATCATTCCTATTTCAAACAAGTTTTTTTCTCCATTCACTTTTGCTAATTCATTAATATTGCAAACTTTTCTTTCTTCACACTTTTAGACTTTTAATCTGCACTAGCTCTTTGTGAATCATCTCCGAAAAAAGAGAAACTATCAAATTATCATAAAGTAAAAATGAATATTATGAATAAAATAATGAGGACTGGTGGTCGTAGTTCACCGTCAAACAACGAATCAAGTGATGGCTCACAAAATCAACTCGGTCTTATGCACTTGAAGAAATTATTTAATGAACTTACACATCCAAAAGAGCCATTATCAGAACAAGAACGCGATAGTAAACTTTACAACATGCTGCCTTTATTCTGCAAAGTTTTCGGCACTTGTCATTCGGGTGAAATGAATGAAAAATTCTGGGACATTCTCGCATTTTGTCAACAAATTTCTCGTTTAATGGTGTCAGAAATAAGAAGAAGAGCAAGCAATCAATCGACAGAAGCTGCATCAATTGCAATTGTGAAATTTTTAGAAATTGAAAATTATGAAGAATCATCAAATGGTTGGATGTTGTTGTCTGCACTTAATTTGCTTGCAGCAGGAGATCAAACAATTATACAAACGATGACATCAGCTTCTATACCATCAACACTCGTAAAATGTCTTTATTTATTCTTCGATTTGCCTGACATCACTGATGAAGAAGAAAATCAACCAAATGAAGGCTGCGATTTTACACCAAGAGAAAGAAGAATTTTATTACAAAAGATTTTCGTTCAATTATTAGTTAGATTGTGTTCTCATCCTCATTCAGCTGAAGAATTAGCTAGAATGGATGATTTAACTTTACTATTTTCGGCAATAACATCACAATGTCCAAATTATAACATTGTATGGAGAAAATCAGCAGCTGAAATTCTTACAACACTTTCAAGACATGGATTGACTGATCCGGTTGTGAGTTATATGCATTCAAAAGGCTGTGTGGCACTATCAATTGACAATATGCAACGTTCACCTCAATTAACACCACTCGAGGTTGTTGAAATGTTTGTAGCAATTTTTTGCTTTCTAAAAGACTCAAATGAAGTTTCACAAACATTATTGGAAGATTTTAGAATGTGCCAGGGTTATGCTTTCATTTCTGATTTTCTATTAAAATTAATTGAAGAGAAAGATCATCAAAATGGTGAGACTGAAGCAGCCATAAGAAATCTTGTCTTCATGATTGCATCATTATGCATGTGCGGCTTTCAAGAGCTTCAACCAAATCCAAATTCAACTGGATCGCTTTTTAAAATGCAAGGCTTTCAAATGCCACAAACGACATCGCGTGGAACTTCTGTGAGAAATGTTTATGCTTTTCAAGTTTTACAAAATGTTTTTCTCAAATCAAATTCACCATCATTATGCTGCACAATCCTTGATGCCATTTCAAGTGTCTATCATTCTGACAATGCAAATTACTTCATTTTGGAATCACAAAACACATTAAGTCAATTTACAGAGCGAATTCATCTTAAAAATCCCGAAATTCAAGAAAAGTTCTTTGAGTTGCTGGAATTTATTGTATTTCAATTGAACTTTGTTCCCGTGAAAGAACTCATCTCGTTGTCCATTTTATTAAAAACAAATCATTCCATAAGTTGTAGTATTTCATGTATGAAAACGCTGCTCAACATTCTAAAACATAATACAATATTTAAGGATGTGTACAGGGAAGTGGGAATATTAGAAGTGTTCGTGACATGCCTCAATCGTTATTGCTCGTTTTTGGATAATCATTTTGCGGGTGATGGCAGTTATGAAGATAAAGTTAAAAATCTTACTGATGGTAAGAAATTTCTATTAAAAATCTTGACATAATTTTTTACATATTTTTTTTGTAGATTCAAATGAAACATTAGGAAAATTAATACTTGAAGCTCTTACAATATTAATGTCCAGCAATAATAACAATAGTAATGTCTTTCGTGAATCAGGTGGTGCTAAAACGATTCATGAAATGGTTAAATTTAAGCATTGTCGTGACTCAATATTGGGAATAATAAGAGAATTGATTTTATCGAATAGTGGTGAAGATGATATGCTATTTATATTGACAACGATGCATTCGGCGCCTCCACATAATATTGAGCTAAAAATACAGATATTAAAATCTGTCTTAGGTTGTCTGCGTGATTCACATCGTACTCGTGTAGTCTTTAGAAAAGTGGGTGGATTTGTGTATGTTTCAAGTGTATTTGTGTCACTTGATGGAAAATTATCAGACAATTCTGACATTATAATGGATGGTGAGACAAATGATGAGCGAAAAATTCATTTGAAAGACTTGTTGCATCTTCTCAACATTGTTTTTCAAACACTTGCAACATCAATGCGTTTTGAACCGGCCAATGCGAAATTTTTTGCTCAAGAAATTTGTTCGACATCACTCTGTGACACTCTGCGTCTTCTTGGATGTTTTAGCAATCGTACAGTATTTTCTGATGGACCACAGAGCACTGATATATTTGAGAATATCGATGGATACTATCAAAATGTGTTCACTGGCAGTCTCACAAAACCGGAATTTTCTTCAGACTTTCCATTGTCATTATCGTTTTCTACTTTAGTTTATCGATTATTATATGACCTTGTGCTTGACAATTATGAAAAACCAAACTTGTCTGGAGTTTTAAATATTTCAATGACAAATCAAACAAAACCAGAAGTGAGTAAATTGCAAAAATTAGATCCACGTGTTGCAGTTTCATCATTAAATCTGACACAACCACTTCCTGAACCATTAATAGTACACCCTGGAATAGTATTATGCATGTTACAACTTTTACCATCAGTTGAACATGAAAGTGAAGTCATTCGAGGTCAATGTCTTCAATTGTATTTGGCAGAAGTCATTAAAAGTCTCGTTCGAAGTGAAAGAAATCAACAAATTATGTGCGAATATGGCTTAGCAGGTCATTTGATTAAAATAGCAAAGTCAGTGCTAAGTGAAGAGAAAAACGTCCTTCATGTTCCACTTCAGTACATTTTAGAGCGATTAGCAGCTCAAGCTTTAAAGCCGACAGAATTGAGGGAATTTTTGCGATTAGCTTCGCCTTTGCAATGCGAAAATATTGAGATTGGAAAGCCATATAAAGTCGGTGGATCAGTGCCATTGACGAGAATTAAGACGCTTGTGAGCATGACAACACCGAGAGATTTTCGTGCTCATGGGTCATCATGCACTGTGCCCCCATTTGTTGAATTTGACATGTTAGCTGAAGGCTTTGGTTGTCTTTATCTACCGAGTATTGCACCTCAAGCACCTGCAATGGGTGGTGGAAATAATATGGAATCAACTACAGTTGGTGGAATTGGAACAGGTGAAAGAATTTTCCCGCCACAAACTGGTTTGACTTATTCTACATGGTTTTGTGTAAGCTTTTAAAATTGAATTTTTTTATTGGAATATATTGAGTAACTTGTTTATTTTTAGGTTGACAAATTTTCTGATCCACGAACAGATCCACATTGTGTAAGATTATTGACACTTACAAGAATAGTCAATAATTTAAAAGAAGACAATGTTGTATGCTTGTCAGTTCTTCTATCAGCTCGAGATAAAGCCATTATTGTTTCAACTCAAGAAACTTTTCTACCGCCAAGTAAGATTTTTAAAAAATATGTTCATTCATATTGTGTTCATACAACAAAGTTGACCGTTAAATTTTAAATTTTCACTAACACAAAAAAAACAATGTCCAAACATTGTTAAATCAAAATCTTTAAATTTCTCCTAATTACTTAGATTTCATAGTACAGAACTATTTTACCACATTATTTATGATAGAAAGAATACAATGAAAGTAATTTAAATGAATGAAAATAGATATTTAAAGAGATTTTGACAATTTGAATTTGTTGCTCACTAATACAAATAAAATTTGTTGTGTGTCAGTTACAATTTGTATGAAAAGATTTATTCAATATTTAATTTATTTATTTATTGCTGACAATTTTTCATCCTCCAGATATAGGCGAATGGGAACCAGATGGAACAGGAGACAGTAGTGCAAGAATTTGGTGTCCTGATGTTTTACATGAAGGACAATGGCATCATTTGGCAGTTGTTCTAAATAGAGCAGTTTTAAAGAACTCGACCTTTTCACTCTTTCTTGATGGTCAACATATGCATACACAAAAATTACATTATATTTCACAAACACCTGGTGGTACAACGAATAGCAGTGTCAATGCTACAAATTCAGTGTACGCAATTATCGGTACACCACCAGCATGGCGTCGTTATTCTCGTTTATGTTGGAAACAAGGAGTCTGCCATCTTTTGGAAGATGTTTTAACAGCACAAACAGTATCAATAATTTTTCAACTTGGTCCACATTATATGGGTTCATTGCAGGCACCACAAATAAGAAAAAGTTGCGATCCATTAAATCCATTGCTGCCAGAAGAACGTGTAGCATTCGGATTAAATGCAAAAGCAATGAGTCAATTGACACTTGCAAGAATAAGAAAAGTTTATAGCCGAACTGACAATAAAATGATTGCAAAGCAATTGGGAATGAGTTCAAATGAAAATGCCACACCAATTCGAATTCTTCATAATTCTGCTGGACATTTAGCTGGTTCCGCAAGGACATTAGGTGGTGTAGTTGTTGGCTATTTGGGAGTTCGAGTTTTCAGTCCAAGTCCTGTTTCAACAATGATGGGAACAGTTGGTGGTTGCAATGTTTTACTTGGAATTATCGCAATGGCACAGGATGTTGAAAGTCTTTATGCTGGTGTTAAAGCATTGACTTGTGTAGTTAAAAGTAATAAAGCAGCACAAGCAGAAATGGATAGAAAACGTTGCTATCAAACTTTGGCAATGTTTTTCAAAAAAAAAAGAAATTTATTAAATTCACACATTCTGCATCTCACGTTTAGTCTTGTTGGAACCGTCAATTCTGGTCAAGAAACTTCAGCAGCAATTCCGAATGTAACAGCATTTCAAGATTTACTTTGTGATTTAGAAATTTGGTTAAATGCACCTAATGGACTTTTGAGATCACTTCTTGAACATCTTTTGGAATTGGTTTCAGAATCAGCTGAAAAAAGAACAAACATTAAAATCATGCGAGAACTGCAGTTAGTGTCAAAATTGCTGCACATTATTGGTGAAATAAATGAAAATTCAACACGTGAAATTCTTTTTTCGCTTCTTTCAATTCTTCTTGGTGGTCAACCGCGTCTTGTTGATCTTCTTCATTTTGGTCAATTTATTACGGCAAAATTGCCAAATGGTACTGAAAGTGAGAAAAATTTAGATCTAACACATTTGGTATCAAATAAAGATTTTACAATTATTGAAGATTCTGAAATTGGTGTAACAAATGCAATGAGAAATATCATTTTAAGAAATCGTTGTCTTTCACTTCTTCATTCTTTATTATTTACCATTCGAAATACAGTCAATGCGATTATTTGTGATGAAATCTCAAAAATCCTTGGAATTGATTGGATTTTACTTTTTATGCAACCGCATATGCATTCATCAAGTGTTGTTTGGAGTATGAGAATTCTTGTTGTGCTTCTTGCAAATGAAACATTAATGACAAGATTCCGTGATGGAACAATGAATGGTGGATATTTGAGAAATACAGAATTAATTTCACAAAATAAAAATGCTGTTGTAATTCAATCAGCTCAATTGCCACCAAGTCCAGCTAGTCCAAGTTCTTTAGTTTCACAACCTGGTGTAATTTTGCCTTCTCAAATTGCTGGTGAAGTTAAATTGCAAGCTCTAACAATCAATGGCTTTCAATATCTTGAATGGATTTTACCACATCATTTAGAGGTGCCTGAGCTTTATTTCTTGCTCACAGCACTTATTATGGGACAACCAGTAAAACTTTTAGCATCAGAACATACAAAACTTGATCTTGATAGAGTTTGGGCATTTCTTTGGGGCGGTCCAGTTTCATCAAGCGCCAATAGTCCAAAAGTTGTTCTTTGCCCAGAAGCAGTTTGCGTGCTCTTGACTATCGTTCGCACTATTGTACATTCTAATAATGAAATTGAATGGCTCAAGAATCATCCAGTGACAATAATTCAAGTGATTTTTTCATTGTATCATAATTTGCCTGACTTCATGCCAGTGCTTATGCTAGCTGAAGTTATATGTGCTCTTGTAGCCATTCTTTTTCCGCCTGATAGTGAAATGGAAAGTGAGAGTAATGCATCAACACCTGAAGGTGAAGTAACACAAAATCCAATTCTTCTTAGCTCATCATCACGTAATGAACATCAATTGACTGATCATCCTGTGAGGAAATTTGTAATCGATTTACTTCGAGTGATTGTTGTTGATTCATTAAGTCTTGCTGTTGTTGGAAAAACTCCCGTAATTGATCTCGTATTGGATGCATCACCTGAAAATTGTACAATGGCAATGCAAATAACTTTTCAAACAGAAATAATAACAGCTTTGATGGATCATCTTTTAGCAGCTGATATGTTAGTTGGTGAACAAGCTGCATTGCCGATTGTTCCATTGCTTCAATCACATATACAAAATATTGCACCAAATGTCTTTTATCTAACAGCAAGAATTGTTGATAAATTATGGCAAGGATGTTTACATAAAGATGCACATGAGATTTTTGAATTTGTTGTTAAACTTATTGGACAAGCAAAAAGAAGAACTTCAAGTATTTCTTTAGAACAATTGCATCACTCTCTAAATAGAACAATTCTTTATCTTTTATCACGACCAACTGAAACAGTTGCTGAACAAATGGCAGTGCTTGATACTTTGCACAAGCTTACAACAAATCGATTACTTATTTTTGGCGCTGGAAATCATGAACTTGAATTTATTGGATGTCTCACTTTCTGCTTGCTTCAACTTACTGCTGATATGAAAATTGAGCTTGATTCAAATGCTAAAAATACAACATGGCATGTAAATCCACGAAATGAAATGGTCGAGTCGAGAGATGAAAAGTTAAATCACCATCAAGGTCGAAATTTAATTGTTGGTGCAGCTTTTCGTGTTTGGGAAGAACTTTATGTTTGTAAAAAGCCAGCAATTGAAGAAGTTTTTAAAGTGACACTTACAAATCCACCACAAAATGCAAAAGCACCTGATTTAGCAACAACACGTGAACAAGTGATTGAAGCAGGCATTAAATTATGGCATCAATATATTGACAATGAAAAGAAAGCAACGAGACATGTGCCATGGGAATTGCATAATCAAATTCAATCGAAAATACAAAAAGTCACAGGCGGATTGACTCGTCTTGCAAGTAGATCAAAAGTGAAGAAAGAAGAAGGCACAAAAGCAAAAACTTCGATCAAAAAGGAAGTTGCTTTAGACTGGACGACACTTCATATCAATTTAGTTAGAGATTTATGGGAAATGCGCTGTGCTCAATATATTCATATGTCACAACATACTCAACGTTATGTTTTACAAGAATGGATACAATCTGAAGGTGAATTGATAAGAGAAAGAGGATTATGGGGACCAACATGTGGATCAATTTTGGATAAATGGATGCTTGATTCAACTGAAGGTCCACATAGAATGAGAAAAAAGACAATGCGAAATGATCTCTTTTATCAACAATATCCATATCGTCCTGAACTTGAACTTCCTGATAATGTAAGTTATAAATTATTGAATTTTCATACAGTTTGATATTGAATGCAAATTTTACTTGACATTTTCAAGTTGACTTTCAAAAAATGTTTCTAATTCATTTAGATTAAATTTAATTTAATCAAAAGTTATAATAAATTTAAGAATCATTCAATTTCATACAAATTTAATGGATTTCAAACGAATTAACTAAAATATAAATGAATTAAAAACGTTTTTTATAAGTCAACTTGATAAAAAATATCAAGTAAAATGCATGCATGTCTAAACTCTACAATCAGTGTCGATTTTTATAAAAAATCATTTTGTTTTTCCTAAAATTAGAAACAACTGAAATATAAAGTAGCTACAAGTTTTGATAGTAAGAAATATTTCCAATGCTATCAAACAACTCATCATCAGACAAGAGTTTTATGTGAAGCTGAAGTATCAAATCAAGAATCTCAAAAGACACTAGACAAGTCTGAAAATACACCACCACAAACACCAACTCAACAACAAGCCTTAACTTTAAATCGCTCACAAAGCGAACCAGGTGAAGAATTTGATGAAGATGTTGAGGAAGAAGCTTCAATGGTGCCTGACAATCAAACACTGTTAAGAATGCTTGAAGAAAATGAAAAGGTACAAAAATTTAATTCCAATTTCAATATGATTTTAATTAAATTTTTATTAGATCTCACATATGTTCCGTTGTGCAAGAATTCAAGGTTTAGATACATCTGAAGGTTTGATATTATTTGGAAAAGAACATTGCTATGTAGTTGACGGTTTCACATTGCTGAAAAATCGTGAAATTCGTGACATCGATTCAATGCCGAATGGCACATATGAGCCAATTCTTCCTAATCCTTCTGGAAGTCCACGACGATCTCAAAGCATGAGGCAGTGCTCGAAATTTGCTTATGAAGGAATCAGAGAAGTTCATAAGCGGCGATATCTTTTGCAGCCAATCGCATTAGAAATTTTCTCTGGTGATGGTCGAAATTATTTGCTGAGTTTTCAGAGAAAAGTTCGAAATAAAGTTTATCAGCGAGTTATGGCTTTAGCAACTTCAATTGCTGACAATGCTCAATCATCAGTTGCTGGTCAAAGAAGAACAGCAAGTGTTGAACAAACTTCTGGCCTGTTGAGCAGTTTGATTGGTGAAACTTCTGTAACACAACGTTGGGTTGTAAGTATTATTAGGAAATTTTTTAAAAGTTCTTTTACTAATCAAATATCTTTTGGATAGCGTGGCGAAATCTCAAATTTCCAATATCTTATGCATCTTAATACACTTGCTGGTCGCTCATATAATGATCTCATGCAATATCCAGTATTTCCATGGATTCTTGCTGATTATGATTCTGAAGATCTTGATTTAAGTAATCCTAAAACATTCCGTGATTTTTCTAAGCCAATGGGAGCTCAATCAGCTGATCGACTGGAACAATTTCAAAAGAGATTTAGAGAATGGGATGATCCAATTGGTGAAACTCCACCATATCATTATGGTACTCATTACAGCTCTGCTATGATTGTCTGCTCTTATCTAGTTCGACTTGAACCATTTTCTCAACATTTCTTGCGCTTGCAAGGCGGACATTTTGACCTTGCAGATAGAATGTTTCACAGTATTAAAGAAGGATGGCTTTCAGCATCAAAGCATAATATGGCTGATGTTAAAGAATTGATACCCGAATTTTTCTATCTTCCCGAGTTTCTTGTCAATTCAAATTCATTTGATTTGGGAACGAAACAGAATGGTGAAGTATTGGGTGACATAATTTTACCATCATGGGCCAAACAAGATCCTAGAGAATTCATAAGAGTTCATCGACAAGCTTTGGAATGTGACTATGTTTCACAACATTTGCATTTGGTAAGAGTAATTAAAAATTTATAAGGAATAGAATTTAATTGTGGATAATGTTACAGTGGATAGATTTAATCTTTGGCTATCGACAACAAGGTGCAGCAGCAGTTGAAGCTGTCAATGTTTTTCATCATTTATTTTATGAAGGAAATGTTGATATTTATAAGTAAGTTTTAACTTTTTCTGTATGAAATTCTTTATTTAAATTAATATTTTACAACAGCATCGATGATCCATTAAAGAAAAATGCAACAATTGGTTTCATTAACAATTTTGGACAAATTCCAAAGCAATTGTTCAAAAAACCTCATCCATCAAAGAAAATGAATCCATTGCGACATTCTGTTATGGATTCAAATCCGATTCTATCAACTGGTTCATCAGTTCCTGTTGAAAAATTGTTCTTTCACAATTTAGACAATTTGAAACCTAGTTTGCAACCTGTTAAAGGTAAAAATTTATTACAAATTTTATACTTTAATTTGTTATTAAAATATTTCTTTAAACAGAACTCAAAGGACCAGTTGGTCAAATTTTGCATCCTGACAAAGCAGTTCTTGCTGTTGAGCAAAATAAAGTTTTAATGCCACCAACTTTTCAACGTTATATCGCATGGGGTTTTGCTGATCATTCCCTTCGTATTGGAATGTATGACAGCGATCGAGCAATGTTTGTATGTGAAACAACATCACATTCTGGTGAAATTCTTGCTTGTGCTTCACCAAATGCTAGAACAATAATCACAGCTGGGACAAGTTCTGTTATAACTGTTTGGGAATTAGACTCAAGACACAAGTCATTAAATGTTAAGCATTCACTTCATGGTCATACAGATGCTGTCACATGTTTAGCTGCAAGTCCAGCTTACAATATCATTGTTTCTGGTTCACGTGATGGAACTGCAATAGTTTGGGACATGAGTCGATACATTTTTGTTCGTCAATTGAGAGATCACGTTGGAATTGTTGCAGCTGTAGCAATTAATGATTTGACTGGAGATATTGCAACTTGCAGTGCAACATGGCTTCATTTATGGTCAATTAATGGTGATTGCCTTGCAACTGTAAACACAAGTATTGGATCAGCTGATAGAATGCAACAAATTTTGTGTGTTGCTTTCTCAATGACACGAGAATGGGATTCACAAAATGTCATTATTACTGGTTCAACTGATGGTGTTGTTAGAGTAAGAATTTTTATTTAATTTTGCCTTATATTATAGACAATAATTATGAAATTGATTACAGATGTGGTCAATTGATTATGTTCAAATACCAAATGAAAGATTAGAAGTAGCAGAAGAAGCAAAAGAAGAAACTGTTGTCGAAGTAAGCAAAGAAGAGATTAAAGAAAAGAAGAAGGCTGAATTAGTGAAACAAATGAGTTTATCAACTGATGGTGGAGGTAACAACATTGATTTTTATGAAAATCATAAATTACTAATAAATTTATTTAGCATTAGCAAAATCAGGATCTGAATCGAGTATATCAGAAGCTTGTGATAGCTTGAAAGAATCAAAGAAGCAATTTGAAGATGAAAAAGATGAATGCAGTGACAAAGAAGATCAAACAAAGAACAAAAGCCTTTTGGGAGTTGACAATAAATCAAATATGAGCAGTGCAAAATCAATGACACAATTATTAAATGCAACTGATGGTGTAAAAAGAAGAAAAAACAATCGACGGGAATCAAATTTGAGAAGTGTTTCACATATTGAGCAATCAGTTGATGACTCTGATGAAGACGTTCCAACAACATCAGAAAAAGGCATACGTCCAAGTAAGTCAGATACTAGTCTAACAGAATCATTTGTTATGATTGATAACGATGGTGGTAGTGGTGGTGGTCGAAGATTTTCTAACAAGCAAAACATTTTGAGAGATGGTGAGTGACGGATGGACAAAAAAATTTAAAAACAAAAAAATTAATTAAATTTTTTAATTTAGGGTTCAAATGGCAAAAACAGTTAGTATTTAGATCAAAATTAACAATGCACACAGCATATGATAGAAAAGATAATTCTGAACCTGCAAGTATTACTGCTTTAGCTGTGTCAAAGGATCATAGAACTCTTTATGTTGGTAAGTTTAAAGGAAACTTTTTTGCAACTTTGTTCTAGTTTTTTAAAATAAACTTTTCTTTCTATAGGTGATGCTCGAGGACGAGTATTTTCATGGAGTGTAGCAGAACAACCTGGTAGAGGAATGGCAGATCATTGGTTGAAAGATGATAGTGCAGATCAATGTGTTGGTTGTCATATTAGGTAAAGTATAAAACTCTTGTCCAATTTTTGAATTAAAAACTAATTTTTTTCACAGATTCTCAATATATGAACGTAAACACCATTGCAGAAATTGTGGTTTAGTATTTTGCAATAAATGCAGTCGTTTCGAGTCGGAAATCTCGCGTCTTCGTATTCTTAAACCTGTTCGTGTATGTCAATCATGTTTTATGCAATTGAGACAGTCTTCAGTGGATAATTAAATGAAAAATCATTTTGTGACGATGACAAACCTCAGGATTGGATAATCAGGAGTAGCAGTTATTTCGTATATCATCTTCAAACCACTTTCCTTAACATCGCTCATTGCATTTACAAATGTGAGACATTAATATCCGAGTTATATAGTCAAATTTCTATTATAAAAAAAATATAAGACGATCCATCGGTATCAAATAGGATATTATGGTTAGCTAAAAGAGTTTATTAAAGACAAAAAAAAATTTATTAAATGGTGACCTGTAGTCGAACAAAAGAGATAAAAAAATTACAAAAAAAGTTGTTAGCGAAAAAAAATTCACCCCTTAATGAAAATACCATCAAGAATGTTGAACTTCACGTAGACGAAAAAAAAGTATCTTCTTCTAGTTGCATACATACACCACCACCCATATAAATAAAATTATATATTTTACGATGGTAATAATATTCACAGTGCGATAATAAAAAATGAATTGAAATTGTTATAATCAAATTAAATAATGTAGAACCTTATGAAAGAAAAAAGTACTATGCTGCATACAAAACACATCTATACACACATCCATTTAAACTATAACAAAAAATTTAGTTTTTAAGTAAATTTTTAATTATTCCATTTCTCTTATAATCCTGTACTAAGTATAAAATTATTTTTGGCTGTTTTTTTTATAATTTAGCTTATTTTTCACATCGATAATGAAATACAGTAAAAAAGAATTGTGTTAGAAAAGAGAGAGAACCAAAGAGTGGTAAAAACATATATTTATGTGAAACGATATTTGCAAGCTTTTTTGCAGTGATAGTAAAAGGATTTTCTTTGCATTATTTATAGTGTTTGTAACTTGCATGTATATTTTACTTGATATATTTTTTGTCATGTTGATTTCAAGTTGACTTACATAAAAATGCCTCAAATTCATTCAGATTAAATTTAATTTAATTAAAATACATAGTAAATTAAAGAATCATTAACTTTCTTATAAATTTACTAAGTTTTAAATAAATTAAATTTAATCTGAATGAATTTGAGGTATTTTTATGTAAGTCAACTTGAAATCAACTTGACAAAAAACATCAAGTAAACATGCAAGTTCGAATCCTAATTTATTTATAATTCAAAAGTATTTTTCTCAATTTTATTTTAACACTGAAAAGATGGAGAACAAAAAAATAATTTCAATCAATTTATTGCTATAATATTAAAGCTGAGTGCGCAGACCCTTATTCTATCTCCATCAAAATTTTTTTATTCACTCACTCAAACACTTTGTTTATTTGCATCTGTTTTAAAACGCAAGCTGTATCTTAATGAAATAAAAGAAAGAGAACAAAAAAGTGTATGAACTATAAATTAGCGAAAAAAAAAGAATAAAAAAATCAACAATGAAAAATTGTGCAATAAAGTGAAATTCTAAAAAATGCATTTTTATTCTCGATTTTTTACACGTTTCACTTGATTTCGCTTCACAACTGATTGCTTTTAATTAGCGTAGATAAATGCACCTTTGTGAATTTGCTAATTAACACCATAAAAGAGGAAAATACGGGAAATAAATTTTTCTGTTACTTTAAGCGGCGGTTGTATGATGATCTAGATAGAATAATTAAAACGAGCCTTTAGAATACCAAACCAGTGACCAAGTACCCGTGTTGCAGATCGGTGTACTTAAGCGGCAATGCGCTGTTGTACTTAAGCGCATTTTTGGTGCCTAGATCAGAGTTTATAACAATTACAGAAATATTAGATGCGTTTGTAAAAAAGATTCATGTGATAAGATATACTGGTTAAAGTAAATTTCAAATGTATAGGAAATTTCATTTTTTAATACTGTTTCGAATGAAATAATTGAAATTAAGTTGTAGGAAATAGCAGTCAATTAAGAATTCAGCAGGTAGTTCTTGTTTTGTTTACATTTTCATATAGAAATATATTTTATGAAAACTCGAGTAATGTAATTGCTGCTAATAATCCTAATCTATTAAAATTCTTGAAATCGTCTTTATAAATTTCGGTGATTTGAAAATAACAGTCAAATTCAAAAATACGCGAAGTTGGCTACGCGCAGCTGAAAAATTTTTTTGATCGCAGTCAACTTCGCGAAAAAAAAATTTTGTTTACAAATTTCAATATGGAAAATTAATTCATAATTTCCCAAGTTATATGACTAGTGACAGAAATATAAATAAGCGTCGCCGCACTAACTTTTTAGCACAAATCTAACACAAAAAACCGGAAGTCTCTAGCTATCATAGTTTTCGAGATCTCAGAGGGACAGCCGACTGCATTGTTGTTCCAAAAATGCGCTAAAAAGTAGAAAACTTCTCTCAATTTTCTACATCTATAGGAATAAGCCACGCCTATATTGAGTATTTTGGAAAGTTTTCTCTCATTTCTCAATGAAAAGTCCATTTTTCATGTCATGAAGCTTTTCATCTTTTCAGACAGTAATGCAAAGGCCAGAGACTACTCGGAAAAGTGGAAAAATTAAATATTAAAATCTTCACATCATGTGGAAAGAAAAAAATGCCTCACGTACTTTTTTGTGTGTTGTTTAGGGTTGATTTTTTGGATTTTTGGCATTCACTTTTCTCTGCATGAGTAATCTATTGTCTCACTTTTTTTCATCATATGAAAGAATGAAATTCACATTTTAAAAAGTTTGCTTAGTACTTTTGTTGAGAATGTTGGCAGGTTTGCCTATGCAATTATTTGTCATTTGCATAGGAATAGAAATCGTTTCTTCTTCTCTATTTTGATGAAAATTTTATTTTATAAAAGTTGAGTGCTGGTTGTACCAATATTTGAAAATGTTTTGTTTATTGCAGATTCTTTGCTTACATCATCTTGCAGGAAATATTTAAATTTAAAGTTCTTGTCTTAGATATTAATGAGTTTGACTGAATGATGATAATTATACAAAAGTTGGATAGCTAATTTATCATATTTATTTATTATAAGATAGAAATTATAAGTCAGTAAGAGAGAGTGAAATAGAATTGAATCATGGTCATGTAAATAATTAAATATTGACACACATTAATTGCATTTTAATGCAAATAATCAACGACATTCATTGAGAAACTAGTAAATGGTTTGGACATACACGCATGTATATATGAAAACATGTTAATCTATCAGAATATGTTAACATCATCGAAAATGATTTTTGATTTTCTCATTTTCAATTTGTAAATATTTGTCATGAATTTATTCATGTATAATATCAATATGTAGGATGATAGCGTGTGTATTTGATGTACATGGCACGATGATTTACTGGAGAAAAATGACACATGTCAAATTGAATATGAATAAATGGCAATGACGAGGAGAAATATTCAAAAGAAATGTCTTCTTTCTATCATGACATTTCAATGCTTAATGGACTCATTCAAAAATGAAATGAATTGTAAAAAAATTTTTATTTCTTAATTGAAATTTTTATATTTCTTTATTGAAAAACTAGCGTATCTGACTGGCTTTTATTTTTATATTTAAAAATTATTAAATTTCAATTATGTTTTGTTAATAATCAGTTAAAAATTTTAGACAACTGAAAAAGTTTCAAATGGAAATATGATTTTGCTTTACTACTAAATTTGAATTGTCAAAATTTTCATACAAAGTTCGTTAAATTTATAATAAAATTGCTCTACTTTTTTAATTCCAAAGTTGCTTTGTCGCATATAAAATGAGTATTCAATTGAACCTTTTCTCGTTGTTCATCATTGTCTATTCACTGTTTACTTTACAGAAATGACACGAACCATTTATCAAAAAATATATGGAGGTGGAAATTTTCAAGGTGTGAATTTTTTTATTTAGTTTTTGAGTTAAAGGTTTAGAAAACACAATATTTTCCAAATTTTAAAATTTTAGACTATTTTAAAAAATTTTAAAAAGTGATTTCTAAAAAGTTTGCTGTTGGATCAAGATCGACTCTATTTTTTATTATGATTTTCAGGACTTTTTTAAATGAACATTTTTTTCGTCCATCTGATGGACCATATTTGGGTCGAAATGCCCCAAAAATCACTTCTGACATGTTTTCTCGACGTTTTATGACATTTGAAGACTTTTTGGTAAAAAAATTTTTTTTGGTCCATGTGATGGACATGCATGTGGTGGACCACCTTTGGGTCAACACTTACCCAAAAAAACCACTTTTGATGGCTAATGTACATGTTGTAAAAAGCTATCAAACACTTCTTTCTGACTTACAGTTGTCGTTAACCTAATAGCAGAGTTGGAAAAGTAGCTACCTACTTTATCTACTTTTCATATAAAAATCTACTTTCTACTTTTATTTTATATGAAAAGTAGATATACTTTTCCAACTCTGCCTAATAGCGTATTTTTTTGCAGCAAAGAGCGAAAAACTGTCAATTATTATTTTATGAAAAAAATTTCAGTTATTTGCAAAAAGTAATTTTGAAATTTAATAATACAACTATTAATAATTGCATAGAAGTTTCGAGCTTTAGATCTTTAAATTGTAAGATTTGATTTTCTTATTTTCCATTTAAGTTAAATTTCTTTAAAACAAAAGTTGGCAAAAATCTTTTTTATATAAAAATTTTTAAATTTAAAAGTTTTTTGAAAGTTCCAATACCTTGACTAGAAATGAAAACTTCAACAATGCTACTAAAAAATGGCAAACCAAAAAGAGAGAAAGTATGAAGGAGAAGGTAAAAAGAAGAGAGGTTGAAAAGGCCATGAAAGTACACATTAACCCGGAATACAAATCATGAAGCGACAATAAAAAGTAGGTAAAATTCTCTTCTCATTCAAATAGAAAATCTGTCACTTTTACCACTCGAGAGTAATTTGTCATAAGCTGATTACAATGGTTGTTGTATATCTTGAAATGTAAATTAGACACAAAAATTAAATTGTGATGTAATTCAATCCATTTCTCTTCTCTCTCTCTCTTTCCTTTTATGTTATTGTCATCATCACTGTTTGTTAGATTTAAATTTTAATTGAATTATTGTGTGAAGAATAAATTGATTTATTTTTTACCCACATTTTTCTCGCGCTTTCTCTTGAGCTCATAACTTTATCATTTCGTGCCATTTTGCCTTCGGGCTTATCGATTAAACTTTTCCACTTTATAAAGTTTCAGACGCGCTATCTTGCGACATCAACAGAAACTTTTGAGTATTTATAAGGGCTTAATTTCTGTTTAATTTAACTTGAAAGAAATTTTATTTTTATCAAGAAAATTTTCCTTTTGATGTGAACCTTTTTCCATTTGAAATCTTAAATTAAATTAATAAAATTTTTAGTCCGCATATGCATTAAATCTCACGCTTTTTTTTTATTCATAATCTTCTAAGCTCACATGTGAATTTCTAATAAGTCAAAAAATACAAAATAATACAAAAAAGTCATCATTTATCCCTTACGTTCTCATTAATAACATTTTTTGCCTTATGCAAGAATTCTCACCAAAGAAAAAAAAATAAATTAAATAGTAACAAAGCAGAAATCAATCCACCCACAAACAACAACAGCAAGCGATAGAGAGAAGATTTTACAGATCATTTCGCTACATTAAATATTCGTTATTCGGTTGATTTTCAAATTTTTTTATTCAAAGAAATTTGTTTATAAAAATAAGAAAAATTAAAAGAAAAGAAAATTTTAAATTGTTTCCTTTAGCTGCAACCCAAATCCAATTACGATAAGAAGCAATAGAATGAAAATGTCCTGGTCCTTCACATGAATTTGTTATGGCAATTCCAAAGAACTTTTGCTCACAAATCAATGATCCGCCTAAATTTTTGCATAATGCAGCACCCTTATTTATATCACCCGCACAAAAGACTGTCGATGAATTTCTACACATTGGATTGTTGTCTAAAATATGTAAATTTGCCATCAATAAATTTCTATATCTTGGACTATCCTCAGATTGTTGTCCCCATGCAAAGAATGCACATCTTTCTGGTGCATTTTCAGGGAAACTTGTACTCATTCTTACTGGTTGAATGTGCAAATTTCTATTCGGTCTGAATAACCAAGACCATTCTGATGTTGGTTCACGAATGCTTGTAGTAAATTGTAGAACAGCAACATTTCCAATAAATTCACTTTCTTCACTATTTCGTTCAAATGTTGGATGAAAATACATACGACGAATATTGCGTGAAATTGCTTGTCTATTTCGCGAATCTAAATCGATTGCACCCATTACAACTTGCAATTGTGATGAGAGATAAAATGCAACACACGTTGCTGTAGTTAAAACATTCCAATTATTTATCAAAGTTGCTGTACATAAAAATCCACTTCCCAATCTTTCCTGTTCTAACTCTCGAAGTCGAACTGAGGCAATAAAACGAGCATTCGATAGCCATGCTCTTTCACCTTGTTGTAAGGCGATTAAATTTGTAAAATTTAAGAGAAATAAATAAATTGTGAGTGTGAATAATTTCATGTTGATTTATACACTGAAATAATGAATCACAAAATGTGGCATTAAAATTGTTTTTTATCTATTTTTTTCTCACTGATAAGATTAATATCGATAAAAATTGTGAAATCAGATTGAATGGAATAGACTTAAAAGAGAAATTTATTTTATTACTAATGGATTTCAAATATTGCAAAATAACGGTTTTTGAAATTTAAAATTAACGGACTTTTTGAATTTAAATATTTAAAAACAAAAGTTTTTTCAAAATTTTATAACTTTAGAATTGAAAATTTCTTTAATAACTTTTAAAATATTCTAATTTAACATTATAAATAATTTAATCAATTCAATCTGTAAGTAGAAATGATAACAACAAGCCTTCTTTGTAATTTTTTGTCTGTCTTTAAAAAAAGATAAAGTTGAATATTAATTACGCACACTGAAAAAACACAAAAAAGTGAGAAATAATCACTTTAAAATAATCGACACGGATATACACAGTATAAAGCTGAAAGGAGTCTACAAAGCAACACGTGTAAAGTTCTCACGAGATTCACAATTTGTTTGTTGTTATTTGTATGTTTTCCATAATATGATCTCTCAACTTTACTATAATACCTTTACGTATTTATATGTGCGAGGGAGAGAGGTGAAATGTTTTTATTCTCTCTCTTATTCTGAAGGGGATTAATTGCAGCGATGCGTGTGATGAATTTGCCATCAATCGAGTATTACAGAGTAAGGGAAAAAATGTTAAATTTATGACCACATAAAAAGAAATTATTTTTCATCATCACATTGAAATCAATATTGTCGCACATTTAAATTTACATCAATAATTATGGTAATAAACCGAAGATAATCTTTCATTGGTGCATCAATTTAATTATAATCTATCGAGGGCAATAGTGTTTGCGTGATTGCGTGACATTTGAAGAATTTTAGCATCTGGAATGCTTTACTTTGCTGTCATATTAATTATTAATTGCCACTTTTGATCATTGACCCTTTAGAGAAATTGAGAGAAAATTGAAATCATCAGCGAGATGGAAAAAGTCTCTTGAAATAGAGAACGAGACAGGCATTCTGATATGTTGTGAAAATAATCCTGTTAAACATCTTTTCGATGCTCCTTTCATGTCATTCGTTCGTGTGCATGGATGTGGAACAATTTTCAAGATTTTCTCACTCGATTTCTACAGATGTTATTTTTTCAGCCGTACAAAATAAGACAATTGTTTATGCTTAAGAAAAAGTTGTTTTTTCTTTTGTTTGTGTGGTTTTCACACTTGGACCATTTCTAAGCTTATTTTTCTGACAACAAAAAAGGGAGAAGAAAATAAAGACACAATTTTTATGCATTTTACAATGTTTTCCTTTTATTTAACGTCATTCTGCTGTTGTTACTTAAAACCAATAATAGACATAATATTATGGCTTTAAGCATTCTGTTCTTATTTTTATACATTTTCTCTCTGTTCACTCGCCAAAAGAATTTTTCTATTTTTTCTCTCTAGAGAATTGTGATGACTAGAAATAGTTTTGATACTTTTATATTTATGTATGTGTTTTAAACAAGAGATGGACACTTTAAATTTTTCATTTAATTTAAATCAATTTTTATTATCTTGAAGTTTTATGTTCATTTTAAACTTTTTAATAATTGATTTATTAACTCAATTTGACATGACTGAAACTTGATTTTTGGAATTTATTGTACTTGATTTTCTACTTGACTTTCAAATTAACTTGAATTTAATTTTTGATAGTCAAGTAACTTTATTATCAAGTAATTTAAGTCAAGTTGAATTGATAATCAAGTATTAATTCAAGTAAATAGTCAAGTTAAATACGTTATTCTTTTCTTTGAAAAAATCGTTCCATAATCTTTTAACTCTACTTGATTTAAATTAAATATTTCAAGTGTTCATCTCTTGTGTTCTATATATGACTATACTTTTTGTTAGTTTGTATATATGCAGTAGCTATGCTTTTTAGTTTTTATTTACTTTAAAAACTTTTCATACACACACACGCAATGGAATGTGGGTTTAGTAGATAAATTTGCTTAAGAGCATTAATAAATATTAAAAGTATAAGTTCACTGTGTGACACAAGAATTTTTTTATCATACGATGATGGCTATGAGTGAATTAACTGAGAATTTTCGTTTATTTCTATACAATGTTTCCATTAAAAATTAAAAGAAAACAAAAGTTAATTTAATTTTTTTTTCTTTCTTTTCACTAACTCGTATGCAAATTTTCCCATCATTTCACTTTTTACCCTCTGACTAAATGTATACACACATAATGATGTAATAAAAATCAATTCAGTCGCGATTTCTCGTTTATAAAAGAGAAAGAAAAAGGTAAAAATGCACAAAGCTTCTTTCTTTCTTGTGTATGTATTGCCTTAGAGCTATTGTTGCAAGAAATTCAAAAGCATCACGATGATGTGCGGGAAATGAGAGAAAGAATAAAGAATGAAAGAAAAATCAAGGTAAAGTTATCTTAATATGTTTCACTATTGATAACACTGTTTGCATTGCTATTATTTGTATTATTGTTATTATCGCTTTGTGTACTTGGACTGCTGCCATTATTATTACCATTACTATTGTTATTATTATATTTCTCCATTAAATACATATCTCCTAATAACCTTGTGATGGGCACATTTCCGATTGTTTCCTTGAAAAACAACAATTCAATTGATGTTGAGCGAATTGCCCGAAGTGATGGAAGTAGAAGAAGCAATCGACCAAAACGAGTTGGCTGTCTCGGATATCTCAATCTTACATGATCTGATAGAATGCATTGTGCTTGATCTTGTAACATTTCAACTGGTTGAACGTCACATAGACTTGTCGTTTCTAAATTAAATTTTTCATTTTTTAGTTCATTGAATTGCATGATAGAAAATTTTCAACAAGAAATAATAGAATAAAATTTTTTCTGTTATTAATTTTTTTAAATTTGCCGAGATGATAAAATTTGAAAAAGTAAACAAAAAGTCAAAACAAAATAAAAATTTTTGAATTATTTGAATTTATCAATATAAAGTGATGAAATCTATGGTTTAAGAATTAAATTAAGTAGTACTTAGTGAAGTAATTCAATTTTAAAATGATATTGGCAACAATTTTCATAAACATTCTATTATTTCTTGTTCTTTTGAAATAATCAGCAATAATTTTTACCTGGAGAAAATAAAATGACAGCTTTCATGCATCCAACTTCACTAGAATCAGGTGACAATTGTCTAAATCGACAGAGAATTTCTTGAATAGTTTTAATTTCAACTAATGTTGTTGCATCATCTGGCAACCTTTCACGAACTTGTGGACTATCAAATAATGTTCCTAAATCCCAAGGAACACTCCATTGAGCAAAATTTAATAGAAATAGTTCTTTCCATGACTCTTGAAGTAACAGCTGTTGGTCGCTTTTTGAAAGTGTCTGAAAGGGCACTAAACAACGAACCCATCGTACAGCCATGAATAAAAGACGCGCTGTTGTTTCCTATTCATATAAAAAAGAAAAAATAAAATAGATTGTAGTCATTAAGACAAGAGGTGATGATGATCGTCAGTTCATGTGCATGCAAGTCCCTGTTTGAAATAATTAATTCCCTCTCATTCATTCCCTTCGCTCAAATAGATAGTACAGCAGTACACAATATATACACTCACCTGGAGAAATTCCCACGTTGGTAATCTTGGATTTAATGCAGCAGCATCAATTGAATACGCAGCATGATGCAAAGATGGAAATATAATTGAATTTTGGACTTGATGATACTGAATCAGCTCTTGATATTTATCGGGACACATTAGAATGTCCAACAAGCCATTTTGCATGTTGGCTCGTGCGGTTTGTTGACTCGACACTGGTGACGATACATTTCCATTTGTAATCGACGCTAATGGCGATACGGATGATGTAGAAGAGACAGAATATTGCGCTGACACTTTCGGTTCAATTGCTGTAATATTTTGTCCATGATTCGCATTAGCATTTGGTGTTGTTGAAATGGGCGGTGGTGGTGGTGAATTTGCATTATTTCCAGAATGTGAATCAACAGTCGAATGTGGAGACATTATGCGCTCAGAAACAGTTGATGCAGAAGATGATGAATCGATACTAATCGTACTCTTTGAATTTGTTGGCGAAAGTTGCTGCATTTGTTGATTGAGTGGTTTGTAAAAGTTACTATTGATTGATGGAAAGTCGAAATTTGTTGAAATTTTTGGTTGTTCTGTAAACTTTGACATAATGCTTGTGGCAGTTGTGAATGATGCATGTTGATTAGGTAAAATTGGTGTTGGATGAAGAAGTGTTCCAAAAGAAAGTGGTTGAGGATGATGAAGAATTGTCGAATGTTGTTGAAAAGTATTTAATTGCGTAAAATGTGTTGCACTTGCATGATGATTATGATGATTATATGATTGTGAATTTACTGCCATTGGATTAAAACCATGATGATGATGATGATGGTGCGGTTGATGATGAGCTAATTGCGTATGCAAGTGTTGTAATTTTGGCTTCCTGGGACCTCGTTCATGTTGAACAGCTGAAATTGGAAAATTTTCTCAGATTAATTCCATTGACTTTCTACTTCGTCTCAATCGTAAATATCGTTTACTAATCGGATCTAAAGAGATATCATAGGGGAAAGAAAAAAGAATCCTTTTCATCATCATCATTTTTTTATAATCCGAGTTTAAAAGTTTTCTCAATTGGCAATGAGCTAAAGAGGGAGAAGCTTTTTAACCTTTCAATTCTTTTTTTATCTTTTTTTTCCCTTCTCTTCAATTTCAATTGTTCAATCGTAAATTATTCAGTGTTTAGTATTGAGATAAAAAATTCTTCACAATCAAGCAGTTTAAAAATGAAAAACATTGGTAAAAGTCTCTACCAAGATTAGATGACTTTAGCGCATTTTTGGCGTCCAGATCAGTTATATTAACGATTACAGAATGTTACAGTCGCTTTTAAAACAGTTTTTATAAATTTTAAAATAACGGTCAAGTCAAATTCAATTTACGTTTTGTTGCGTGTGACAAAAAAATGTTGCGCGACAAAAAAGTTTTTGTTTACAATTTTCAATTTTGAAATTTTATTTCGTAATTTTCAAATTATTACAATGAGTGACAGCTTTCTAATAATGTTTCGTCTTAATAATTTGATAGTATAAATCAAATGCAGAAAACTAGAAGACTCTTGCTATTGTAGTTTTCGAGATCTCAAAAACAGTAGAACAAAATGAAATTATAAGCTGCATTTTCTATACAAAAATGCTCTAACCGATATTAAATGTAGCGAAATGATCTGAAAAATCCTCTTTCTCTCACTGATGATGTTTGTGGGTGGATTGATTTCTGCTTTGTTGCCATTTAATTTTATTTGTGAGAATTTTTGCATAAGGCAAAAAATTCTATTAATGACAAATGAAGGGATGACGATAAATGAATGTTTTGTAAAATTGTTGATGACTTTTTTGTTTTTGACTTTATTTAGAAAAGTAAGAAATTTTTCCTTCTTATTTCAAAATTTTGATAGAAGTAAGGAAAAAGCGTGAGATTGAATGCATATGTGTGAATTTTTAATCTTTCAAAATGAGCGACAATATAACATATATGTTATATAAAATAAAATTTATTTGTTGATGATTTTCCATCATCATGACATGAGCATAGAAAATATAGAAGGAAAACTATCAAATTAAATTTAATGAGATTTCAGTTGGAAATAATTTTCTACTGTGCATGCTTAAAATGATGGAAAATTAGCGAAGCATAATTTATGTGTTTTGCAGTTTTCGAGATTTAAAATGTTTGCGATTACACACAGACACAAACTCATTCGCTAGTTTGCTCATTCTCACATGAATACATTATATACAAAATATACCAAAGTAGTTTTGCTACTCATGTTGTTGCTCGTAAATATTCAAAATGTCGTTTCATGTTTCAATTTATTTTATCGCTTAAGAGCTTTTTGTGTCACAACACTCTTCGCTGCTGCTGCTACTACTAGTCTATTGTCTATGCCAGTAGAACTATAGAAAATTCAATTTTCAATCGAGTTTTTCCATTTCTCTCTCTCTTTCTCCCTTATTCGCTCAACAAGAATTTGTAATTAACATTTCTCGTCATCATTTTCAATTTTTGCGGTAGTGCAACTGGAAACTTTTTTGTGTTCCCTAAGGCTAACATCTTTCAGTTTTTCCCATTATTGTCAAATTGTACATGAATTTTGTTACTAAGTTTTATTTTACAATTTTTTATATATTTATTTTTTGCAATTTTGTTATTTTGCATTTTAATGAATGTTTTTTATTTACCATCTTTATTCATAGCAGATTGAAAGCACTTTGCAAGACGACAAGCTCTACATTGATTTCTATGTGTTTTATCAACTGGACAGCGACCTTTTAATTCACCTGCTGCTTTACATGTGTAGATTCTATTTCTATGAATGCTTCTCTTAAAGAAACCTGAACAACCTGTAAATAAATTTCTTTTATTATTTTGGAAATGATTTTTATCAAGATGGAGACACTTTGATAAATATTAATAATTTTGCTTCTAAATTATTTAGGGTTCAGCACTTGACGTATGCATGCATCAAGTAGCATGCAAGTTGATTTACTAAAAAATGTCTAATTCATTCAGATTAAATTTTAATTTGGTCAAAACTTTTTAAATTTAAGAAATATTAACTTTCATAAAAATTATGCACAAATTTTGACCAAATTATATAAATCATGAACAAATTATAGACATTTTTGTGTAAGGCAACATGCATCCCTAAAGTGATGAACCATAAAATTATTTAATTTTTTAAACAAAATTTTGTGTTTTTAAAAACATTTTAAATATTTTTTAACGAAAATAAAAATAAAATATTTTTGTTGTTTACAGTTTTAGAACTATTCAAAATTCAATGAAAAATTTTCAAAAAGTTTTAATATGAAGCACAAAATCACATGATCAAGTAAGTAATTAAAGCAACGAATTGAAAGTAAACAGAATAAGTTAATGAAAAATTCAAAAAAATTTAAAATTTTAAGATTTTGAAAAGATTTAAATTCCTACAGTATGCAAAATAATCAAAACAAAATCATAAAAATTTTAAAATTTTTTATTATTTAGAGTGTCTTCGTCCTAAATTTATAAATTAACTAAAAATTCCTTACCATCACAAGAATAAATTCCATAATGTTTACCACTGCTTCTATCACCACATACTTTACAAGGAATATCTAACAGTCTATCGCCTTTAATTGCGCGCACATGTAAAAAAAATCACAAGATGAAAGCAAGAAAAACATACAAATTAAATTAAGATTTTTCCTCTGCGTGTGATTTTTTCTACAAACACAGCAAATTCCTTTAATTAACATGAAATCCTTCGGTTTACGAATTTTTTGCTAGCGGTTGTAATTCAGATTTGTTCATTTTATGCTTAGTCAAGTTTTTTTCCATCAGTAGGAAGTAGAGTAAATTTTCTGTGTCTGTTTGTTGATTCACGCTTATGCCTTACGCCTTTTGTTTATTATCCGAAAATGAGGTAGATTTTGCAGGGATTAACGCCCTCGAACTCGAATGTAATAAAATTAGGTGCGATGAATTTAAAACTTCAATATTTACAATGAAAATTTTCAGTAAGCGGGCAAAAAGCAAAAAGGGTAAGCAGTCGAGTGTTAACGAAATAGAAAAAAGGGAGGGAAGAAAAACACTTGTGAAAATACATGACTGTAAAATGCAGTAAATGTCGCAATTTTCTCCCTTCTCTTTCTCTTTTGTATTTTTCTTTCTTTTATAAAAAGTGTCATTATTTGAAGAGGAAATTAAGTCGCTCACTTTTTTTGTTATTGTTGTGCACAAGTTTGAAGATTATAGCAATTTGTGAGCATTTAAATTTTCACACTTTCACAGTAAATCACTGTCACACTTTTACTCTTTATTTTTAATGATTTTTCAATGACTATCAAAATATTATTTTTAATAAATTGTGAGAGATTTATGAATTTAATTTTTTTAAAAATATAACAATAACAAAGGAAGGAAGTCATAATGTTTTCTTTTCATGTCATTCTTTCAATGGGCATGAATAAATTGTGTGAAATTTTATTAACTGGTGTAAAATTTTTATTATCAGCTCGATTAGAGACTATTTAGAAATTTTTTGATTGTTAATTTTATAGACTTTTTAAATTTGTTTTTTCATTGAAAATCATTTAGTAAATAAAGAAATTCTTCTAATTTTTAAAATAATTTTAAAATTTTTATCTAAACTTTTGAAAATTTTTAATTTTCCTTCAATTTTTTGTGTAAAAAATTAAAAATCAAAAACATTTCTTATTTAAAATTTGTAAAAATTTAAGTTTCCTTAAGAATTTTCACTACTAAAAAATTGCAAATTGAAGCATACAAGAAATTAATAAAACGTGAATAAATTTCAAAACTAATCATTTAATTTAATTTAATTTTTAATTTACAGTAACTTAGTGATGATTCTTTTTAAAAAATTTTATTATAAATTCTCAAAACTACCCGAAAATCCTAACCGTTATTGAAAAGTTTATAATCAATGATTAGTTTTTAAAATAATAAATGTTTTAAGTCCAATCATCAAATTTTTTACTTGAATGTCTTTCCTTGCTTTTAATGAGCATTTATTTTGAGAAATTTTTAAACAATCAAAACCATTAGAAAATTTTAATTAATATAAAACATTTCATATAAATGACCGTTTATGAAAATAACCAATTTATTTCAAATCAGAATAAACTTCAAGTAACATTTCTAGCTATTTTATTTTAAACAACACTAAAATTTAATTTTTAACACTTGTTTTTAAAAAGGTAAATTAATTTTTAAAATCTTTTAATAAATTTCACAAAATTTTTAACCAAAAAATTCCAATCAATCCGAAAGATTTCACATTAATTTTTCCAAAGGAATTTACAAAATTTTCCAATAAAAAATTAAATATTAACCTGTTCCCATTTTTCTAAGAGTCACTTGAAAATAATCCACTTTGATAAAATTTTAATAAATTTATTTTTTCATTCACTTAAACATTTTTTTTTCTTTTAATCAAAAATAAATTTTATTTATTCGAGAGAAAGTTCACAATTTTACGTTCACTTGCAACAACGGCACAAAGCGATTTGATCTAAACTAACTTTTTCACCCTAACACGACACAACAACTCGAGATGTCTTATCACATCGACGGCTTGTTAATAAATTTTAATGCCAGCCAAAAAGTGTATTTCTGTGCGGTTGTTAGAACGAGAAATCAGGAAGAGGGTTGATGGGAAAAATTATAATGTTAAAATGTTCAGTTGGGCGGAGCTAAAATATGTTTAGTCATTTTAAAATGGAAAGATATGAGAGAGTTTGTGAGTTTTCTACATCATGTATAAAATATCTCTCACGATAAAAGACTTTATGTTAGAGTGAGACAAAGCTATTGTTGGAAAGAGAAAAAAAATGTTGTAAGAATGGAGATTTGTAAGGTTGGCAGTACAAAAATTAGTCACTGACTACAATTTTGCCATCACTTAATCCCTAATGTCATAAATTATTCATTTTCCTGCTGTTGTGGTCGTTTTATTCTGTTTTGCTCTTTCGTAAAAAGCTTTTACAATCCGCCTCATTATTCATACACAGTATGCATATATATATACGTACATACATGTCACTGTCATCATCATCACTCTGCATATAATGATGTTTGGACTTTTTGAAATGAAAACATGGACTTTTCACTATAATGACTCTGTTGAAATTAAACAATATATACCTACGCATATACAAACACGCACATATATACTTATATGGCCACAACATGCATGAAATGTATATGAAAGATAGAGTATGGTTTTATCACATACAAAAGCTCTCCAGTTGAGTGCTTTACTCAAATGCCTTGTTGAGTTTCTGCCATTTTCACAAAAAAAAAAAATGTAGCAGTAGCAGCACCACACAGATGTTTGATTTCTCATCAGCAGTAGCATGTATATACGTCGACAACGACTTTTTTTTGCGGTCATATTAATACAGTCAGAAAGCAACACAAGGGAAGCAATATGATGGAGCTAAAAAGCAGGAGCCAAAAAATGAAGTAAAAAGGCACGTCCTTATAAATGTCTGCTCACACCCACTGATGTAAAATTTGTTACTTACTTCTTCCGTCGGTAAAAATATTTTACCACGATTAGATATGTGACATGAATTTTTCATTATCATCATTTTCATTGTCGTCATCATTTCGTGTATACATTGTGAATGAAAAAGTTAGAAACAAACTTTTCTATGTATATAAAGCCTTAAGACTTTTTCACAAACAAAATGATTTTCCATCACACTGCTTCCTTCTCTTTCTGACATAACCGCAACTTTGTTTTATTACTTTATGGTTTTTTTTTCTCCTTTTCTTTTATTGTTGCAAAAGAGAAAGAGAGTAAGTATTTGATATTAAGGCCTAAATTCATTCCAAGTCGTAAATTAAGAAGCTCAGAGTTTCTATATCTATAGAGATATGTATGTACATCTTCTTTTATGGTGAGAAAATCCACATGTTGACATTGTATGTTTCTAAGCTAAGCAGATAATTAATCATGCTTTTACCTTCATAATTTATTGCCATTTTTCCTCTTACTCTTACTTTGTCATGCGTATGTATATATGTATGTATTTGTGGCATTTTACTCTTATTTTACGGATGAAAATATCTACTATAAATGTTAGTAATTAATTCCTTATTTCTAGAGAAACTAATTCATCATTAATAAATTTATTTAGTTGAAAAGTTAAATTTTCTTAAGAATTTTATGATAGAATGTATTTTATTACTGTTGGTTTATTAATCTATTGATTCTTTTTTTCATGTTAAATCATTTCATTTCTGAAATTTAAAAACTGTAAACAAAACTATTTAAATTTTCATTATACGTTATTTTTTAAAATAAAGAAAAATTTAATTTTCATTTGACTGACAATTTATATAAGAGCATGCGGCATGTTATTTATTTTTTTCTTTTGCTCTCTTCAACATACACATAGTTGAACATTTGATGCTTTCCTAACATGTTGGCAATGTGTGAGAAAAGTTTCAGATGCTTGCTTTATGACACGATATTCGAAGCGGATAGAATAAAGAAAAGAGAAAATTGAAAAGTTACGGTAACTGTGGGTGTTGCCCTTAGAACATAAACTCATTTCAACATCATCGTTGCACGAATCCATCTGAATATTATTGCTTCTCATCTCAAATCGGGTGAAATCCATCAAAAAAAAACATATTTTATCCATCATGAAATCAAATTAATGAAAATTCTCTTCTGTTTCATGGTTTATAAATGTTATCTGTGTATTGCCAAAATGATTCTTGATCACGAACATCTTACATTAACGCTATTATAGAGCTTATGGCTTGTTATTTTATTCAATTTAGCAAATCCTCATTTAATGCTTCATCTTCCCGCAACATTTCTCGCTTTTATTTATGATATTTACAAATATGAAGTAAGAAACATTAAATAATAATGGCTTTCGATGAAAAAATAAAGGAAATTTTTTACATTTAATAATGAAAATTTTTCTTTATTTCTTTGTTGCCACTGAGTTCGTGATACTTTTCAAGAATCAATAATATTCATTGGTAAACCCTAAAAAAGCAACTGAATACTCATTTTATATGCGACAAAGCAACTTTGGGATTGAAAAGTGTTAAGTGAACAAGATCCATTTGCAAACATTGCCGCACAATTCTATGGAGAGTTCAAAAATATCGATTGTCACTCACATTTTCCATATTGATGCTATACAAACATGGCCGAATCAATTTTTGACGCTGTTTCTGATGTTTGTCACTTCAATACGTAAACATAAATATTGACATCGAATATACGATGAAGAAGAGTGTGAAAACATAGATGAGGTGTAAAAATGCTAACAGTATATCGTCATGCGAACTCAATTGCAATATGATGAGCTTTTTTCCTGTCAAATGCCTCATTGTTAATGAATTTTCAACTTTCTAACACCTACATGCTATATGATATTTTAATGATCTATACCTAGAATTTTTTGTGGTATAAGATTAATTAAAACATATTATTTAGAGTTACATTTTAAAGTCACAACTTATGATCCAATTACATTTACAATTTTTAAACTTATCCACAATTCTTTTATTTTTTTATACACTGAAAGAACACATTTTTACAAAACAAAACAGCTTAAATAAAGAGAAAATCTAAAAATTCAAAAAATATCTGAGCGCGCTTCTTACAATTTTTCGTTAAATTTTTGTAAACAAACATGTGCAATAATAACACATATTATAAAATTAAATCTACCACTTTTAATCGTGTTAAATTGTGTATATAAGTGAAAAATTTTAATTTTAAGCTTTACTTTAATTATTAAAGATATTTGTAGAATGCAATTAGTAGTGAAAAATAAGTCATAGAAAAAAATTTGAAAATGAAAATAGTTTTCTTAAAACTGATAAATTAATGACAGAAGAGTGCTAAACCAAGATTAAATATTATAATAAACCATTTCAAAACATAATCTGTAGTGAATTCGTGAGTTTTAAAAGCAGATTCAAAAAACTGTCAAAAATTAGATTCGTTTACCCTAACATAAATATCACTTTTATTTCATAATGTATTTAATTTAATTATAATAGTGCATAGTTGTAAGAAAAATGATGTAAGATATAAATTTAAAAATGGCTAGACAAAAAGCTAAACAAAATGCAACGACAATGGATGAAAGTGTGAAGTGTGAAAATAATTATCATTGAAATTTTTACTGTAGAGTGAGAAGAATATTTCACATGTACACATTTCAATTTTATGCCTTTTACACGCGAGAGTAAGTGAAACCGCGCTGTAATTATAGCGATCTTGAATCAAGGAGAGTAAATCCTTCAGGGAAAACAGAGACACTTCAATATTATAAAAATTTTCATTGTTCCAACATTTCAATGCATACACATATATATATATCTCTATCTGTGTATAAATGTATATAAAAGCGCGAATGATTTTTATGTCGCGATGGTAAACAAAAGAAGGCAAGAATATTAAATGCTCTTACTTGATTTATGTAAGTGCATACATGCATTCATGTGCATACATATCAAATATCAAGTGAGTGAAGTTTGTTATACATGTATGTCTCTCTCTTTCTATATATATGAGCATATTAAAAAAAAATGTAAAGGATAGGAACGAAAAAAGAAAGAATAGGCAAGTATAAGAGTGAGAAAGAATTACTAATGAAAGGAAGTACTCATATAATACGTGCTAAAAAAGTGAATATGCAAACAAAAAATGGTGTGAAAATATGACGACAATGTGATGAAATGTGTATGAGATGAATGGGGTGTATATTCATATGAATGGATGGAGAGAGAGAGAGGGAAAGAGCGACATACAGTCAAGTATATTATGTGTTAAAAGCAAGAAAGAGGCATAAAGAAGAAATAAGAAGAAGTAAGAATGATAAAGGACTATAATGCCTATTCATAGAGAGCTGCTCATGCATTTAAAAAGTGTGCAAATGAAAAGTAAGCAAAAAACGAGATGATTAAAAAAATATTTTATATGTATTGTGTCGTGCATGAAAGTGGATGATATTATGATGAAGAAATGAGAAACATCTATATACGAATACATTTTGTGGCATTGCAATGAACTGTCAAAAACACCTCACTCGATGCACTCTCTCCTTTCTAAAGCTTTAGAATATGCAAGATGCCATTAGAAGACACTTCTTTATCCTATATGAAAGCGATAATACAATGTCTTCATATATATACATTTCCATTGTTCAAAGTGTCGATGATACTTTAGTGAGCCTCAATAATATGCACTCATTGTTTCTATGAAATGCATTTTAATGAGTTATAGAGATCTATTATTTAAATTGATGTATAATTGTTGCAATTGACAAAATTTCATTTCTTTCTTTTACTCATTCATTATTATCGTATTTTACCATTTGAAAGAAATTATAAATCAATTAGAAAATAAAAGATTCATAATTACAAGCTGATTATCGAATAAAATCTGACAAACAAAGAAGTTATTTTGTCGGCACGTTTCGTTTAATGCGTTTTGTTAGAAAAAATCTGATCGTGACATATGATGAAATAAATCGGATTTGTCATATTTTTATTCAATGGTCAAACACAGAAAAGAAATTCATGGAACAAAATATTAAAGTACGATAACAATATTTGAACATAAAAATTTATTTTAAATGCACTTAAAGTACAATTTTGAATGCAGACTTTTGCACAGATGCATTTAGTTCTTATTATGGAATGATGTTTTCATTCATGCAAATTGCATCATATAAAAATTTTGCTTTTCACATTTTCCCTATTCGAGTTTATTATGTGCATAGGCAAAAGAATAAAAGAAGAAAAAAATTGTTCATGGTCAATGTTTACATGGTGATGAAATGAAAAACTTCAGCACAATGGTGATTGTGTGGCTAACAAAAATACTGTTTTGAGGTATCGTTTTCATTTTTCAATAAGTTGATTGTTGTTTTATCACAACTAGTTGGTTAGCCATGAAAATAATTTAAAAGTGCTGAAATCATTTCATCGTATACTTTTTGATGTCATTCCATTAAAAATCTCATAATCTTCCTATTTTCTTTCTTTTACCGTTTAAATATTTTAAATGTCTCTCTCTTGAGCATTTTTTTTATATTTTTGAAGGGATGAATGATCCATTGAATGAATGTCCACTCGCTCCATTATTACTGTTGCTTCTTTTTTCTTATTCAAACGACAACGTTGATAGACGTTGCATATTATAACATAATGAGTGAATTTTTCTCTTGCATGTTATGTATCATACCTTTTGAATATAAACATAGAAGAAGAGAAAAAAGAAATATTATTGACATTTCTCTGATGATGTTGCACTGACCATTTATTCCCTATTCATGATGCATTAATTATGCATAAACTGAATTCAAGCATGAAATTTTTCTACATTGGAAGTAAAATGTCGAAAGGAAGAAGAAGAGTGAGAGAGATGCTTCACTTTTAACCATTGTTAATGCATGCACAGTTGAGTGATTTATGACAAAATGCTTGAATATGCGAAAAATTCACTTCATTGAATTTAAGCCCAAAATTTTTCTCGAGAATATTGGCATTACTTGGTGGTGAAAAAGTCGTAGGTGAAAAAGAAGCAGTGAAGGAGATGAAAATAAAAAGCTTTTAGGCAAATGGTATTTTTTAGTGTGTGTGTGAGTGAAAATGTAAAATCTCTGCCTATATTTAAGTGCGTTGGCCCAAGTAGAATGAGCCTTTCAAGAAATTCAATCAATATTTGTTCAATTTTCATCTTTTACGATTTTTTTCCGATTCAATTTTTCTTTTCTTCTCATCTGCTCATATAAATTTTCCTCCAATACATCCGAAATAGATTGCAAGTACTTCGGCTTCAATATTTTTTTAAAAAAAGGAATATGCGAGGATTCTTTTAGAAAAGAATTTCAAACATATAGAAAAAAGAAAATCATTTTCAAAATCAAATATTTGTGCCTTCTACTTTCTCTCACATCATCATCAACATTGTCGATGAATTTTCCATTCCATTAATTTTTCACAAAGAATTTTCTTCTCGTGTGCACTTCTTATTATTTGCAGCAAAAGAAGGAGAAAAATTTTATAGTTTTTAAAATTTTCTTTTTAACCAACAATAATCCTTTATTACTGACATGAAAACTAAGTAAGAATGAAAAATAACTGAAAGCGACATAAACGATGTCAGGGATGAAGAGAGACAGGAATTCTAGACGTTCTAGACATCAGGGCTGCCTATATATCCAGACAATCATTCATTCATTCATTTACATACAATTTTCATCGCGTAAACAACATAAACGAGTGTCCTACACTCTCTATTCCATAACATATCCCCCGAAACAACCAAATATATTTACTTACTTTTTTATGTATGCTTTACAGTACTAGAGCAATTGCTGCGGTGCGCAGTCGTGTGTTTTGTCTCGAATATATTCCAGTCATGCAAAGCATTTCGCATTCAGTTTCCATCTAAACTCTATCGCGTAAAGTCGCACCTCGAAACATTTAAAAAAAATCATAAATGAATTTCTTATAAAAGGAAAAATCAAGACAATTGACTTTTGTAATTTTTCATTCAATCACAAAAATTGCACAGAAATTTATTTGAATGAAAAAATAAATTGAAAGCGATGGCACATGAAATCACATAAACAACAGACAATATTCAATTGAGTGTAAATTTATATACATGCACACGAATTTATTTTTTTTGCTGAAGTGCACATAAAAAATTTCTCGCTTCATTTCTTAAAGCTATTCGGTGCGTAAATGTGTCCATAGCAAAAGAAAGATTTGAAAGGTATGAAAAGAAAGAAAAAAGAGGAGAAATTATTTATTTGAAAGAGGTCGGTGAAGCAAAACAGTGAAAATAAGAGAGTGAAAGAAAAAAAGGATCAGAAAATACTTCACAACATATACATGCATTCATGAAAAGAATTTTTTGAGGATTTTCAATTTCATATTATCACCTAAAAAACCTTAACAATTGTGATAGGCGTGCAAAGAAAGAAGAAAAAAAGGTTCACTGACGTGTGAAATAAAAAGAAAATTCCTCAGTGTAGAAGAAGAAAAATATTATTAAATAAAAAGATACAAAAAAAAATAGTTGTTGATCTCGCAGATGCGATTTATCGAAAATCGATAAGAACAGCAATGAAAGTGAGAAAAAAAGTATCAGTCTTAAAGTGAAACGGCATTGGATTCTTGAACAATGAACAACAAATGTGTGCTCAATGTGAATTGCGATAGCGTCTTGTTGTTATCATCATCGTCGTCACTGCTGTTGCTTTATGATCGAAGAAAAATGTGTTCACGTTCTGTGCCGTTATTATTGTGATATTTAAAACACAGTAAAGAAGAAAAAAAAGTGTACGGATTCATGCATGTTTTATAGAAGGAAAGCAACAGCAGAAAACTTTCCAATGTCTGTGAACGAACAAAAGTTCTCGTTCGTTTCTCTATTCCTACTCTTTCAATAGCTTAGAAGTAGAGGAAAATATAAGTATTAAAAAATAAGTAGTGGAAGTATAGTAAAAGACTGTCATTTGTCTATGTGATGAATAAATAATTACTTTGAGCTGAATACCTTATGATTGAAAAGGGAGAAAAAAGTAATGAAGAAACGAAACTAGTGCAACATATTGAAGCAACTTAAAAAATATATAAAATATAAACCTACGTTTAAGAGCGAGAGAGAGAGAGAAAGAGTCAATAATAAATATTTTACAAAAGAAAAATGTACAGAAATATAGTTTACTTAATGATTGCGAGCGTGATAATCATTCATTTGCTGTTGACTCGGCAAGTGCATGGTCTATATGAGACCATTTGGAATACATACTTTGAGCGTCCATGCTGTGAAAAAGATTTTATGAAATATCATAAAGGTAAGCAAGCAAACAGTGAATGTAGTTCATCTTATCAGTTAATAGGAATGTTGTGCAATGCAAATATTTACTGGTCAAAAAGAATTTTTTTTGGTATTATATACATAGTGTAATTGAAAGTTTGAGCAAAAAAAAAAAAACTTGTGAAAATTCTTTTAAAACCGCTCGAATATTTTCACTATGAAAGAAAAAAGGAGACTTTTCCTTTATAACTATATTATAGAATAATTTTCACAGAAATGAATTTATAATTGGTGTATAAAAGGAAGAGAGAGCTGAGCGGATGAAAAGAGATGAAAAAAACTTTCTACAATCCTAATTAAATTATAATTGGATTTTGTTTGATAAGAGTAAAAGAAGAGAGCGTTGAAACTCGTTCTCATCTTCTTGTAAAATGACTTTTTTTAAACAATATTTTTCTTTATCATTCAACCAAAACTCATCAACTGTAAGAAGGGAAAAAAATAAAGAAAATTAGTGGAGCGAGATGCTGTTGAGGCCTAAATATAAACCAACAACAACTCTTTTGTTGATCTTGATTTAACACAAGGCAAAAATGTGTGTATTACAATTCGCAATTGGATTGTTGAGCAAGTGAAGTAAGAAAAAAAAAAATGAAAAATAGGCATTTGCCACGCAAATTTTGTGTTATGTCGGAAGCAAGGAATTAATTAAACAACTAATGAAATTTCATAATGGCAGCAAGAAACACAAGAAGCTAACGAAAGAGAGAGAGAAAAAGAGGAAATTTTTCTGGCTGTTTGTGCAGACATAATTAAATAATTCACTCTTTTTTTCCACTCTGCTATATGCCTTCTGTTATGAACGTTGAAAGCTTGTTTTAAAGGTCATATATGAAAATTTATACAGAATACAAAATGATATGAAACTTTGATTAAATCATAAATCTCTAGAGAGCAACTGACTTTGTTATGCAATTTTGCTTATAAATCATTCCATGACACCTCTAATTTTCATTCTTTGTCATTCGTTTAACCTCTTCCTTATTGCAATCATAAGAAAAGTTGACTTTCTTAATAATTTATCATGCAAAATGCTCAATATTTCATATTTGCAACTATTTGCATCTAGGTCATGCAGCAAGCTAGCGCTCTATCTTGTGATGTAAAAAAATTTATTCGCATTACACAAGCAATTTATCTCTTTTCATTCTTTACATTCAAGGTCCAGAAGAAGATTATTATTTTTATTATTATCGTTGTTGCCTGTACATAATGAAAAATGGTTGGAAGGTGAAAAGATGGATGCATGACTGAGTCAATAATTTTTTTTCTTCTTGTCTGTGGCAGCTCACTTTATTTCTCTACAATATATGAACATTTAAAAAACTCACCAGCATGCTATATGAAATGGAATTTAATACAAGAGAGAAAGAATTAAAATAGTAGAGATGAAAAGGGAAAAAAACGACCCGTCGCTCAGGGATGAGAAATAAATTTTTGCCATACAAAATAAAAAGTAAAAAACATTCTTTCTGCCTTTTATTCTAAAAGATCTCTTTTTTATTGTTATTACAATAGTTTAAGCGGTATGCATTAAAATGAAAAAAAAATTTAAATAAAAAATGGAGTAAAGAATTTTTTTATGCTCTACAACAGCCATCTATCTATCTTGAGCACCATAATCTTCCATTTAGAAGACCCGCTTCTAGGAAGTCATTGTGTCTCACTTTAAAGTCCATCCTTGTCTTCTATCTCTTTGGCCCATCTTTCTCTTCTTTCACATACAAGTGTTGTAGAACTCAAGAGTGACAGTTTCTATGTACAATTTTTTTTTTTTGTTTTGAGAAAGGAGTAAAATACATAGTAGTGAATTGAATGGAATACAAATAAGCCAATGTCGTTTCATATGTATGACTTTCTCACATATTCAACGAGCGAGGAATGGTTTGAGGTGAGGATAAAAAAGCTATAAAAAATGTTCGTTTCTCACTCATCATGCTCTCTGTCATCCTGATGTCCGATAAAGAACATTTTTCTCTTATGTTTCCCGCCACTTGTGCCTTCTGTGTTATCATCTTCATGATTTAAAATGCTAATTCTTTCTTCATCATCGCCAGGCACATGCAAGTGATGCAAATGATGCAAATTTGTATGTGATATGACTTCCTTCAATTTATTTTCGACTTTCAATGTCGATTGTGAAACATTGTGTATGAATGAGGATAAACGTCGATGTGTGGCAAGTGAAAGGAAACTGCCAACTGAGAAATGACCTGGTGTACGAAAACCTCCTTCATGTTCATGCAAATCTTCTACAATCTTTGGTGGAGTGAAATCCATGACAGGCTGTGAATGTTGATCTGTGATGAATGATATGATTAGACCAAAGAAAATGGTTAACATTGTGCCAATCATAGAATAGTAAATGTAGCTTATACGATAGAAAAATGCGAAAAAGTCGCCATCGTCATCATGATTGTTATTTATGTCTTCTGCTGACGACAATTGAAATTCATGCAATGTTGCATTTACAATGCAATCACAGTCCGCTGCGGACGAGGGAAGGTACGGCGCTTCAGAACTGTTTTTGAGTTGTGCCATAATGCCAATAGCGCTAACGCAAGCTGTCGAAAGTAGTCCACCGTAAAAAGCACCCTGCAGAATGAGACGAAATTTTAATAAATAATTTATGACTTTTTTTTCTTCCACTATGGTAGAATATGGAATTTAATTTTAATATTTTTCACACTCTACATTGCTTACCTTTACATTTGCCTTTTTAAAAAATATACCAAGTGAAAATAATCCTAATAAAATTCCACCCACAAGACCATTGAATGTTAAAGTTGCTTGTAAAATTCCTCGTCCTTCGACCAAAAAAATTAAACTGAATGAAAAAATTCCATAACTGAAAATAGAAGAAATTATATTTTGGTATTTACTTCACATATGCATGTGTACATATAAATGACAGTAATCTCTCTTGAAACTCACCCAACTGACATCCATTTAGCATATAGTGCTCCTTTTTGTGGTGATATTTTAACATTCATGCATGAACCTAATAGATCTTCCATTGTTACTGCTGACAATGAACTCAAGCATGCCGCAACTGTACCCAAACTTGCAGCAAAAATTCTAAAAAAAAGAAATTTTAATTAATTAATTAACGAGCAAAAAAGTTTGCGTACCCAGCTACAAAAATGCCAACAAAAAATTGAATGTGACCGAAAACATCCATAACATAAAATGGCATAAGTTGGTCAATAGCGTCAATTTGACCAGATTTCATTGGATCGCAATTTTCATAATGAGCAAACGTCATGATGCCAGTGTAGAAATTAACCAGAAATACAGAGACTAAACCAAAAACTGAAATTGTTAGGGAAATTTTGGCCTTTGTCAAACTTTTTAATGACATTGCTTTCTGAACTGTTGCTTGGTTCACGCATAATAGTGATGTCCAATAAAAGAATCCTCCAACAATAACTGAAAACACAGAATGACGCTCATGGGGATTTAAATTGAAGCTTTAAAAAAAGAAAAACTTGATTTAAAAATTTAATGTCATTTTAGTTAAAGTTCATGAATTTACTTGAAAAAATCTAATCGATCATTGCGTTGAGCGACTTTAAAAATTTCATTTATGCCACCATCTTGATAATATGTACCCAGAACTACAACTAATCCCATAGAAATAAAGAGCACTCCTGTCTGCAATAGAATGAGATCAATTAGTGTCACATAAAAGAGCATAGTTTAAAAAAAATCACCTGAAAAGTATCAGCAACGACAACAGCTTTAAGTCCACCTTGACTAGAATAAAATATGCATACGACATAGATGAGAACAATGGCAAGTCGTGTATTGATTCCTGTAGCTTTTGAAAGTGCAATTGCAGGTGCCAGGACTGAGACAGATGTATAGAAGCACATTTGAAGAATATAAAGAATTCCACCCATCAATCGCATTTCTCGTCCAAATCGAACACCAAGATATTCATAGCATGAGGTCAATTGCATCTCGTGATAGATTGGATAGAATATTTTTAATGCGACAGGAATGACCAATATCATTGAAATAACTGAAATGGAAAAATAATTAGAATTTTGCTAATTTTCTCACATCTTCATTTCCAATCATGCGAATGATGATGAAATGATGAAATCTATTTATAGAAAGTCAGTTAGTTACTATTCACTTACCAATTAGAGAAAATTGTGAACCATAAAAAAACATTTCAGACGGATTACCCAGTAATTCAATAGCTGTGACGAAACTTGTTGTGAGACTCAATGTGACTGGAAATAGACCCATACTAGAGCCCAGCATGAAATCAGCAGCAGTTGATGACTCTGATGAGCTTTTGTGACAAAAGCCATAAAACAAACCAATTTTCAATGATACAGCCAACATGGCAATAACAACTGCATAATCGTACACTGAGAATGATCCCTTAGTCTCACTACATTGCTGATATTCACTCGAGTGCGTCTCTTTGGCATTTTGAAATGGTGCCAATTTTGGATGTTGATTGTAGTCTATATAATCTATATCTATATTGTAGTTATTATTGCTATTGCCATTGTCATCGTCCTCGGAAGTGTTTTTTGATTCCATTGCAACGACTGCTGCTATTCCGGATATAACTATGAAAAGAACTACGAATAGTTCTTGCCATCGTTGTACTCTTTTCATTCCTATTTAATATTTTTCTTTTTTGAGAGAGAAAACTTTCTATGTGAGTTTTTCAAGAACTTTTTTACGCTCCGATGCAGAAAAAGATGAAGATGCTCAAGGAAATTCTTTTTAATAAACTTTCTCGCCGGATTTTTTTCTTTTCTTCTTTTTTTTTGCCTTTTATATGAATTTAATTTTATATTAAAGAAATCCGCAACTGTACTTTGAGTAAAATTTAATTGAGTTTTCTCTCTTCTTTATCCGTCCTTCTCTCGCTTGGTTTCTTAAGTTTTTATGTGTATTTAATCGCGTCGGTGTCTTTTAGATTTGGATTTTCTTGCTTATTTTTTTTTTGGCTACTTTATTGTGTACTTTATAAATTGTTGATTTATCCACAGCTTTTTTTATTCTGAAATTATACACTAATGAAATTTTTTCTCAGTCAAAGTGTTTTTGCTGCTTTTGTTTATCGGATAAGCAAACTTTTGCACAAATTTAGTTTCATTTTCTCATCACGTCTCAAATGTTCAAACTATAAAAATTGCACATTCTCAGACTGAACAATTGCAATTTGAAAAGAATTTTAGAGTTATTTTCTATTTGTTGAAAGATTTTTGTGTTAAAAGAGACAGGTGTGATTTTGAAACACGAGACATTAAGACAATTGAGATTTTGATGATAAGATAAAAGTAAAATGACTCAGTAAAAATTTAGATATAAATTGTGTAAAACTGGTTCAAACCTAATCAAAATTGTTCACTTATCTATTAAAGGGATTTAAACACTTTTTTTTATAGAATATTTCTAGATATTTTGAAATTTCCTCTTATAGTCATTTCGCTAAATATAAAATTTTCACAACTTACCAAATTTCTCTTAAATTTACACTATTTATAATGATTTCTTGTCGAAAAATACTTGTCATTCAGTTGATGCAAGAGATTCTACTGAACGAATGTTTGAAAATGTGACAGAAATTACCCAAAGTCCATCTACAAGAATTATGAATATGAGAAAAATATTTCGAGCGAGCGATCACCTATTAGCACCTCGAAATTTAATTAAGGTATAATTATACGAATCACTGCTAAAATCTTTTAGTTTTAAAAAAATATTTCAAACTATTCAACTGCACGTGTGGTCAAGTCGAATTTTCCTTTAAGAATGATGGCACTTTTTTTATTTCATTTCGATAAAGACGAAATTTCTGGATAACAAAGAAAAAGAAAAAAAGATACGTAGTAAATAAACAAAATTAAATTGATTAACTTTAATTATCACAAACAAAAAATAGATAAGTAAACAAGTCTCGTGATTGGAGAAGTTAAAACAAAAAAAAACATGAAAACAGATCATTTTTATTACGTACATGTGATAAGATAATAAAAAAATTTAAAATCATCATTATTTTGAATGAATCATATTTTTTGGCACGCGATTAAAACACGTAACTTTAAGGATTAAAGTTCACTGATAAAAAAAAGCTTCGTGATAAAAAAATATTTTTAATTTTTTGTATGAATGTTAAAGCGATGAATGAAAATTTCTCTATTTAGTCTTTTCATTACTTTCATTTTCTTTCTTTTATAGACCATGTGAGGGAATTCACATGTGGGAAGCTGTATTACAGAACAGTTTTGCTCCAAGAGCATAATGAGGCACTTTTTGTTGGTGCTATGTAAGTTTTGATAATTATTATAATTGCCTTGCAATTTATATTTAAATAAAATTTCTACAACTAGGGATCGGGTGATGAAACTTCATTTAGATGACATAAGTAGAACAAATTGTGAAGTAAGTGTACTTAAATTCATTGCATTCCATTCATAGTAATTTTTTCTCCCTCTCTTTTTAAATACTATAATAGCGAGATCATATACTAATGGAGCCTACATCAAGCGACGTTCTCAACTGCGTTTCAAAAGGAAAAAGCCAGGTAAATAATTATAATTTACTCTTTTGAATTTCTGCGCTATCGCTATCTCCACGATATTATAGAAATATGGTAGACTTTAATTATTGGATATATGCATTAAAAGCTTTCACACTTCAGACAAAAAAACCACTCATACTATTTCTTTTATTCACATAGCTCTTTGATTGTCGCAATCACATACGCGTGCTACAGCCTATGGAAGGAAATCGACTCTATATATGTGGTACTTACGCTCACAATCCAAAGGATTATATCATCTTTGTAAGTGATTTCTTTTTTTGTTTCTTTCTAACATTCATTTTTATTTATAGAAATTGAAAAAAAATTACATTTCTATTGAAAATGTACAAGTATTTCTGTCTATGAGAAAAAAATCTTTTATCATCTCAATAAAAATCACAGACAATATTTAGTCAGACAATTAAATCCTCTGATATGTATAAACCATTGTATTATAACATCAGAAAGCGCGTGATAAATCCATTTTCAATCAATAAAATTTTTTCATCGTCAGCATTATCACATCATTTTTCCTATGTCATGTTTTACTATGACGATGACGTTGAATACATGAAGTGTCTATATATGCATACATTATTAATAAACAGAGAAAAGCAATCAAGTTGATGGATTTTTATACATATATAATGAAATTGAAATTAACTATGCAGATGTGTATATATCTACATAAAATTTACTTAGATTGATATCAATTAATTGTTATCATGATTGATTGAATAATTTTTATAATTATTACAGACAAATCTTACACATTTACCAAGATCAGAGCTTTTGCCAGGTATTGGTTATGGAATTGGCAAGTGCCCTTACGATCCGCTTGATAATTCAACCGCTATTTATGTCGAAAAGGGTAATCCAGGCAATTTTGCAGCATTGGTAATTATTAAATTAACTTTGCCTAATTTACAAATGTAAAAACATAATTTTATTTTCCATAGTATTCTGGAACAAATGCTGAATTTACAAAAGCTGATTCAGTGATTTTCCGTGCAGACATTTATAACATGACAACTGGCCGAAAGGAGTATAATTTTAAGCGTACACTGAAATACGATTCGAAATGGCTCGACAGTCAGTATATATTTTTATTATTGCCTACCTTTTCTCTCTCTTAATTATCGTGTAAAACAAATATTTCTTTTTATTTTGTTTCACCATACACACAGAACCTAATTTTGTTGGATCATTTGACATTGGCGAGTATGTTTACTTCTTTTTCCGCGAGACAGCTGTCGAGTATATAAATTGTGGTAAAGCTGTGTATTCACGTGTTGCACGAGTCTGCAAGAATGACATTGGTGGCAAAAATATTTTGAGTCAAAATTTTGCAACTTATTTGAAAGCTCGACTTAACTGCAGCATTTCTGGTGAATTTCCATTCTATTTCAATGAGATTCAATCAGTTTATCAAATTCCAACTGACAAGACGAAATTTTATGCAACATTTACCACAAGCACAAATGGTTTAGTTGGATCAGCAGTTTGCAGTTTTGATATAGGTGAAATTCATGCAACTTTCAAGGGAAAATTCAAGGAGCAAGCAAAATCAGATTCTGCATGGCTACCAGTTTTAAATTCAAAAGTTCCAGAGCCTCGTCCTGGCACATGCGTTTCCGACACCTCGAATCTACCCGATACTGTTCTCAATTTCATTCGCTCGCACCCACTAATGGACAAACCAGTCAATCATGAGCACAACAATCCTGTATTTTATAAGCGCGATTTGGTATTCACAAAATTAGCTGTTGACAAGTGAGTGTTTATTGTTGACATGTACGTCCGTCCGCCCATGACATAACAATAATTTTCTTTTTCTTTGTGTTTTCATAACAGAATACGCAATCAAATAACAAATCATGAATTTAAAGTTTATTATGTTGGCACAAACAATGGTCGAATCTATAAAATTGTACAATTTATGCGTGACGGTGAGACCAAATCGAAGTTGCTGGATATTTTTGAAATTGCCAAAAATGAAGCAATTCAAGTTATTGAGATCAGTCAGAAGCATAAATCACTTTATGTAACAACTGATCATCGTATTAAACAGATTGCTTTACAAATGTGCAGTCATCGATATGACAGTTGCTTTAGATGTGTGAAAGATCCTTATTGTGGTTGGGATACTAATGCAAATGCTTGTAAACCGTATGAGCTTGGATTATTACAGGTATGTTATGTTAAACTACCACATTGTTTTTGGTCAACTTTGCATGTGTTGTTATGCAAAATCATGGTTAGTTTTTTGTTTGCTTTCACCAGTCAACAAAAGAGAAAAATGTTGGCTTCAAAAGCTACAAAATGTCGATTGCTGACTGGCTTAAATAAGAAAATGTTGGCACAGACACAATCTTTGTGGATTTTATGCATACAAAAAGCACACAAAATAGTCTTATCGGTCATAACTATCAGCATTTACATCATCATCATCATTTTGCTGCTTGCATGCTTACTAAAGCTACATTAATATTTCAATACCTTTACTCTTTTTCTCTATCTCTTTCTCCTTTGACCTGCATTCATTCATTCATTTACCTTTATATATATGCTGCTGCATATAAAGGATGTTGCCAATGAGACAAACGATATTTGTGACTCAAGTGTGTCAAAAAATAAAATCATTGTAACATATGGTCAGAGTATACATTTGGGATGTTTTGAGACAGTTCCGGAGATTTTAAGAGATCAACAAGTGGTATGGTATCATCACTCGAAAGATAATGGACGGTAATGGCATAGCACATTAAATAAGTTAATATGTTTTTATATTTAATGTAATTTCTTTCTTTTTTTCTGTCTCTACATATACACGGGATTAAATACAGATATGAAATCAGATACAATGCCCACAAACACATCGAAACAACAGAACGAGGATTAGTGATTGTGGCAGCACACGAGAGCGATAGTGGTCGTTATGATTGTCATTTAGGTGGATCACTATTGTGTAGTTACATCATAACAGTTGATGCACATAGGTATGTTGCTTTATTTTGTGTCCATGATAGCTAATGCATGTTTTCATATCTGTACAGATGTACCGCACCAAATAAGAGCAACGATTATCAAAAAATTTATGCTGACTGGTGCCATGAATTCGAAAAATACAAATCCGCAATGAAATTGTGGGAAAAGCGACAATCGGTAAGTTTTAGGCTTTAAAAAACTTTTGCTAGTATTAAACTTTTTATATGTGAGTCTCTTACTCATATGTGAGCTAGCTTATAACACGCCATAGCGTGGTGTAAGAGAGGCCAAGAAAATGAACATGAACATAAAAAGGCGTTCTATTCAATAAATTTTTATTACTTGCCGACTTTTTATTACAGCAATGTTCAACCCCTCAGAATTCCAGCAGCAATAATGAAATCCCAAAGAACTGAAAATAGAAAAAAAAATACAGAGAGAATTAAATATAAGCAAAATGGGAGTAAAGAAGGCAAATTTGGTGGTAGAAACATCAGCAACGAGAGCGTAATGCAATAAAATATAATGTGATGATTTGGAAATAAGCAAAAAAGTTCAAAATAATTGACACACATCTCCTTTTTCTCACTTCCTGCGAATTCTCTTTTTATCTCAACAGCAAGCAAAATGTGCCGGAAAATGTCCAAAAAAAGTTTTCTTTTCTCGGCATAAGAGACAGTAACAAAGTGAAGGAAGTAGGAAAAAAGAAAAAGGAAAAACACCATAAAAAGTCATAAACAACCAAAATATCATCGAATTGTACCAAAAAAATAAAAACAAACATTTTCAACAAGACGACGACAAAAATGGACTAAGATATAAAATTATATATAAATAAATGAAGAAAACTTTTTTAATAAAAGAAACTGAAGCATGAATGTTATAATTAAGATTAGAAAATGATCATCATCACTGTAATGTCATAAAGGTGAATAATTGAAACTAATGAGTTGAGGCTGAATTTGAGTAGGAAGAAGTTCAGATAGGAAAAATGAAGAAATTTCTTTCACATATCAAAACAAAAAACTTTTAATTGGATTTAAATTCTTCATCTTTTTTATTCTTCTAAGATCCATTAAAGAAAAACAATTTCAATTGTTAAAAAAAATCTAATCTTCTTTGCTTTCATTATAAACCAAAAGAAAATTCTTTTTTTCAACCTTCAAGAACCTTTTTACTAAAATCTAGCCTTATTACAAAATTCCTTGAAAAAAGCAAAAATGTTTTTTCAATGATTTTTTTCTGAGAAGAAATTTTTTGAACTATTGAAAAATATAAATATTTGCTTTTACAAAACTCGCGCGTGTGCACGTGACAAAATTTTAACAATACATAAGTTTTAAACAAGAAAGCAAAAAAGGAAGCCTCATGAAAGTTTCAAACAAAAAAGGCATTGAAAAATGAAAAATCACTTCACAATAGCAATAAAAAAATTCATTTTAAAAGAATAAAAATAATTTTTATAAGCATTATAATTTACTTAATCTACATTTGACGTTTAGAAAATGAATCACGAAATGAACACTCATAAAAACAATGAATTTCCTTAAATGTTTTACAATTTATGATCGCACTATGGGGCAAAAATGAAAATTTTTGGATAAAAATCATTTTATTGTTTTAGTTGCTGTATTTTGGCTAGAATAACATGGCAAAAATATTAAAATAATTATTTTTCAAAATTTCGACTTTTTTGGGCTCAAAAACATGCTTTTTGATCAATTTTTAACATTAATGTGCCCAAAAATCACCCAAAATTAATTTTTAAAAATTTAAAATTTTAATCATAAAAAAGCTTATTTCAAGACCTTTCCAACGATATATTATAGTTGCATATTTGCTCAATGTATATGAGCAAATTTTATTGCATATTTTATAATTTCTAAGCATTTTAAAGATGTTTCAGGGAATTTTGAAAAAAATTTCTAAACAGTCTTTCCTGGGTATGAACAGTTGCCTTTGGGCATACTATGCCATAACGAAATGATATTTTTTCAAAATCTTTCTTGGTTTTGTATAGTAATAGGTTTATTTGTTTATTTGCAAGTTTTTTTGTTGAAATCGGTTGAGATTTGTAGAAATTATGGGCAAAAAAGTGCGAAATTTTTGAAAAAATGTGGAAAATTTATGCATTTTTGGGCTCTTAAAACGTCAAAAGTCTCAAAATAGCAAATGAAATCCAAAATTTTTTATTGTAAATGTTGATTTCAACATTTATCTACAATTTCATGTAAAAATTTGATTGACCTTTTTAAAAAGCAAATCGTTCAAACTCTTTGAAATATGTCAAAAAAGTCTATTTTTAGGGATTTTTTGAGTTTAATGGGTCGCTATCTATTCAAATTGAACTTTTTAATACTAAAATTAATTTTTTTTTGATAGAGCATTTTAAAATCTTTCAAAAAAGTGTAAAACTATAATTTTCTGATGAAAATCACAAGTTTGAGAGCCAAAAATGTGTTAGCATATCGAAAAATTACAATTTTTGGAACCTATCCTTTTGTTTTTGGCTCTAATGAGTATTAAAATTATCAAAAATTATACATATGATACACCGTTAGAAAGGTCTTATAATAAGCTATATAATCAAGTCAAAATTTTTTTTGAATTATCATTATAGCCAAAGCTATAGTCAAATGAATGCAATTTTATTTGAAAAAATTGAGTAGATACACATAGAAAAACATCGAAAAATCTCAAAATAGCAAGTCGATTGGCGCAATTTTGACTTATTTGTTTCTTAATAGGTCTAAGCTAAAGACTACAATTAAAATTTCGCTGACCTTTTGCGATATTTTTTTTATGACCCCTCAAATTACAAAATTTTGACAAAAAAAATCAATTTTTTTCAATTTCTTTGTGGTTTTTGAGTGCATAAATAATTTTAATGCATTTTTTCAATTTTAGGCAAAATTTATAAAAAACAGAAATTTTTTTGTAATTTGACCGAAATATGAGGTTGCAAAAAGCGAAATAAGACAATAGTATGAAAATTTTTAGGGAGATGGTCTTTATCTTTAGGCTTGCTTGCTCATATACATTGAGCAAATATGCAACTATAATATATCGTTGGAAAGGTCTTGAAATAAGCTTTTTATGATTAAAATTTTAAATTTTTAAAAATTAATTTTGGGTGATTTTTGGGCACATTAATGTTAAAAATTGATCAAAAAGCATGTTTTTGAGCCCAAAAAAGTCGAAATTTTGAAAAATAATTATTTTAATATTTTTGCCATGTTATTCTAGCCAAAATACAAGCAAACTTAAAACAATAAAATGATTTTTATCCAAAAATTTTCATTTTTGCCCCATAGTGGATCGAGACAGAAAATTAGCGAATTAAGTGTCATTTTTAGGCAATTAAGATATGAAAAATTTCAAAAAAAAAACGAATGAAAATAATTTTTTTCAAATTTTAAGGCTGGTGCTAATTTTTAAGGATAAAATTTCACCGTAAAAACTATCATGATGAAAAAAAGATAAATAAAGGAACAATCTTTTAAATAAAAAAAGAACAAAGTATTTCTGTGTAATTTTCTCTTGCTTTCAGTAAAATTTGAATATTTCTATGCAGGCTTTGTGGTGGATCATGAAACTTTATGACTTGAGTGCCTCACGGGGAGTAATCTAGCAGGTGCTATGAAATGCAGGATTATTCACATTCCTTGCATACATCATTCTATATCTTTATTCATTCATCTTTATGCTATAGAACATTCATTTCTGGGTCTAGAATTAAAGCTTCTATCAAGATATTTTTACGATTATGCTTTATGTCTAGCAAATTCCCTAATGCCTTACATTCGCCATTCCAACATGAAAGCAGGTAAGGTTTATGGCATTCTTCTCTCTCTTTCTCTCCATTTATTCCTTACAACATTAGTTGCTTTTGGGCTTTCTTGCTTCCATTCAATTTCTACCGCTACTGCTGCTACACGACTGTGGCAAATTTAAATCCAAACGATAAAATTGTTTGTGTGTAGCAGGATTATGACATTCATTTTTATCACTTTATTGAAAAAGCACTTTTTTATGTTGCCTTTTTTTCTATTGACTCATTCTTGCACATATGTAGGCCTAAGAATGTCATAAAAAGAGGCCCTTTGAATGTCACTTCCTATTTACATGATTTTTCCTAAAATTTCTATTCAATAAGAATTAAGGAAAGTAAAAGCGCCATTTGCATAACATAGCAGCAATGAAATAAATTCAAAATAAGTAAATAAATAAGCAAACAAACACAGAAGTTCAATTAATGTATTTCTTGCTACTAGCTAATGTTGTCAAGATTGTCCTATTGATTTGACTAGAAAAACAACTGTTTTAGTACTTCCCATTGAATTGACACATTATTATTGTTGAATTACAATTTAGAGATTGAATTTTTTCAACTCTCGAGTGAAATATCATAAACACACGACTAAGCGATATCAAAAATAATAATAATAAAAACAAATCCCCAACTGCGAACTGAATTACTTGACAAGAGAGTCGAGAGCCGAGTTGAGTGTATATCAACAGCAACAAACCCTCCCCTTTTTTCGCATAAACCAACAAACAATCACAACTTTTTGACACTTTTGACAATGCTTTTGCTTTTTTTTCTATTAAATAAGTAGGTACTTGTCACATCCTCATACACACGAATACAGGGACGTCTTTTTTCGCATAAATACACATAGGAAAAAAGTGATAGGCGACACTGCTTATTTTTCAATTCTAGCACTTGAATATAAAGAAAAATCTATTAAAACTTATCTCATAGCTCACAATATACATTGATTATCTCAATCTGAATCAAATCAACCCCTCGTACTGCACTGCAAGATTTTTTGCTAAAAATAAGGGAATTTGTTGTGTCAAATGTGTGGCATTATCTGGCATTGAACATACATTAAAACTTTATCTCTCAATAGCAATATTGATTCTATAGGATGAAGAAAATTATATTGAGCTTGTTTGTTTACTGACGAGATTTTCATTTGTCTTTTGTCAAAAAAAGTTGGTCATTGAGGCGTAAATTATTTTGTCTTCTCTATTGAATTCAATTAGATGAAAATTTTATTATGAAATAATGAAAGAAAAGCGGTAAATGATAATGGATAAAGAGCGACGACCTTCTTGTACAGATTCTACTTCTTCTTCTATTAAAATTTATTCATTTCTTTGATGGATAGACATTAAAAGAAAGTCATTGACATGTTTGAAACAAGAAAGTTTTATTAAAGTCTGGAAAAAGGAGAAGATGATTGAAAAGTAGGAAGATAATCAAAAGTTTGGATTTTTTTTCTTAACTTGCTAATTAGCATTAGAGGTGAAAGAGAAAAAGATTGCTACTGCAATATTAATGACTAAAGGGTAGAAAGAAACGACGCTTGAAAAATTTAAAATTCTACACTAAGCCTTTTCAATAATTTCTCACCTTTTTTCTAATGCATAATTTGCTTATTCGTCAACTGATGGTGAAGGAAAAAAATCGAAGGAAGGTTTTAAAACTGTTTAAAAAATGGTATGTTTAAAGGAAGCCATAGTGGTATTATTTGAATGCGAAGCAATAAGTATGTTTGACAAAGTGTTATTAAATTAAATTTTGCACTTTCTCAAATATCCATGTACACATTTATATACATATAGCGTGGTAATCCTAGGGGGAAAAAGCAAGACAATTCAGTTACTCGTAATGAATTTTCTTGGAAAAATACACTCGTAAGTATGCAATATTCAATGGAATTTAATAAAGGCTCGTAAATAGTGTACTTTGTTAACCATCACGGTCAAGAAAGGTGCTCAAATAGATTATGAACGTCTGCTTTAAATCAAATAAATTGAGGTAACTGCACTTTAGTTCTTATACTGTTTTTAAAATATGCACATGCATTAGACTCAATTAAAATGATTAAATGCTTGCATTGTTGAATTTTCTCATTGTTTTGATAAGTTTGAATAAGAAAGAAAGCAACATTAGAGTGCTCTCATTCATTCATAAACATACTTGCTTCATTTTATGATTTTAACACATTTGAATAAGTTTTTAATGTCAAAACATAATGTTATATTCAGCATTAAGAAAAATTAAGAATTTCTTAACATAAATGCATTTTTAACTTTAGATTTTTCCTCACTCAAGAGTCTACACTTCATAAAAGGCAAAGAGTTAAAAAGCTACAACTCCAACTCTGAGGTTTTTAACATCTTAAAAACTCCTTTTTGCTTCTGTTCTGTGAATGAAAAGAAATGTTCTATACTCTCTTTTTTTGCTCCCTTCCCTTAATTGCTGCAATGAAAAGTTGAGAGCGGAACGTGTTAAAAGCATACGACGACTAAAGTACAAGTTTAAAACATGCTTTTCATAAATGCAATTCACGTTTGATTCTTTTTTCTCTCTTTTGCTGCTACTGCTGCTTCTACACATTTTTTCTTCTTTCTTTTATCCTTCTTCTCACTCACACGCTTTATACCTGGTCAGGAAGTCCTTTTGCTGTAGATAAAGTTTCAACCTGAAAGAGAAATTTTTTTGCTTTGCAGCTTTTCCACTTTTTTGCTTCCTTTTATTTTTTGTTCTCTTTCTCTTCAATGATGCTATGAATTGAATTTTTATTATTTTCTTTCATTCTTCTAACGTTTCATGCCATGCTTCAAAAGCTTTTAAAAAATTGACTAAGCTTTTTATTGCAAAAGTTTCCAATTTATACTTTTCTCAGCAGGTTTTTTTTTATTTTTTTCTGTGATACATGTGTGAATTTTCTTTGATAGTATTAACAAATTGATAGACATTGAAAAATATAAAGCTGTCTTTGGTTCTATTAGATTTTTTTATTTTTGCAAATTTAGTTTTAAAAGTATAAGAAGATTTTTACTGAAGTGTAGCCACAGCTACAAATTATCTTGACTACAGACTGGTAATAACAACTCTATCAATTACAGTAGAATACTAAAAAGTTAGTTCTCTTTTCAATCTAATGATGTAGTTTGTAAGTTACATAGAGAAATAAAATAAAATGTCAATTAGAAAATTCTTTATAATTAAAGTCTATATCTTACCTTTACCCATCTAAATGTGTTGCAATTCAATGTCTTTTTTACTCTCATTTATTTATTTGTAGCAACATGTCTATCTAAACCATATATTATCAACATGTATGTAGAGTAAGAAACACAGTATCAATTTGCAATAAAAGCACACACATGACATTAAGTATAATTAAACAAATATAAAACTAATGATAGCAAGAGCGGAAGGATAAATGGTTTCATTCATACTCGACAAATACTATACCACAACTACCATTCATCTATCCATAAATTGCGAGACAAAAAAGAACCAGTGAGAGAGAGAATGAAAGTGAAACAAATTAGAATGTCATTGCAAGAGAGAAGCCATTAATCATATACACACAGTGGTTGAAGTTCAGATATGAATGAAATATAATCGAAAAAAGAAATGTTGGATGAGTGAATAGCAGCAACCTTGCTATGATATGTAATAAACACATACACATGCGAACAGCCGGATACAAAAGGCAAAAAACATACATTCAACATATTAATTGTATAATTGTGAGCTAATCGACTGCAAAATGTTGAGCGCTTAAGTATTTAACACCATCAAATGGATGTTATATCCATGTTTTCACCCAACAACAACAGCGCCATAAATTATCAATCATTCATTATGAATTTATATTTCTAGCTCTAGTCTTGCTTACAGTTCTTGTGCAGTCATTTGACAGAGGCATTTAGATAAATTAGCGTTGATAAAAAGAGCTACTAATGCTAATGCCATCATACTAATCCCTTATTTGCAACACATCAAGCAACAGTTCAAAAGGCAATATCATTAAAAGTATTTTCTCTTTCTCTATGTGTTTCTGGTTAATTTCTACACTGGCATCATGACGTTTGCTCATTATGAAAATTGCGATCCAATGAAATCTGGTCAAATTGACGCTATTGACCAACTTATGCCATTTTATGTTATGGATGTTTTCGGTCACATTCAATTTTTTGTTGGCATTTTTGTAGCTGGGTACGCGAACTTTTTTGCTCGTTAATTAATTAATTAAAAATTTCTTTTTTTTTAGAATTTTTGCTGCAAGTTTAGGCACAGTTGCGGCATGCTTGAGTTCATTGTCAGCAGTAACGATGGAAGATCTATTAGGTTCATGCATGAATGTTAAAATATCACCACAAAAAGGAGCACTATATGCTAAATGGATGTCAGTTGGGTGAGTTTCAAGAGAGATTACTGTCATTTATATGTGCACATGCATATGTGAAGTAAATACCAAAATATAATTTCTTCTATTTTCAGTTATGGAATTTTTTCATTCAGTTTAATTTTTTTGGTCGAAGGACGAGGAATTTTGCAAGCGACTTTAACATTCAATGGTCTTGTGGGTGGAATTTTATTAGGATTATTTTCACTTGGTATATTTTTTAAAAAGGCAAATGTAAAGGTAAGCAATGTAGAGTGTGAAAAATATTAAAATTAAATTCCATATTCTACCATTGTAGAAGAAACATAAATTATTTATTACAATTGTTCTGCATGATTTTAAAATCCCCAAGATTATTTAGTAAATATTTCTGAATTTTTTTAAAAAGCAAAATAGTGCAAATCAATGAGTTTAACATTAACATAGTATATATGAAAGAAAGTATAGGAAGTCATAAATAAAATTATAAAGAAACATTCCAGATGTTGGCTTTGGCTTACATAATTCCAAAAATGAACTTCAATCATAATAATTTAATAATTTTTATAGGAGGGTTTCAATCACGCACCCCAAAAATGTTTATATTAAAAGTCACAAATTAAAAATCATTAAAACCGACATCAGTAAAGTTTTTCATAACGAGGCAAACAGTTGCTCATGATTTTGATGAATAGCATTTGAATTATTGATGATGCTATGGCAATAAACTGTGATTACTTATAAAATCCACTTTCATGTATGTAAATATGATATTAAATATAAATTTTCAAAAAGAGATTTAGAACGAGAGAACGAGTTATAATCATGATATTGTATATTAATAAAATTTTAAAATTACTCCATACAAACAGATTTTATTTATTTATATCTTTCTCTCTTTCTCTTTAGTATCATATATACATGGAGAAAAGGATCTACAACATGTTACTCAATTACTCGTCATGCTATATGTTTTTACCAAAAAAAAAGAAGAAGAAGAAATTCCACACATATCCCTTATCGGAAAGGGGCGCCTCGTAAAACTCTTGTTTGTGACACATGAGTGAAAAGTTTTTGAATTAACAACAGATTATTAAAATATTCTTCTTCCCCATCATTCTATCTCACTCTTCAAAGGGGTTTTTGATGAAGCACATTTCACCATGAGATACGTAAAAGTTAAGTATAGATTTAATAATAATGGTCGGGATTGCCTTTTTGTCAGATCGAGCGAAAGGAGGGTAGTTGTAAAAGTGAGGATGAAAAACATGATAAATTGAGTGAATTTTTTTCTTTTAGAGCACAACTATATAGCATGCCGCATGATGATTGATGAAGTGAAAAACATTAAAAAATAATTTTTTCCAATTTCTTGCTTTCTTTTTTTTATTCTTGCTATGAAAGTTCAAGTATGTATTTTTCTTTCTTATTTTTTATGCATCATTCATGCACATAGTGAGAAAATATTCAAGGGAGCAATACATTTATATTTTTCAATTCATTACACTTTAATAGTTAACTTTTCTTTTTTATTTGAAAATTAAATTTATTGTTAAAAAATAAAAATTTTAAGGATTATTATCTAATCTATTTTGCCTTGAGAGCTATCATATATTATTCACTCTATAATGCCATATACAATGAATAATTTCATACTATAAGTTTCTATACTGTAAGCGAGCTATGATATATGCAAAATATAAAACAACCACAAACAATAAGTGCAGTGTAGTAAAATTACAGTAATAAAAGTTATGCAATCAGAAACAATAAACATTGAAACAAAGCGCATATACATAAATATATATAGAACTATATATACACAATTACATTTCATTTTTCTCTTTTCTTCCTCATATATGTTAGCTATAGTTGTATTTTCAATTGCACAGTGAGAAGAAATGAAATACGTGATGTATAAATATCATTGTTATCATGAATGCAAGTTGAAATTGGAATATATTCATAAATTATGTAAGCCGTTGTGTAATTGAGAAGGAAATTGATGGAAAAGCACTTAGCACTTGATTGGAAGGGAAAAAATCTCAATTTTTTTTCCTAGAAAGTAATTTAAGTGATTGCATTCTTAAGATCCTAATTTGTTCCTAAAATAAAGCTAAAGCTTTCTACTGAAATTTTAATTCCTAAGCTTTTCAAAAGACCACAAAGCTTTAGGCAATGGTAAGTAGTCAATTCAAAGGTTGTCAAGCCCTGAGATTTCAAATCCAAAAAGGGTTCAATTTCATAGAACTCACACAATCTATTTTGAAATCAAATGCAATCGACACGGAAGGCAAAATTACATGAACGAAATGTGTTAGAGCCTTACAATCATCAACAAATCTACAATTTCACTCAGTCATTACCTTTTCCATGAAATATACATACTAAGAAAAAATTCATTTATAAGATAGTCATTAAAAGCACACAAATGTATCAATTACAAAACAGACCATTCATTTATGCATAAAATCATCATCACTATCCTAAAAAATTTTTTGAGGATATATAAAGGACTTCCTATCTCCATCACTTAAATTTATCTCGAACTATGATATCTATGGCAGTCATTTTTATTACAAACCAGAGAGAGAAAAAATATCGCTTTACATCGGATTGGTTTTATGACTTTTCTATGCTCATTTTAATAGCTTTCGACATTAAAATCCCATTCATTATTAATTTTACCCGAGAATAGCATACACACCACACAAACTAAATGAATGAAATGTGAATGCAAAATTGAGGAAGAGAAGGGAAGTTAAATTTTACCATGGTAAAAGAGGAGATAGATGGCAAGATATGGAAAGATGAATTTCGTAGTTAGTAATAAATGCTGAATATTTTAAACTCTGAATATTAGTACATCGATTAACTAAATCGTTTGAAAATTAAGGATGCAAATCGTGAAGATTGGAGTGAGAAATGGTTGGTAGTAGTGGATATTTCCTCATTTAATGTCCCTATACGGATGAGACAACGATTCTCCCTAATTCACTAATATCATTTTATTTTTACGAGCGTAAGCCAACACACACAGAGTGCGATGCATATATCCATTACATTTATCGTTTTTGATACATTCATTGAATATCAAAATGCTCTTTATGCTTTGCTTCGTAGTCATCGTTTGCTATTTTTGCTTATTTAAATTTTATGGCGCGCACAACAATATAAAAAAGTTATATTTATGTATACACAAATAGAAACAGGCCAAGTGCTGAAAAGTAAGGCAAATGACTTTGAAAGGGTTCACTGATGTTTGATGATAAAAAATTATTTTTCCTCTTTCGTAATCAGCGACTTCCTACTCTGCTTCTGTATATATGCGATATGCGTGTGCGTTTCAGACATAAATTTTCCTAAAAAAATCGAAATAGCGTTTTACATGTCGACATGTCATTCGAAACGAAATAAAAGTGAGAGCGAGTAATAATATTAAAAATCTCCCCTTCGACTCGTTGCTGTTGCTTGTCGTTTTGCGCTTTTGATAACGAATCTGCTAAATCAGCCAGAAATAATATTGTACCATGCTATCGACTATGATGTCTACTTTTTTTTGGAAGATTATGTTTTGCATGCATCATCGTCTCTCCATTTCTTTGGGACATACACTTACTTTTACTTACAACATACACTGAAAAGCGTCGAATTGAACATGAAACCTATTTTCGTGTATTCGAATATAAAAAATCACTCTCATGTAGAAAAGAAATCTAATCAAATATACATAAGACTTTCGAGAGACACTTGAGCACATTCTCGTGAGCAAACATAGAAGATTTTTTTTATTCATTTCTTCTTGATCAGCTCAATGCTGATATTTTCGAGTGAAAGAAATTGAAAAAGACGGAAAAGTTTCTTAAGAGTTGGAGAAAGCAAGGTTTGGTCATTTTATAAAAATAAAGAGTTAAAAGCTTTTTAATTAATGTCAACTAAACATTAAGAGTTATTATTTATTTTAGGCGCTTTTTATGAATTAAAATACAGTTTCTAATTTAACTTCGCAAAAATTTTAATAGCTTGTACTTACGAGTTTTACTTTAGATTTGTTGAAAAGTTGTCACTGCACTATGCGGCAGAATTAAAAAAATTTTCCAAAAATTATTTGAATGTATTTTCTTAAAAAGCATAATTAGTCGATTCCAAAATGCATAAAATCATAATTTTTGGTCAAACCGTTACCGAGATATGGCTATTTTTGTGTTTATGCAGAAGTCATTTTTGTGCCTTCACTTAAACCGCTATGACTCAGTCAATTTTTAATTAATTGCGCTCAAATGACTTATTAATATTAGGTATTAAAAATACACAAATTTTAAGCTATAATATGTAATATTTCGTCATGATATGTGGTCATCAGGTGCCTAAAAATGCCAAAAAAACCGAATTTTTTCATTAGACATGTCACTAAATTCGCTCTAGTTTTCTTATAAACAAAGATTCTTTAAATCTGATTGCGTTTTTTAATAGTCCTAATAAACATCTCAAAACAATATTCGGCTTTTATTTTTTAAACTTTGTGTTTCAAAGTTATGAATTTATGATTTTTTTAAAAAAGTCAATTTTGTCGATTTTTTCGATTTTTTTGAATTTGAAGCTCTACTGTGATTAGTAAAAGAGGCTCCTGCTTTTAAATTTTGTTTTATTGAATAGATAATACTAAAAGCTTTCAAAAATGTAAAAAAAGTTGGGGTCGACACCCACGCCCAAGCCTTCAAAATTGCACTTTTTTGAGTTCACCTCCATTTTAAATTTATATTGACTTGTGAATTATAAGATTGACAAAAATTTTGAAAACCTTTTCTGTTTGTTTTCTTATTTTGCATAAAAATACCAACTTTTTAAGACCATAACCATCAAAATTGGTTGAAAAATAAGCTTTCTAGGTCGAAAAATATGCCTTTTTGAACCATGGTAAGTTTAAAAATTTCATAACTCAGTCAATTCTTGTCCGATTAAATTGGTTAAGGTCTTGTTGAATAGGTATTGAAACGTACTTAATATTAAAAAAAGTTTCATGATGATTGAATGTATTGTCTTAGCAAGAGATGCAAGTGAACCCAAAATGACCAAAAAAGTGTTCAAGTAAGAAAGAGACAAAAATTAAATTTTCGTGTTTAAACTTGAAAAAGACTTTTTTAGGTAAACTTAGGTCAAAAAACACGAAAATCGAAGAAATTTATTAAAAAAAGTTGATTTTGACATTGTTAGGCATAAAAAACTGAATTTTCAAAAAACCTGAGCTGCCAATGTCAAAATCAACTTTTTTTAATAAATCTCTTCGATTTTCGTGTTTTTTGACCTAAATTTACCTAAAAAAGTCTTTTTCAAGTTTAAACACGAAAATTTAATTTTTGTCTCTTTCTTACTTGAACACTTTTTGGTCATTTTGGGTTCACTTGCATCTCTTGCTAAGACAATACATTCAATCATCATGAAACTTTTTTTAATATTAAGTACGTTTCAATACCTATTCAACAAGACCTTAACCAATTTAATCGGACAAGAATTGACTGAGTTATGAAATTTTTAAACTTACCATGGTTCAAAAAGGCATATTTTTCGACCTAGAAAGCTTATTTTTCAACCAATTTTGATGGTTATGGTCTTAAAAAGTTGGTATTTTTATGCAAAATAAGAAAACAAACAGAAAAGGTTTTCAAAATTTTTGTCAATCTTATAATTCACAAGTCAATATAAATTTAAAATGGAGGTGAACTCAAAAAAGTGCAATTTTGAAGGCTTGGGCGTGGGTGTCGACCCCAACTTTTTTTACATTTTTTGAAAGCTTTTAGTATTATCTATTCAATAAAACAAAATTTAAAAGCAGGAGCCTCTTTTACTAATCACAGTAGAGCTTCAAATTCAAAAAAATCGAAAAAAATCGACAAAATTGACTTTTTTAAAAAATCATAAATTCATAACTTTGAAACACAAAGTTTAAAAAATAAAAGCCGAATATTGTTTTGAGATGTTTATTAGGACTATTAAAAAACGCAATCAGATTTAAAGAATCTTTGTTTATAAGAAAACTAGAGCGAATTTAGTGACATGTCTAATGAAAAAATTCGGTTTTTTTGGCATTTTTAGGCACCTGATGACCACATATCATGACGAAATATTACATATTATAGCTTAAAATTTGTGTATTTTTAATACCTAATATTAATAAGTCATTTGAGCGCAATTGATTAAAAATTGACTGAGTCATAGCGGTTTAAGTGAAGGCACAAAAATGACTTCTGCATAAACACAAAAAATAGCCATATCTCGGTAACGTTTGACCAAAAATTATGATTTTAGCATTTTAGAATCGTCTAATTATGCTTTTTAAGAAAATACATTCAAATAATTTTTGGAAAATTTTTTTAATTCTGCCGCATAGTGCACTGACAGTAGTAATTAGGAAATAACAAATTAAAAATTCCATATTGACGAAATATAAACAAAAGATTTTCTATACGGATGCGCTCATAACTTCGCATAATTTGAATTTGAACTGACCGTTATTTTGAAATTAACACAATATTTTAAAATAATGAATCAATTTACACTAGGTAGGTATTACATTATAAAAAGATGGAATTTTGAAACATTTTGTTTTTATCTCTTAAAAAATTCTAAGTAACAAGAAATCCAATATGTATAGTGCATCAATTTTAACGTAAAAGAGAGTGAGAGATTATTGCCTCAAGTGTTTTCTAAAAATATCATACAAGAGTAAAAGCACACCGTAAAAAGGTCAAATCAGTTTATGTAGGAAAAACAAACATGGATACACACTCTTATTCACAAACAAAATAGTCTAAACGTCTAATAGATAATAACAACTTGTTAACAAGCAGCCTCTCGAGTAAATTTCACAAGTACTTGTCGTTCTATTTCACTTCATTGCACAAAACATACACTCGATACTTCCGCATCAGATTTCCCTTACTTACTCTTTTTTTTTCATTTCGACAGACATTGGGGCTGACTGAGATTTAAATAAAAGTAGAAAATGGCATCAAATGACTGCATGTATATGCATGTGAGTGTGAACGAATTATCAGCAATGTGAAATTGAATGAATTTTTACATATAAAAAAATGAAAAGCGAATCCATATGGACGAATGTAGGTATTCAAAATTGCAAAAGTGGAACGTAATAAATTAAAGGATTTGCTGAATGAAAAATACAGAAATGGACCCTATTGCAGCACTGATAAAGGTGAATCGCAGTTATTGTATTTGATTTATGGAGTAAAAATTTTCACTCACTTTAAGTATAATACGGAACAATTCACCCTCACTCGCCATTTTCATTTCGACATAAATTTCCCCTGCGAATATCATCCTCATAAAACCAAATTAAAAAAGATTAATTAAAAAGACACAGAAAGAGAAAGATACTGCAGCAGCATACGTTTTTAAAATAATTTATTGTGTCTAGGAAGAATATGTATTTTCGAGTATGAGACAAAAAAGGAAGTAAAAAATTCAACTTGGCCAATTAGAATGCTAGAAATTTTCATTTTTCCGGTTCTTAAACTTGAATTTCGAATAATGAATGCAGTGCATAAGCACACACATGGAGAGTGAACAATGTGCAAGCAAGATTATGTAGATTTAATATTGTGTGAAGGAGCTGTGAAGACATTGAAGCGTGTAGGCAGCCAGTTTGAACAAAAGAAGCTTTACACCATTAAGATGGAATGAAGATGTAGTCATTACCGCAGCAGCAACTCACATGCATGCTTGCTTTTACGTTTCGAAACGTAGAAGCAAAACAACAACTTTTAATTTACAGTCAAAAGATCTCTTATGTTCTTGCTTTCGCTTTTTTGAAAATTAAATGTTCAAGTAGTGCTGCTCTGATGCATATATACGAAAAATAGAAAGAAGACACACCACATACTGGAAAGGATAAATAGGCAAAGTCACTGTTGTGTGTGACATGAACATAAATTAAATGTGAATTTACTGCTACTGCCAAAAATTTTTGCTGCTGCTTCTCTCTTTCTGTAAGAAGTTTTCTTTTTTTCTGGTATTTTGAAAGTTTTTTTTGGTTGCTTCTTTACTGTAGAATGTCAGTTGAACGAATTGTTTTGAAATTGTGGTTGATTTAGATTTAGAATAAGATTTATATTTTATTTCTTATTTATCAAAAGGATTTTATAAAAATAAAATTCAACAATCAAGAGAAAAATTACTCGGACAACGAAAATTGCCCGTTGTTTACATTTTTTTGTTTTGTTTACATAAAAAGTGTAAACAAAAAATTATAGAAACAAACTTTTTAAGTGATTTAATCGATCAAATACATTGATATTTATATCAAATTGCTTAAAATTCGATTCTTCATCGAACTCTTATTAAATTAAATAGATAAAAAACAAAAATTTAAATAACATTCAAATGTCACACAACATTTTCTGTTTCATGTGACATGTAGTTTCGTTGCTCTTTATTGTTCATTTGTTGCTCGACAAAAACAAATGTCGCTCAATAACCGAGTGATTTTCGTCTTGTAAAAAATAATTTAAAAAAAAATTCATCTTACAGTATCAAAATAAAAAAGATATCATACTGAGAGCAAATGAACATCCTACATTCTGTCATTTAAATCATTTTGTAAAATTCTTTTACTTTACTTTCTACAAAAAATAAATATATTTATTTTGAAAACTGCAAAGAGGCAAATAAAAAGTAAATATGAAATAAAAAGACTCAAAAAAATATTAAAGAATTTTCTTCTATTTCGCTGTTCAGTGCTGCTCATTATGAGAAAGATGTGGAACAACTTTTTCTTCCAAAAAACATTTTTTTGCGCCCTCCTATTAATGACAGCTTTCGTCTCTCTTTTTCATTCTGTTTTTTTGATGTTTGCTCTTCAGGCCATATGACAAACTTGAGTTAAATGAGGGTTTTCTTATAAAATTAATTAAAAACTTTTCTTTTTTATTTTTCAATTCATTCAACGTTGAGATGTGGAAAGCATTTCGCAAGTAAGAAAGATTTTTGTCGCTGTTAAAAAATGACAATCATTAACTTTTTCTCTTTCTTTCCTTTTTTTGAAAACTTATTTTTATTCATTTTTATAAGCTGCTTTTTTAGGGGATAAATGCTTTAAAGCACATTATATTACGTGATGGAAGGAATGATGGTAAATTATTTTAAAGCTTCTTAAGTAGATTCCTTTTTTTCTTACTTTTACAATATTTCCAACCTTATTAGAATCACAAATCTCTTTTCTACTCTCACATACATATATATATAAATACATGATGGTAGTGAAGAAATATTATCATCACAAATTTATAATTTTTAACTTGTGAGGGTAAAAGAATACGAGACTGTTGAGAACTGATGATAAAATGTGAGTGAAAAATCCTTCGCACGCAATTTCTCTCTTTTTTTTTCTTTCTTTCCATTGCAAAGCGCCACAGCGATAAAGCATTGTGTGTGCGGTAAAAGGAATTTTTTCTTCTCTCTTTTTTAATAATCTTTTTGTTTCTGTGAAAAATAAAATAAATTTTTCTTGAGGGAATTTCTTTCTGCTCGCTTTTCAATATTTATAGCGGATTTCTTTCTTTATGAAAGAAAATTAGAAATTTTTATTCACTCTGTCAGTTTGAACTTTGACTTTTTTTTATATTTAGAAAGAACATTTACTTATCTTTATGAAAAGATTTTTGTGAAGGTAAATTTCTACATAAATCTGCGAAATGCTTGGTCTAAATTTCATTTATCTTCTAAAAACAATCTATTCAAAAAATTAAACTTAAAAATTGTAAATTTAAATATTAATTTCTACGAGATATTGAAATTAATTTCGTAAAAATAAAAATCAACAAAAAGCTTTGATTATCTGAAATTAAACAATAACGGTAAATTTTTCTATGTTTACAAAAATGTAAACAAACAAAATTTGAAATTTTTTTCTTGCTCAAATCTTTCTAAAGACATCATTTCCAGCTCTTATTTTATTCAAGGTAACAAAATTAAGCTGTTTTTAAACAATTACAGTAATGATTTTAGTTGTAAATAATGTTAATATGATAAAATTTAATTTTTTGTTTATTTATATTTTTTTGTAAATATGAAAAGACTTTCGATATTAACAATACTGTTTTGTTGATCTAAACAATAATTTCTATAAAAAAATGCGTCTTAAATCAGAATTTAAGAAATGAATTTTTAAATAATTTTCATATTGTTCTTATTACATAAAAGCAAATAATAATATAAATAAGTAGATGATGAAAGAAGATGAAAAAATCAGCCTGAGTTTATTTTTATTCAATGGCTTTATCAGAGCATTGCACTTGTTGAATGCAAGAAAATTGAATTGAAAGAAAGAAAAGCTCAAAGTGTATTAAGAATGAATTTCATTAATCAAAAAATATGGAAGCATACTTGAGTAGCTTTATTCAGTAAAAAGAAACTTTTTTTAATGAAACTCAAAACTTAAAAAAATTCATTTTTTTAAAGCCTCATCACTCGATGTTGTTAGACATGATGATAAGCAATATTTTAAGATCTTTATTCTTAAGAAATCACTTGTCGAGAGAAGAGAGATCGATTTATAGATGATTTATCTGCTTAATGTTCATTCTTCCCTCATTCAGGCCCTCAATCTCAATTCAATTCCATTTCGCCCTCTTTCTCTACTCTGTTATAAATCTAAAATGATGATATTGAATGACAAAACACAAAAAATAAACCAAGAAAGAACATAAAGAATGAGAAATGAAAATAGATTAAAGGGTGTAGAATTCGTCTTATTATTTGTTTGAAAAATTGCAGATTTATTGGCTCCAATAATATTCTACTAAACAAATGGAATAACAATGACATTCGTCTTATATATGATTATCTTTATGCTTCTTTCCCTTTTACTCTATCCATCCATTGATCTGAGTAAAACCAGAGAGAAAATGATGATTTTTGCTTGAATACGCAACAACAAAAGTATTAAAAGAAGAAAGAAAATGGAAAATGAAAACAAGAAATCTACTCGCAAGCAAACTACACACAGTCAGTCAGTAAGAGCATAAATAAATAAATAATGCGGTTTCCGAGGTCTTCATTCAAAAAAAAGATGTGGAATTATTTATAAATCATCATAACATAATGCGATAAATGCCATACTTATTTATATCTGAATGGAACAAGTTTACATGGGAAAAAACTTCAATATGCAACAAATAAGCACATGTACATCATTCTTATTATAGATTATGCTTGCTATTTATTTAATTTTATGGAGATTGAATAAAATATTTGAGATTTAATAAAAATATGAATCATCATTGAAATTTTGAATGTTTTTTATTCTTAGAGGGACAAATAGAAAATTATAGAAGTTTTTTTGAAGCAATTCAAAATTTTGATAACAAATTCTTAGGTATATTATCTGGTAAAATTGAAGTTAGTTTATACTTCTTAAAAAGTCTGAAAGAAAATAAAATTTAAAATTCACATCATTATAAAATTCCTATTCAGCTTACTCGAAATTTTTGACAGTTGAAAATTTCAATTCAAACGAGATTTCATACCCCTTTTCGATTTTTTTTTGTTTATTCGAAACTTTCGAAATACATTTTCGAAAATTGAATTTGAAAAAATATTGAAAAAATCAAATTTACTAAGCGAAATGTAGCAAAATAAAATCTGATTTAGTGAAATAACAACATGTTTTACACCAAGGTTCATTTATATTTAGATTAGAATGAGGATAAAAAGTTTTTTGTGTACAAATATTTTAAAATTCAAATCAATTCGAAAATATTTATTTCACACCCCAAGATCTTTTTTTTTTCAAAAAAAGATCCCTAACGGCCGTGTGAGCCCACCAGGATAAAATTAATAAATTCAAAATATTCCAGTGAACAATTACAAATAGAGGGAAGAGAAAGAGTGAAAGATAAGAGTCGGAAATGAGATATTTATGCAGTCGATATGATTTCAATTTTAATGATGATCGACAATATGCATGCTCATTAATGTATTGTTGTTGTTTATTTTTAATTGTACCAACAGCAGTCGTCAATTGAATGCAATGCAATGCACGCTACTGATTGCATTGGTTGTTCATTAATGAATTCAAATGAACTTTATTTCATTGTATCAATTTCATGAATAATGGAAATATGAATCAAATTACAATTGATTGAAGAAGAAAAAAATGAACGTGCGGAACGAGGAAATTGAAAATTTCTTTTGTCTCATCTACTTCCGACTGCTGTGACAGTTGTGCTAAAGTTGTGATGTCGTCTGTTTTTAAACATTAATTGAGAAAAAGTGTCAATCTTCCAACTTCAACTTTTTTACTCTTTCCATTGTTAAGTAAAATAGAATAAATCCTACTGTGATGAGGAAATGATGATGATGATGAAGAAGATGAAACAATGAGAAAAAAATACCCTAAGAAACACCTTGAAAATGCTGAGTATAAGTGTGAGTTTGAATGAGATGCTTCAACCGTGAGAAAGAGAAGGGAAAAAAGTTTGTAATTAATCGTGTCAAAAAAATGGATATCTGACAAAAAAGAAAGAAATTAAAAAATTCTCATGAATTTCAAAATTGTTCTTTAATTTATAACTCATAAAAAAGGAAATTTTTATTTTATATTTTTACTAAATAGGAAAAGAATGGAATTTTATAACAATTTAAAATTTTTCAATACTTAAATGATAATAGACGATAAAAAATAAAGGAAACAGAGAAATAAAGTTTGATGCAATTTATTGAATTTCAATTTTCTCTTTTTCTGGTCATACGACAAAGTTTCTCATTAAATTGAGAACTTTTCTCTGTTTTTTGTATTGCTGCTGCTTTTACTTCTTGTTGTATTTTCTATCATTATGAAATCTCAATGTATTCACTAAAGTTGCAATTTTTTACTCTTCTCATTGGTCCTTTAAATGTTTCTTTTATAGAAAATTCAAGGCAGAGAATGAAATCAAAGTTTGTATGTTGCAGCCAGTTTGAAAATTTATGTATAAAAGAAATTAAATTTATTATCATGAAGATATTTAGAGAAATTTACAATCATATAAAGCTAGAGGAATTCGATATTGAGGTTTTCAGTTGTTAGAATATATAAATTTACAGAGAAGGAATTTCAACATGCATGCACATACATAAAATATTTATTTATGCAAAATGAGGTTCCACTTTTCTATTTACAGAATGAGTGTAGCAATGTGGCTGCAATCTCTAGTTACATACACACATTGGACATTTACTTTATGCAAATGCCACGAATGCTTGATTTTACTCACGCTTGGTCATTTCCCCAGGTCAACATTAACAGAGAGAATAAAAAAATTAAAATTTTGTGCGTTTATGTAAAACCAAAGTGAGAACAATAAACGGTTTTATGTTAATTGCAATTTGGAATGCATACAATTTGAGGAAATGCAAATGCAAATATACATTTGATTACCATAAATTCATGGACCTACTACTCTTCTCTTTTCTACCATCACCACAATGGCATTTCACAATTTCAATATATGCAAATAAATATTATCATGAAAATTCATGTATGTATGTATGTACATATATATAAGTAAATTCATCTCATCATTTAATTTATTGCAGTTTAACTCTGATTTCTCTTTTCTTCTTAAAGTTTTGTATTTTCAAGACTTTATAAAGTAAAATTTAATTAGTCATGTCACAATTTAGACATTTAAAGTTAAACATTTTTTTATTTTTGAATATTAAAAACATTTTGTATGTTTGTATGATGAAAATCCTATCAAAAACATGTGACATTTTATTTAATTGCTTTTTCATACAAATAATCACATAAGATAACAATAATAAAGGCCCAATAAACCGTTAAAATTTGAATAAAAATGCGCACACATTTCTTGATACACATTTTCAAAACTTTTATTTAAAAAAAATACGTTAATATTATTATAAAATAAATGATTCGATTATTTATAATTTCTCAATCACTTTTTCACTTGCGCCTCTAAGTTTAGATTTAACTTCAAATGGGACAATTTTTGTAGATCATCATATATACAATTAATGCAAATTGAAATAAAAAAAGTATAGAAAAGTTCTAAAATCTCAGAAATTTATAAAAAATAACTTCGATAAGTTAAATTACTGAACATTTTTTAAAAAACTATTAAATTTTTTTAAAGAAAAATAAGAATCATATTCTAATGTACATACCAGTATTTTATTTACCCCAACCGAAATCTAAGTTCTTTGATAAATTAAAGTTTTCAAATGAAAATTAAAATGCATTCATTTGTAAACTAATAAATTAATAAAACACTTGTTTTTCTGTATGTAAAATACATTTAAACTGACAGAATGAGAATTTTCAGTAATTTGTTTAATTTTCAACCCCTTTTTCTAGACTTTCTTCATAAACTCACAAAAATTCCTCACTTGCTGATGAATGAACACTTCATGATATGACAAAAAAGAAGACGAAAAAGTGTTATCATTGAGGAAATTCCACACATATATTTTAGCGAGGGTGATGAGAATAAACTTAAAATATGAAAAGAAATGATGAAATCATAAGAAAAGGCAAAAGGAATTTTTTCACTTAGGCATCTAAAATTTATTTAAAATCATCAAAGTTTAAATTTGACAACAGCAGTGAAGAAATTCGCACAATTAAATGCTTCAGTCGCTATCACTAGTGCTAAAGTATGAAGCATTTAATGCGATTCCAGGGTGTACTTTACACAATGTTGTCGTTATACGCAAATTACCAACATAAAACTGAATAAAAAATTCTTCTTTTTCTGTAAATTATTCAACTTGCTACAGACACAAAAAGCAACAGCAGCGAAAGGCAATTGTTTCCCTCTGTCTCTTTCGCACAATAATAAATATCACAACAACAGAAGTAAGCCACTGTTGACGATGTTAACTTTAATTTTTGCTAGGCAATAAGATGAGATTCAACAAGAATTTTAATTAAAATTGTAGTCATTTTAATGTCGCTAGAAAAGGGCAAATTATTTAATTTTTTCATCGTGCCTGTTTCATTTTTTGAGGGGTAAAAATTGATTGTTATTCTTTCGTCTCTCTTGTGTTGTCTATCTCATGGAGCGATACACATACTCATTTCCATTTTCACGCCTTGAATTATTTTTTTTTTATGTGGATGGTAGACATAGACAACAATAAGAATCTGCTCTTTTGTTATTATGTATGTATTACAACTATGTCTTTTAGTCTTGCCTACTTTGTCGTATTTCTATTTATTCCAACTGAAAAAGAAAAATCATATCGTTTTAAAAAGTTGTTAAGAGCAAGTACTATATGTGTGAAGGCAGAGCACAACCAACATGCCTTATGCATTCTTGCAGAAAGAAAAGAGCAAATAGCAATGAACATAAAAACTTACAGTCTGCCGGAGATGTCTCATTATGTGTTTGTTGGTTGGTGTCGCAAATTATTGCTTCAAGGACAATTAAAATTAATGGTAGAAAGTTTTTTACGCTGTTCAACAATTGGAAAATTAAATGCTGCTGTTTCTTACTATCTCTAGCTATGCCTTATTTTTTAAAAATTATATTATCATTTATTTTCAGCGTTTTCATTAAATCTTGTAGTTAAAATTTTGATTTTGAGACATTTAAAATTAGGTAAAAAATTGCCTGTTTTATTTACAAAATTGAAAATCTTTCGAATTTTCGAAATCACTTCAAATTTTAATTTTTTTGTAGAAAATTTCATCCCCTCGGAAATTTTGAAATAATAAAAACTGGTAAAAAATAACAGTCGAAATTAAAAACAAAATTTTATAAATGCGCTCTGTAAATTCTAATAAAAAATTTAAAACTTTTTTTATGTGTTGAATGGATAATTACAGGACTCTGTAATGCACAAGATCTATCGTTAAATTTAACCATAATATCCGCATTCTTTTAGTTGAATGTTTTAAAGTAAAATGTTGAGGGTAAAAAACTTTTCTCATTTTATAAAAAAAAACTTTTTTTCATTTCCATTTAAAAGTCCAAAAATATCTTTCAAAAGTCAATGCGGTGTGAATTTTCAAAGGCAAAAAAACAACATAACAAATTTTTTCTTCGACCAACAACAACAAACTGAGGGTAAATTTTACAAAGTGAACAATTTTATAAAGGAAGGGAATTTGAAAATTATTTGAATCAATTTACATTTTCCACCTCTTCATGTACTTTATTTGAGGTAAAAAATATTGGACGTGAGCACACTTTTAAAATGTTAATTTTTCCATCCATCCACCTACAGCTCTTTAATATTCTTTTGTATGGTAATTGAATTTATTTGCCTTTGATGATTACCGTCATCATATATATTTTGCATACATATTCATACACCTCAGTTAATTTACTCTCATAGCAAAAGAAAAGTGAGAAAAAATTCCCTCAAGAGAAGAAAGATAATTCTCGTTTGGACCATTTTTCAAAGTCTCAAATTATACACACGAAAGAAGTATAATCAACGAGATAGATAAAAGGAAGGAGAAAAGAAAAAAATCTAATTAAAATTTTGTTGCGAATAGATTATGTCTTAAAGGCAAAATGTTGGAAAATTGGTGGATAATAAGCGACGTTAAAGAGACATAAGACAATTTACCATCGTAAAACAAGAGCGAGTTGCAAGGGGATTGAAACTAAATCTTGTTATGAAAAAGAAATTTTTTTTGATGTTTTGATAAGTCAAATAAATTAAATTGATTACAGAAAGTAAAAGAATATACTCGTTAACAAGAAAGATCGAATAATGGAGAAAAATTGGATTTAAATTTTTTTTCGTTTGCTTGTTTTTTGAGGATTTAAAATAAAAAGAGGGTGAATATTTTGCAAATAGACATACTTCATACAGAATAAATTCAGTCTATTTTCTTTCAAGTTTTGTTAAATTTTTTAGTTTTAAAAAAAAATTAACAAATAATTTTCAACATTTTAAAAATATTTAATTTTATTTATTAAAAATAATAGAAATAAACTTAAATTAATTCTAATAAATCATAATTAAATGTCAATTTTTGATTTTTACTAGAAAAATTTATATTCAAAGCCAAGAAAAATCAATAGAAAAATGACAACTATTTTTTCATAATTTCAAATAAATTTTGTTTATTTATTTTTTTGCAAAAAAAATGTAAACAACTTTTGTATTTGAAGACTTCGTAACTAGCTTTCTCTGTGTATGTCCATTCAATTATAAAGAACAATATTTAATCATTTTACTATTGAGTGAATTATATTTGCACATTGTATTAAAATTTAAATAAAATTCACAATCGTTAAATGCCGCTTAGAATGTCAGTAATGTCAATACATTGAAAATGTAGCAATTTGCACACCATTTCACTTTGTTGGATGCTCTATATGTGTGCAAAACGAGCATCGAAAGCGTCAGAGAAAAGTCGTTATCATTCGTGTGTAATCTAAAATCAATTATCATTTGTGATTCTATTCATGTGTCTATGGCTGCATGCGAAGTGAGATGAGAGGAATAGAAGTTTTATTTAACTCCTAAATGGTAAAAGAGGAAGAAAAAGTTTCATTATGTATGTTTGGGTGTGAAGTTTTCTATCACATGCAATTGCTTAGTTTTCAGTTTCAGATTTTAGAACAAACTAAAAATTTTCTCTCATTCTTTTTGTGAATGCCTGTCGAAAATCAATTGCGGAAGTGTGTCTCGTAGGAAGTTTTCAACAACTTTTATTCCAAAAATATACACTATATGAATGAGACATTCTGGCTATAATCTATGGATAGCCAAAAGGAAGAGAATTCACTTTTCTTGTGTACTTAAATGTTTCCGTACGGAAAATGTGATTTTTTGAAATTTTGTGGTTTTGAATTTTATGCAGAAATTAAATCCGACAGTCTTGATATTTATTTTCTAGTTAAGTTTGTTCACATCATGATTTGACATGTTTTCAAATAATATCTTTAGAATATAAAGAGTTTACAACATTTGTTCTTCAAATGATTATTATTTTTAAATTCTAAGTACATGACTTGTTTCAGTGTAGTGTGAAAACAAAAATTAGTTTTTAAGCAAAAATTTAAATTTTAAAATTTTGTGCTAAAACAAAAATTAGGTAGAAATTTAAAAAAAAACAAATTTTACAAAAAATCTTAATTTAATCACTCTAGAAAAACCTTTTAATTCAATTCAATTAAATTCAATATTTTATTTTCGCCTCAATCTGGCTGAAATCTTGTAACTAGATCTTATTAATTCTTTTTAGGAACTAACTTTGTACTTGATTCAATTATTTAGAGCATACATAAAAGTGATTTTTGCACATTTTTGATAAATTTACAAATTGTTTTTTTTTATGTTTTGTAATAAAATTTTAACGGAAATTTTAAGTATTTTAGCACTGCTAAATTTAAATTTTAGTAAAACTTAAGTTTTAACGGTTTTTGTGTACCACATTTTTGTTCAATTTAATTTTATTCACATTTAACAAGGAAACTTTAAATAAATATTTAAATTTGTTCTTCAAAATGAAATGAGTCAAGTGCAATTTTCATTTAGAAATCAGACAAAAAATTTAATAAAATGAAACTTCACAATCCCAAAGTGTCACACTTAATGAAGACAAAGAAGGAAGTTGTGTGTCATCAATTTCGAAAATACCAAAAACTCCTAAATGCACACACACGTTCAATAAAGAAAAAGAAAGGCAATTTCAGAAGTTGAAGTTTTCTGACGAATGAAACAGAATTAACACGTCAATTCAGTTACGCAGTTCATTGATCACCATCAATTCACAAGTGGCAAGCACACAAAGACGAGAAAGAGAAAAAATTTTTCCATCTCAAACTTATTTCATTTCAATTTCTCCAATGCTAACAAATTGGGCAAATCTCTCTATTATATTCGATTTATTTCAGCACCATATATATAAATAAAAGTGTATATGGTGGTGGTTGTAGAGATTGGCGTGCTTGTGTGATTACCACACATATATGGACATATAAACGATGGGGGATTTGCCACAGAAAAAAAGAAAGAAAACTACAAGATATTTCGGCAACGCAAACACAGCAAGAATGAACTAGAAACTTTTCTGTCTCCTCCTCGTGCATTTTCATCTTTTTTTCCTTCATTCTCAAATATATATCAAAATGAACCTAATGTCCATCCAAGCATAGAGAAAGAAAAAAAAGTTGACCATTAAGAGGAAAGAAAATTTCCATATTGGAATGGGTCATCAGTAGGGACATTGATAAAAGATGTATTAAGTGAATTTATTCTTCCATCTACATGTATGCAACATAGATAGAAAAAAAATTTCATGTTTTGAAAGTCATGTTCGAAATGTGTCAAAGAAGAAAAACTTTGACCCTTATTCATCATAGAAAATGCGAGAGAAAAATTTGAAAGGAAAACATCTTTTGTATGACTAATCAATGTAACACTATGTGAAAATCCTTCCTTTTACTCGTGTTCTCTTCCCCAAAAGAAAACTTTCTTCTTTCTCTTTTTTATGAACTGATATAATGTCAGAGAGGCTATATAGACACATAAATTTACACATATACATCAATAGAGATGATAATCAAAATAAGAATAAAAATTGATACGAAAAGTATTCGCCATAGGATGGATTACTTACTTTAGCGCATTTTTGATTTTTTACATTATCAATTTCTATACTTTATTGTTGACTTCTCAATTCGGCAAATGTTTTGACTTCCAATTTGATAACAAAATTTAATAATAAACTCCAATTCAATTGACTTTAAAATAACGGTAAAATTTATATATTACCAAGATGACATAACTTGATCAAACATAAAAATCGGAATTTTATTCAAATTTGAATTCGTAATTTCAAAATAATTTTAATAATTACTTTATAAATAAATTTGTTGCTGATAATTAAACTAAAAATCTTTAGCTTTTATAGAGTTTTTGTGAAGCCAACCAGTCGAACAAAGTGAAATAATAAGTTGGATTTTTTATACAAAAATGCGTATTAAAAAGTCTTTGAAATTAAAACAACATTTGTGACTTATTTTTATTAAAAAATAAAAACATCAATTTAAACTTTATAACATTGGAAAGAAAATGTTTAAAAAATGTCCTTATAGCCTTATCGACAAAATAAAAAAGTTTGTAAAAGTGTCATTGCAAAAAACCTTAACAAGAAAAAAGAGTTTAAAAGTCAAACCTCTTTCATTGAGTTCAAACATAATTTGGTTGGTCCTCAAGAGTGCCTGCTATAAATTGACAATAAAATGTGAAGCAAAAAGTATTGCAAAATCACAAATTTTTATATTCTGTTTAACGTCATAAAAATAAAAAAAAACAAGAGCAAAGTTGAAATAACCAGCAAATAACCAAGCCAAACATCACCCTGGAGCTCTTATTCTCCTTTTCTCCTTTATTTTACCCATCAAAATCATGTTTCTTCTGTGAATGAGTGAGTGAGAGAGAGAGAGAAAATGAGACTTCTAAAGTAAGCAAAAAAGAATCTTGTTAAGGTCATAAAAAGGCCGAAAGAGGATGATAAAAAACGTTTCTTTTTTCTTCTTCTTCTTCTTTGTCTATTTTACCCCCTTCAACCTTTTCGCTTAATAATTGAAAATAAATGAAAAGTCTCGAAAGAGAAAGAAAGCAAATTTTATATGGCAAAAAGGTCCATCTATTTTATCCCTTGTAAATTTTACAACCATAACTTTCAGCAACAACAGCATCAGCAGCCAAAGAAGCGTAGACAAACAATGTATTTATTTCCTTGTACGAACTCCTTGTAATATCACCATAAAAATGTTTAGCCTAAGGCCAAAAAACAATCGTCTTTTGTGTTTATGTATACACATGTATACAGACGAAAAAAGTGAGCTCAAGTTTCAACTAGATATATACACGTTTTAGTCAGCTAAAAGAAAGGAAAGTAAACGAAAATTTCTCCATTAACTTTCTTTTTTAGTAAATTTAAGATGACATTTTTGTGACTATACCAATGTCAAACTGTTTAATGTCAAAAACCATACACTTCTAGTTGTTATAATAGAGAAAAAAGCAAGTATTTGAGATAAGGATCGCATTATAAAATATGCATAGGAAGTTTCTTCTGCAAAGAGTAAAAAATGTGAATTTTTCCAAAATAAATTGAGATTTTACTAATTGGTTCATTGGAAATTCATTGACTGCATTCGATCGATAAAAAACCCAAAGCTGTCTTAAGGTAAAAGGCCTTTCAAATGTGATCATGTAATTCCTAGAAAAAAGGATGTTAAAATCACAAATGCTTCAATATGAATGAAGCTTACATACTACTTCTGAGAAAATTAGATTTATGTTTTTATAAGCAAAGCTATCGGTTCAAGATTAAAAAGAAAGTTTTTTCTTGTGGAAATTTTTTTACTTAATAAAATTTATCAATTGGAAAAAATCAAACGCAATTATTATCATATGGAATAAATTTTCTTCTTTTTTATTTTCCAGGTGGGCGCAATAAAAATCGTTAGATTTTGAGATTTGCAAAAATTTGAATTTTAGCATTGCTAAAGTACTTGTTTTGTTTTTTGTAACAAAAATCTCAAGTTGTAAATTTATCAAAATCCTGCAAAAATCACTTTTATATTTCCGCTACTTAATTGAATCAAGTACAGAACTAAAAAATTTTTTCTAGAGTGATTATAAATAAAAATAGTTGTGAAATCTGATCTTTTGTTTTCCAATTTCTGTTAAAATTAAAGTTTTAGCACAAAATTTTCAAATTTTAATTTTTGCTTTAATAACCGAAATTTTGTTTATTGCTATAAATTTATATTAGAATTAAGAATAGTTTAATAGAAATCCTAACTTTAATAAAAGGTAAAAATATTTCAAAAAAAGAAAACTTTCAAGTTCTTTCACAAAACTTTTACTTTACTAATGCTTTTTTTTCAGGTCATCAAAAGTTGCTGAAAATATTTTTAAAAAGTAAAGCTCATGAAAAACTTTTACATTTTTTAATAAAAATTCTTTATTTTTCATCACTTACATAGTTAATAATTTTCCTTTAAATTAAATAAGTATAAAAAAATTATCTTTAAAAAAAATCCATCATTGAGTCAATTTTTTGCATCTGCTTCATTCGCTTATGAGAGAAAATAAAAAGAAAAACTTTAAAACAATAGAAATTTTCTCACATATTTCTTTTATTGATACACAATATTGTGAAAATTCATAAAAAGCATCTTCATGTTCTCTGTCTTTTCTTCTCGTGCTTATTGGAATACAAATTTATTCGCTCCGCTGTGTGAATTTAGTTTTATGAATTATTTCACTTTCATAAGTCTTCGTACATACTGTTTTTATAAGTTTTTCTCCTTTCTGCTTCGTTGAAAAAAAGGTATTTTCAATACGATATAGAAGTGTTTTATTGCCAGTAAGAGAGAGAAAAAGTTTTTATATTTTTTGAGTTGGAAAAAATTATTAATAAAAAGAATATTCATCTTTTCCTTTCAGCTTGCTTGCTTATCATTATTATATTTATTGTTTGTTGATTCATATTTCTTCACATGCTTCTGAATTCAAATATTATACAACATTTAAAATTCAAGTTTCACTGCCTTAAGAAAAACTTCAATAATTCACATCTATATTTATTCAGCTCTTTCTTTTTGGCAAAACAAGCGATTTATGTTTATGTGCATGTGTGTGAATATTTATTTATATTTATTGAAGTTTAAAATTCATAAATTTTATCAGCAATGAAAGATTTTGTTGTTGGCAATTTTCTTTTATAAACTTTGTTGTTTGCCATGACATTTCGAGTTTCGAGAGAAAATGATAATGCGAAACTTATGCTTGAACTCGAGAAATAACTTGTGAGACAGATTTATAACTTTAAAGTCCAATATGTCATTTCACATGTCGGTGTGAGAGAAGAAAGTTTATCTATGCTATGTAGGAGAGCTTATAAGTTTTTGCTCATTGCTGCTGCTGTTGTTGTTGTTGTCATATTTGTTGAAATATGAATTTTAAATGTAAATGCGAACATAATGATGATAATTAAATGCAATGAACTAATTGTTTTACGAAGCATGCTGGAGTTTAAGCCTTGAAAATTTCATTTATGACAACTTAACGAGTAGGATGATGTGAAAAATAAACTTTTTTAATTAAATTCAATTTTATGTTCTCTTTTGTTGACAAAAAGTTTTCTTCATAGTAATGGTTCATACATATTCATTTTCAATAAGTTAGTTAGTTTATCACAGTTTAACCTCAAAAAATATCAAATTTTAGTTAGTGTTTATAAAGACATTAAAATAAAATTTATCTGAGGAAATTGAATTGATTGAAAATCAATTCTCTATTAGTCAATTTAGCTAATCACATAATAATCGTCACACATATGCTCAAATCATTCATAATTAGCTAAATTACTCTTCTCATTATTGCTTACCATGAATTTCTAAAGGGTCTACTCAATTATTATGATACCCATAAAACTTTTTATTATATTTCTTATGACTTTCTGTTATATATTTATGTTTTCCATTATCAATGTTAAAATGTGAAGCGATGATGAACCTTTTTCCTAAGCCTAGTAACTAACATTTTACCCTATAAAAATCAAATGAAAAGCTTGAAAAATTTAATCTCTGCATAATGTATGTACATGAACCTTGAACTTTTTGAAATTTCAGGATGATAAAAAATCAATTGCTACACATAAACATTATTTCTTGACTGAAATAAATTCCATTGTGGTTTTCATTTGATTATGCAATTTATCATCGAATACAGTTCGTGAATTTTCTTTTTGACTCCGAATAAAGCTCGATAATTTTTTTCTCTTGTTTCATTTTTGAATTTTTACATTTTTTTTGTCTTCATCCTTAGTTGGTTGGCGGAAATGAAATGAATATAGTTTTTATACATAAAAAGAAAGAAGGAGATGTTTGGCAATGTTTCAAGAAATTAAGAGTAAAGTAGAAAAGATTGCTCATGACAAATAGCAACTCATTCATCTTTCTGTCTCTAGTCTCTATCCTAAATCGACTCAATTGAACTATGCTGAATGTAGAGTTAATGGAAAACATAAAGAAATGATTTTTAGCCCTGCAAGTAGAGTTTAGTATTTGTTAATCTAACAATGATTCATAGAAAATATTTTTTTATGGTAAATTTTATTTCATTTTCTTCATCTGGCTACTTAAAACAAATTTTAACGTTAATATTTTTTTTTTTGCTTATTTTAATAAGTTCTTAAAAACAGAGGATGATGATTGATGATAGTTGTATTTAATGAAGATAGTCTTTTCACATATTCAATATTTTTCATTATTGGCGATTTAAAATTTACAATCTTTTCATCAATTCTTTATTAAATTTTCATTTTATTTCCTTACTGTTATTTTATGAATTCTTATGAATGTAAAAAGAAACTTTTTTAAATAATTCTCACTTCACAGTCGTCACAGTTATTTTTTTTCTTTTTAACTATCTTGAAAAATAATTAATTATTAATGGTATTGAGAATTTAAAATATTCTCAACACTTACAACTCACATTGCATAATAAAAATTCCTTTTGCAGTTTGTTTTAATACTTAAATGCAGGTAAAAAATTAATTTTAAGTAAAAGTCAAAAATAAAAACTTATAAAAGAATTGCTCTTATTTAAAAAGATTTTCCATTTTTTTACAAAAATAACTTCTTCTTTCTTGCTAATTTTTGTGGCATATCTCATATCTACTCAATTAAGAGATTCACATTTATTGTTGTCATTTTGTTGTTTTTTTAAAAAAATTCCCAGTTGAACTCAATTTATTATTTTTTTGCTTGCTGTCAATTTCAGTTCTTTATTTAAAAATGTTTGATGACAAATTTATTAGGAATTTGCCGTTCTCGGTTAGTCAGTCATCTGTATAAAAAGAGAAAAAAATATTGTTAAGTTATAGAATTTTAACATAAAACTGCAGATTTCTTTTTACATTCGTGGTAAAAAGCAGAAGTATGGCTGTTTTTGTGGCAATGAATTTTCGAAATTTTAAAAAATACGTTAAAAAACAAACAAGTTTTTTTAATTTTCTTGCTTTTATGTTATTCAACTCTCTCTCTTTCGGAATAAAATTTAAATAATCTATTTAATCATCCTTTAGTGAGAAATGTCAGATATAATGTAAAATAACTTGGTAATTCTTGAGTTGAAGAGTAACGGTTTTCATTTTTAAATTTTCGAAAATAATTTCGAAACCGCCAGTAAAAAGCTACATAAAATAAGCCATAGTTAAAATAAAGTTGAAAACTTTTTATTAATTATTTTGAATCAATGGCTAAAAAATTTTGTTATAAAAAAATGTACAAAGAGGCAAAATTTCCTCTTTCCTTTTTTTCGCATTTTTACCACGAATGAATAAAACATCTGCTAAACGAGTTCTGTGTGTATTTATAAAATGCGGAGGAGTAGAATAAGAGAGATAATCCTGCTTACCTCATCAGACATTGTTGTTTGAGTTTCTGTTGAATACTTCATTAGGATGCTGATTACTAAAGTTTTGTTTCGCTGAGCATTGCTGGATTACATACAGAATAAGGATGAAAAAAGAAATAATAAAAATTATTATTGTGATATAAATTCAGTAGAGCAAAAGTCTTTTCCTCTTCAATGTATGAATTTTTTATGCATAAAATGTGCATTAAATGATGTTGATCATAATCAGTGGTTGCTAATGGTAATATTGAATATTTAACGAATGATGCGGATATTTTGGTCTTACCGCATGAATATGTGGATAAAAATTATTATTAATATTGAGAGCGTTCTCTCAATATGGATGATGATGATGAAGTGAAACCCGATTATGTTGCTACAGAGGGCAACTCAATTTGATAGTATGAAAAGAGTTGGAGTGAACAATTTTGCATATGTGGCTTGAATTATGACCGCTAAAAACAATTTTTTTATTTTCGCTCAATAACCACAACAAATTTTTCATTCTTTTTTATTACATAAAAAATAAAAACTTTATTAATCTGATAGGTAGAAAAATCTCTTGTTATTTATAATAATGATGAATTGTTTAATGAAAGGTTCTTTTTTATTTGTATTTTTTCAACATTAAATAATTTAAAAAATTTTAAGTTCAAATAAGGGACACTTTATTTTGACATAAAGTATTGATAGCTTAAAGGAATGAAGTTGCAACAAAAATTATTTTATTTCATTTTAAATAAACCAAGCCTCGATTATTTTTGTAAATTCTTTTAAAAACTCAATTCAAGTCTTAAATTTTTAATATAAAAATTTGAAGTAAGTTTTGTTAAGCTCAAACAATAAACACTTCAATTGACATTAAGCATGCAGTTATTAAAAATCATTTTTATTATTAATAATTGACCAATGGCTATACCTTGGCATTTTTCACTTCGCTTGCATTCAATCCCTTCAGTTATTCACAAATAAAATGTTCTTTATTGCAACAATAATAAACAAGCTGCATTGCAATGTTTAACAATGAAAAAATTCGAAAAGAATGCAGCAACAAATAATGATGACGATAATAATAATAATGAAAACCATTACACGACCATACTGACCATAATGAGAATTGTTTTGGCCAACCATCATCAACAGAAGCAGCGGACGTTTGCTGCATTCATGAATGTTAATTTTAGTGGCCGTTTTAAAAAATGCACAATTTGTTGGTTTTTCTTTTGTTTTACCGTTGAATCACTGGATTCTCGAGGCAAAAATAAAAAAATCACTGCAGATGTACCAAAAAAATTCGTAAAAATGAAAAAGAGATTTTTATATTTCAATATTCTCATTTGTATACCCCAATCAATATCACACAAATGTTTGAGGTTCTGTCGCTTTATCTTTATTGCCATTGCTATTTTTTCGGCAATTGAATTTTTTTGCTTTTATTTCATTATTAAATTGGTGAAAACGAGCACAAGAGATGAAATTTTTCTGCTCGTTTGTTCATTAATTTGTTCTGCCATGTTCCCGGCTGCTGATTAATGAAAAAAAGAATATTTTTTGTCAAATGATTGTCCACAGGGCATCTTTAATGGATTTCAAATGACGACACAACCGTAAAGAGAGAAAAAAGATCTAAGCAGATTAGAGGGCGGCAGAGAAAAAACCTTTTTCATCCCTCACTCCATTAATTTTCATCTCTGCACAGATTTATCCTTTTTCAATAATACAACAACTGGTTACAAAAGCTTCTTTTCAATTTTCCCCTCTGTTACTCATTCTACCATCTCGCATGTGTTTTTTAGAGAAAGTAATCTCTTTTTTATGGTGTGTGATGCATATAATATTATTGTGTCCATTCAAAGTCATCAAACGAAAAATAAAAAAAAAGTATTGAATAAAAAGAAGAAAAAGTTTATTTTTCTATTTTGTATTGGGACACATTGTCACTACATAGGCTTCTTCCTTTCCATATACATAAAAAAATGTTGAATTGAAAATTTCTTTATATCCAGTGAGCAAGCTACTGTTCTCAATTTCAAGGAATGATAACTGTGAAATTTTTTAGCTACATAAAAATGCTAGAAAAACCGTTAAAATCTTCAATTTAAATAAAATGCGCTTCAAATTAATTTTTTTTGTTGCGCATTTTCATATAGTTGATTTGAAAAATACGTTACATATTTAATAAAAATTGTCTAAATTATGATAAAATTACATTCCTTGTTTCATTCTATATTATCCATGACAAAGAAAATCACACTCACTGGTCAAGAAAGCAATGAAAATCCCATCAAATCCATTATTAGTTATACGAATCACAAAAGCAGTAGAAACAGCAATTGAATAGAGTGTGAGGCAGAGAAAAATCTTCAAATCAAAATAAGACCGAAACTGGAGAATACAACAACAACAATGTCGCCATCAATAAATTTATTGTGCTTTTATGAGTGAGACATTTATAGCATTTTTTTTCTCTCTTACTGTGTTTGTACATACAAATACAATCGATGATGATGGGCAGCAATGGAAAGAATTTTTTTATAATAAAACATTTATGAAGCAGCAGCAGCAGTAGTTGTTGGAAATTTGAGATCGAAATGAAAATAATAAATCAATGAGTCGAATGAATTTTTTTTTTTGGGAAATGGAAGTAGTTGGGGGATAAATACTGATTGAGATGGATGAATTCAGTAGTTCGAATTACTTGCTTTTGCTCGCAAGCATAAAGATTATACGGATGAGCGATGTGAATTGAAAAAGGAAGGAAACGAGGGTGAGAGATAAAAAAATGTGCCATAAGGAAAGAATAGTTTAGTGCATTATGTAATCGATAGTGGCGTTAATGCTTTAAAGAGCAAATCAATTCAATTTTTCATTCTGCCACATGAACTTGACTGGTACCAGCCATTCCATTCTTTTTTTAGGTCATACAAGCATTGCCTTCTTTGTATTGTATTGAAGAGGAGAAAAAACTTTAATATAAAACATATGGAGCTCTCTCCTTCTTTGTGCTATTCACATTATTATTACTTACAGCTTGTTTCTTCTCCCACGTTTTCATGGCCGATTTGTATTTCTCGAACTCGTGACACCAGTCAGAGTAAATTTTCTGATAGTCATTGCCTTTATTCGGTGGTGTACATCTGGAAAGGCATCACATATTGTATTATAGTATTATCGTTGGAAGGAGAAAGGAAAGAAAGAAATTCAATTATTTTTATTGCAATTCTTAAGATAGCTTCTGCATTATATTGCATAAAATTTAATAATTTTTATCAATATAAGCAAAGAATAGCTTTAAATTTACTTACCTGTGAGCATCAACAGTAATGCTATAGCTGCACAATAAAGAACCGCCCAAATAGCAATCATAACGGCCAGCATCACCCTCATTGACAGAGACCACGACTAGACCACGTTCTGTTGTGTCGATATATTTTGTTGGACTATATTTTACCTCATAACTGTTGGCATGATATGTATTTATGTACCACAGGAACATGGTGTGATATTGAAGCATCACGCACGACAAGAAGAGCATCAGTAGCCGCAGTAATAGCAATAGATAGACAGGCGAGGAAGAGAGAAAGAGAAAGGCAAGATTTATTAATCAATTAAAATTGTAAGCGACACAAAACTTTTTCCATTTTGATTCCCCGATGTGGCATAAATTACCCCCATAAAGTCTGTTCGTCCGTTCATCCATTCATTTGGATGCTACTACACAAACATGTGTACATCGCTCTCTAGTGAAATGAAATTGGAAGTGTTCTTTTTTTTTTGTGTGCCACAGAATATAGAATAAAAATGGAAAATTTTTGTGTTGTGCGTAACGACAGCAACAACAAGAACAACAATGATACTCACCGTCCCTTATCCTTCGAGTAATGATGCCATGAAACTTGTTGATCTTTGAGAACTTCTGGAATTTTTACAAAACATCCCAAGTGCACACTTTGTCCATAAGTGACGACAATTTTCTTCTTTTGAACACTTGTATCGCATATATCATTTGTATCGTTAGCAACGTCCTATATATTTTTTTATTTTGCGTATGTGTTAGTTTTTATAAGGAAAGAAAAAAAGATATTATTAAATATAAAGCCAATAAATTATGTTGTTACATTACATTCGACGTACACATCTGATATCAAGAATTCGCTTCCTTATACATTCGCTAAAGAACGCTATAGCGTTTGTAATGTATGTATGTATGTATACCAGCAACCACTGAGCACTTGCCATGTTATACTATGGATGCAGTAATGTATACAGTGAGCGTTAAGATTCACTATGATTTATGGCGTTTAAAATACATTAAGTCCATTCTTACTCAGTGTGTGCACATGAGCATTTAGGGAAAGAAATTTTTACTTGCTTACTTTTGTTTCCATTCAAGGGAGGAACAACTTGTCAAATTACTTTCAAAGAAATAAAATTATCACTTTAATTTATTTCCTTCATTTTATAAAAAAAAACTTTTCTAAATTTTTTATTGCTAAAAAAATTTAAAGAGAAGGAAAAAAAATTGAATGCGCTAAAAAATCATCACGTGCAGCATTCATTTTTCATATATTAAGTCACGTTTCGGTTTGTGTATTACAAAAATTGCTTTTTTTAATTTCTCAAATTGCCATTAAAAGGACATGAATGCATGAAAATTTCATAGCAAACAAGCTGTATGATGATGATGATGATGAAAAGGGGTTATTTCCATATATATATAAAAAATATGAGACCCATGAAGATGTTCACTTACTGATTACTCTCTGTTTCTCTCTCTATATATATATTTGGCAAATAAAATGAGAGAGAACCGGTAAGGTTAAAGCATTTTACTTTTTATCAATTTTGTAACATCAATTTAATTCTTTCAACATTAAACAAAGCGAGAACATGATAAATATTTTAATCCATAGAATAATCATGTAAACAACAACAGCAAAAAAAAAGTTTTTTAATAGAGCTCGTTGAAATGTGCATGAGGTAAGTATTGATAAGAAGGCGTAAGTAAACATACACATACATGAAATGAATAAATAGAAAGTTTTTAATTAAATTTCTCTCTCTTAGCACAGCAAAAACGTAAAAAATCCCTCCCTATCTCATTTGTACGCCGCTCGTCTCTATTATAGACCATTGAGAAAAAGAAAGGCTTCAGTACCTTTTCAGCATGATTATTCTTTACCAAAAAAAAAAGGTAAAACATAGAGAGAGTTTGTATGTGTGAGCCATGAAGTTGAGAAATGGAAAAAACTTTTTTTACTTCTTTGCCTATTGTTGTTGTGTGCACGGCACATAAAATTAACTAATGACTGAAACGTGAGGAGGAAAAATTTTCTAATTAATATTTTCCCTCTTTCTATAATACAAAACAATGAAGCATCAAGAGAAAAAATGAAATTTGACTTTAGATGCGTTGGAATGTAATGTAATAATATATGCAAAAATAATGAATCTCACCTGCAAAAGTCCAAGCTCATATGGTTTGCATGAATTGGAGTCACTGTCCCATCCACAATATGGATCTTTCACACATCGGAAACAGCTATCGTAGCGACGAGCACACATGGCCAAATCAATTTGCTTGATACGATGATCTGTGGACACGTAAAGTGATTTACGCTTCTGACTGATTTGCATCACCTGAATCGGCTCGTTCTGTGCGACTTCGAATATATCGAGAAGCGTAGATTTTGAGTCGCCATTTTGCATAAATTGAACAATTTTATAGATGCGACCGTTATTGGTGCCAATGTAGAATACCTTGTACTCTTGATTCAATATTTTTATGTAAATTCTGCGAACGAATGAGCAAAAAAATTCAATCAGAAAAAAATGCACATGTGAATTCCATTTCAATTATCATTTTTGTTGCAATAGAATGCAGCCTCGCTTGAAATAAAGTAGATTTTTTTTTCAGCGCCAAATTGTGACATAAATTTCATCGTTTTCTCATGCTCATATGCACATCGCTATATCTAATATCTCATTGATGATGATTTGAAGCAAACGAACAAAATTGAAAGGAAAGAAAATTCATGTGTGGGAAAATTTATAAATATATACATTAAATGGAAATTGAAATCGCTCTTTTTTCACTTGTCGTTTCTCGTAAATTTTCATCACTCATCACTTCATGCATTTTGCATATACATGTATGTATGTATTGCTGATGTGTATATTTTAACTTCGATAAAAATCAATTTTGAAATTTATTTATTTTTTGACTGATGAAATGAATTTTTTATAAATGACGATAAAAATAATGAGATTAAATTTTTTATTCAATTGAATTTTATTATTTTAAAAGTTTTATTTTTATTGGATCTTTTTAAATTTTGAAGTTTTACTCGATTATTTTTGACTGTTGGAAGTTTCAAAGTTTAAAACAATTCACACCCCTTTTCCGAAATTTTTTTGAATTTTCGAAAATTTCGAAAAAAATTGAAAAATTGTCACAATAATTAAAGTTTTAAGGCGATAGTGTAAAATAATGTTTGGTTTGGTTAAATAACATAACCTTATCCATTATTAACTATTAATAAAAAGCTAAATATTAAAATTTAAACTTTTTATCAACAATATTTAAATAGTTCAAATTTTTCCGAAAGTAAACAGTTTTACTCCCTGAGCTTTTTTTCAAAAAAATCCCTAACGGACGTATGAAACTATCAGGTTTATAAAGATTCAGAATAATAAATGGAAATTATTATTAAAAAGTAGCCACTAGCTACTGCAGACACAAACTATTGTTAAAAGTAGCCAAAAGCTATAAAAATGTATTTCATTTTTATAATTCTGATCTATTTGTTTACAAAAAAAAACAGAAATTCATATTAAAAATGCTCAAAGCATAAAAATTATTAAAGTCTCTTTCCTTTGAAACCATCCATCAATTCAGTAGAGAATTTTAAAAAATAAAGTTTAACCACAGACAATATTTAAAAAAAACAACAGAGGAGGGAAAAAAAGTTTGTTTTAAAAAATAATTTCGCATGGCTTTAGTAACATAATAACATGAATGGGTTTATCTTAATGAGTCTTGAGGTCGAGAAGGCTCTTTTGCTGTATGTAATAAAAAACAAATTACAAAGCAAGTAAGTGAGTGAGTCCTTACTTGTTAAAGTAAAAAAGGTCGAGAGAATGAAATGATTTCTATAATTACTTTTTTTGAGGCACAGTAAAATAGAAATAAAAGGCAAAAAACTTTCTTTTCTCCTTCTCTTCAATCTTTCGACTCTTTTTTATTCGAAGAAAGAGGATCCTTTTAGTGAGGTGGCGATGAAGAAACTTTTATGATTATTATTTTGGTTTACTACTCAACGTTATCATTATGGCAGGAAGTTGAAAGTGAATGAACAGTCTCAGTCTATCCTTTTGCGTGCTAAACATCAATCAATGTTTAGTGCTTCTAATTTGTGCCACATCACCAATGCTTTTATGTGTGAAAAGAAATGATGACATATTTTTCACTGCATGACTTTTAGTGCTTCGACTTTCATTCTTTTGTTATCGCGCAAAAGCATTTTTTCCCTATTGCAAGTAATTATGCTCATGAGAATCGTCTTTATACATATATGTATGTGTAAAGCTTCCCTTTCATATTTAAGATTAATATGCATCAGAAAATAATCTTTTGTGTAGCAGCACAATTTCCATTTTTAGCTTTTTTCTTCTTTGCCATAATGAACTCATTCGAGCTTTGATATTGCTGAGTGATGAGTTTTTAACTTATTCAAGGGATGGAGTTCTTTTAGAAGTGCATTCTTTTCTTTTTATTCAAGCTTTATTGTCAATTAAAATTATTAGTTCCAACAACACTTTAGAAAATTTAATAAAATTGATTTTTTTAAAAAATTTCTTGCGTTTAGTTTTGTTATAAACTTTAGAACTAATACAAATTTTTGACAAAATGTCAATCAATTCAAAAAATAAACTTGATCAAAACTCTAAACAAACAAAATTCTTAAGATTAAAGCAATTTAAATTTTTGTTTTTCTACTTAACTGCAGCTGCCATCCATAGCATAAAATTGCAAGCATTGCAAAGGAAAATTCCTTTCACGCGGAAAATATGCACGACTTATTTAATAATACACAGCAAAACGAGAAATTATAAAAAGGCGAAAAGAAAAGAATGAAATTATTTTATACGAAAAAGTTTCTTTTCTTTTGTAGAAAATTATTGTGGCATTAGCATTTTGTATGCTTTTTTATAGCTTCAAAGAGAGAAAGAGCGGCACATGATGAGAGGAAGCAAGAGAATTTTATTATACATAAAAATGAGAGAAAAAAGTTTATTTTTGAGCTTTTTTTCATTTTCTATCTGAATGAATTTAAGAGTATGAGCGGGAGGAATTATTTGAAACAAACACACACAAAACGAGGGATATAAATTGAAAAGCGTCAAGTGAACATAAAATTTCAATTTAGAATTTTTCTTTTTGCTCTGTAGACTTTACTCAATTTTTATGATTAAAAATCAATGTGATGTTAAGCATAGATTGAAATTCGTTGCTATTTCTGCCCTTGAGCTGAAAGAGAATGATCAAGGGAATAATGATGAATGGCTCGAATAACTTCAATATTTTTAGATCAAAATCATCCCTTGCTTCAACAACCTTGATCTCGATTTCAATCATTTCCTAATTCGCAATGCCTCGCTTTATACAAATAAATTTTTTTTTCTATTCGAGTAGCAATAGAAGTAGCAGTGAAAACAAAATTCTATTGTGCATTCATTCATACATATTTTGTGGTGGTGTCTATGAAACATAATATCAATACACCTATGAAAGAGGTATGTTAGATGGAATATGCAATGCAATACAATAGCAAAAGGAAAAAGGTAATGCAGAATGGTTATAAATAACAATTGTGAAAACTCAATTATTAAAAAAATTTCTCTATCCGCGTGTGGAATAGAAAAAGAAAAAAGAATCTACAGTTTTGCATTTTCACAATATCGCGAATATATGTATAGGATTGTTGGTTGTTGAGTGAAAAACAAATTTCTGAATAAACATTGTGGTTTTCCATTCTCTGCAACAAATCAAATTCATTCATTTATAATTTCTGATTGCATTATTTTCAATGTGGAATCTGATACATATTTTTTATTTGCAACTAACTAAATTATTTAAAAAGTGATTCAAAGAATAACCAAAATTATTGATTTTTTTTATGGTAAATTATTTGTTAATGATCCTTAATCATCATAAGCATGAATATTTATTAATATGTAAAAACATTCAATATATAACTTTGTCTAAAAAGTGAAAATTCTCAGAAGGAAGCCACAAAAACACTCTTCTGAAGGTTACAAGGTTTACACCTTAAACATAACAAAACCAACTCGCGAAGCATTATGTAGAAAGTTAAAACAGAAAGGAAAATATTATTTAGCCTCTGGAGGCATTAAACTGAATCATTGTGAAACATTATCCATTTTTAAAAAGAAGAAATGAAAATTGTCCACAAATTTTACTTTGTATTCTGAGAATTGGGTCTGGAAGTGAATTAATGTCGAATAAGAAGGTAAGTAAAGCAAATAAATTGATTTTTTGCCATTTTATTTTTCGCACAATCCCCCAATCATGAGAAAAGTGAAAAGAAGAAAACGACTTTTGCCTTGGAATTTTCGAGGCAGCGCAAATATCGATTGTTAAGCAAATTGAGTGAAATAATCGTACATTTTTTATAGCATTTTGACTTGTAACAGATTTTATGTTTTAAAGTGAATGAATAAATTATCACGACAACAATTCTTGTGTGCCTCGTGTGCCAATGACAGTGATATCGTTCTTATATTATGTAAATTTAAATTACAAATGGATTTTTAATGTTTTTCAAGCACAGATGAAAACTTTTCAATTTTTACTCTAGCATTTAAAACGTTAAAAGTTTACTAAACATTTGGGAAAATTGTCAGGTGCTGAATCACCTTTCATTTCTTCCGTTCATTTATTTAAAATTCATAAAAAAATATTTAATTGATAAAAAAATTTCTAAAACTTTCCACTCATGAGCAAAGACAATGAAATTTAATAATTCACAATTTCAATTTTTAATAAGACAACTGTGACATTTCACTACTCACTTGTCAACGACCAGCTTGGTGAACACGAGATCACGCTTGTAAAATACAGGATTGTTGTGCTCATGATTAACGGCTTTATCCATTAGCGGATGTGAACGAATGAAATTGAGAACGGTGTCGGGTAGGCTAGAAGTGTCATTCACACAAGTTCCTGGACGAGGCTCTGGAACCTTTGAATTTAAAACTGGTAGCCATGCAGAATCTGATTTTGCTTGCTCCTTGAATTTTCCTGTAAAAAAAGAAAAAAATTACTTTTCTTTTATTTCCGTTTGTCAAAATAAGTACATGGAAACTTTCCCTATTTTATACTCAATTAAAATTAAAAAAAGAAAAAAGTGTCGATACTTTGAAAAGACTTCCTTTTACTCATTCATTTGCACAATGATAAAAAACGAAAAGATTCTTTTTTCAATGCGCTTTCAACTTGAACTCTCAATTTATTCAAATGACAACATAATGATAAAATGTGAAATGAATAAAAACAATAAAGTCAAGTGTATGAATGATTCAGTTGATGGAAAGTAAAATGGTTTTAAAAGATTAAAAAGATGCACAAAAAATGCATTTTAACACTTTTACCTTTTGTCTAGGTGTAAATGAGTTAATGAGTAACTTTTTTATAATTTAAAAATTCAAAAGGAAATTTTTTGTCAAGTTCCATTTTGTCATAAAAACAAAAATTATAATATGATTTTTCATCACTTCATTGCACATAAAAACATTTTCACGAAAAAAAAGTTATTCATTAAAATAATTCTCGTGGAATGACTGAAATGTCATTTTTATGTTCATTTAGTAATTAAGTGAAGACATACGTAAATAAACAGTTGTGAATGTAACGAAAAATATGACAGCAGTTGCGCTATATGTTTTTTTTTGCTGCATTAATAATTATAATGATGATATAATGAAAAGCGGAAAGGAATGAAAAATAAAGTTCACGGAGCAGATCAGGTGCGCGCACTGATCAAGAATTCAAGTTTTTCAAAAATACTTCAGCGCCTCGGTTATAATGTTAAAAAAATTTTTAAAATAAAAAAACTTTTATGAAAAAACGTTTGTCTGCCAACTAAATAGTAAAAAATAATTTTTCTTTGGGTCATTCATACAGCAATACCTTCCATGAATGGTTGCATTTCAAAAACTAAAAACGTTAGGTGCATGACTTATAGAATTTTAAACTTTATGTGTTGCTTATCTTTATTGTTTATAAATTTTATGTCTCAAAGATTGTTAATCGCATTTTTGGTTTCACTTTGAAATTGATCAGTTAATATGACAGATCAGTGACTAGTACAAGCTTCGCTTGCACTTTGGTATAGATCAGTTAATATAATAGATCAGTGAAGAGTACAAGCTCCGCTTGCACTTTGGTATAGATCAGTTAATATAATAAATCAGTGAAGAGTACAAGCTCCGCTTGCACTTTGGTATAGATCAGTGTTTTGGATTGTTAGGACGTTCGACTTCGTCAAACGTCGTGAGCTCCGCTCAACCTATATGCTCACCCTACGGGCGAGTCATATAAAAGTACGAGCTACGCTCGCACTAGATTACTTAATAACAGATCAGTGACCAAAACGAACTTCGCTCGCACATTATTATAGATCAGTTAATATGGTGAATCAGAGACATTTTAAAACTTTTTTGATGAAAAAGTTTTTTTGGTCTATATCGTGGACATGCATCACATGTGCAGCATATGCATTATTTGGGTCAAATTGCCTTAAAAACCATTTCTAGCATGTTTCTTTATGTTTTATGACATTTTAAAACTTTTTAGATGAAATAAAATTTTTTGGTTCATGTCGTGGACATGCATCACATGTGCAGCATATGCATTATTTGGGTCAAACTGCCTTCAAAACCACTTCTAACATGTTTTCTTTATGTTTTATGACATTTTACAACTTTTTGGATGAAAAAATTTTTTGTCAAATGTTGACCCAAAGCATGCACATGTGCAGCATATGCATTATTTGGGTCAAATTGCCTTAAAAACCATTTCTAGCATGTTTTCTTTATGTTTTATGACATTTTACAGCTTTTTAGATGAAAAAAATTTTTTGGTCTATATCGTGGACATGCATCACATGTGCAGCATATGCATTATTTGGGTCAAATTGCCTTAAAAACCATTTCTAGCATGTTTTCTTTATGTTTTATGACATTTTAAAACTTTTTAGATGAAAAAAAATTTTTTGGTCTATATCGTGGACATGCATCACATGTGCAGCATATGCATTATTTGGGTCAAATTGCCTTAAAAACCATTTCTAGCATGTTTTCTTTATGTTTTATGACATTTTAAAACTTTTTAGATGAAAAAAAATTTTTTGGTCTATATCGTGGACATGCATCACATGTGCAGCATAAGCATTATTTGGGTCAAAATTGACTCATTTCTTTCATAATTATCTTGATATTCATGTAGTTTGGTTAAAATACGAATATTTCGCATGTATTCGCATGCATGCGGGTATATATTGCGAATTTTTTCGCATGTAATTTCGCATATATGCGAATTTTCACACTAGGCTAGCCGCCACACACATGCACCATTTTCTACCAAAAGTTGATCAGTTCATCTAATTGTGCCACTGATCACGAATCTGCAAGAATTTTTACGAAAAAATGTAACCTGTGAGCTGTAGGTCGCTCACGTACGAACGGACACCGGACAAGGGTTTTTTGAGAATATCTCGGGCATGGAGTGACCATTTTTCATGAAAGTTGGCTTGTTCGATTGGAAATTACGACGGACACCTAAAAATACTAGGTGTACATAGGGGGTAATGCTTTGGTTTCGAGTAAAGTGAAAAAAACCGAAAAATTGAAAAAGTAAAAAGTGAAAAGAAGACTTCGAGCGCCCTCTAGCGGCGCTGAAGTAAAAATTTACTGCTGCAATATTGCTGTCATATGCAAATGAATGTTGATGATATTAAAATTTTAATTTTCTTGAGTTTTCAAAAAGAAAGAATTTTTTTCTTTTTCTGTACAATTAGCGAAATAATCAAAGAAATTTTGTTCAACTTATGCGTGGCAAATGACTATAATTTAAATTTTTCATAAACTTACCATTGAATGCTGCATGAATTTCTCCTATATCAAAACTGCAAACTGCTGATCCAACTAAACCATTTGTGCTTGTGGTAAATGTTGCATAAAATTTCGTCTTGTCAGTTGGAATTTGATAAACTGATTGAATCTCATTGAAATAGAATGGAAATTCACCAGAAATGCTGCAGTTAAGTCGAGCTTTCAAATAAGTTGCAAAATTTTGACTCAAAATATTTTTGCCACCAATGTCATTCTTGCAGACTCGTGCAACACGTGAATACACAGCTTTACCACAATTTATATACTCGACAGATGTCTCGCGGAAAAAGAAGTAAACATACTCGCCAATGTCAAATGATCCCACGAAATTAGGTTCTGAAAAAATAAATCAAAATAGTAATTTAAATTAATATTCAAAGGTCTGTCAATATTCATAATGTTTGTTTTCTCAAAAGAAGAAAATAAATTGAATAGTAACTAAAATTATAATGATAAATTTATTGAACTAATAGAATAAAAAATACATAACATTAATGACACATAAATTTTTGGGATTAAAATTATGATGAAAGATTTAAAGTCATAAGTCTTTTTAGCACTTTTATAAAAATTCTTCATAGCCACATAGTTCGAAAAGTGACACATTCAAGAGCTTTTGACTCTTTTCATGTTATTTAAGAGTGTGTATAGAAAAGAGGAAGCGGCAAACAAGGCATAAATGCGTCCTTTGAGAATTGCATTTTTCACGAAATGAATGGAAGTGAAAGCAGAAAAGGGAAAAGAATTATTAACACCAAGTTTGACGGTGTATGAATGTGCTGCCGCGGTATATATATGGATGTAATGTAGCATCGTTGTGAATGCACAAGAGGAAAATTAATTTCCACACTTTTGTGTGTGCTTCATTTCCGCTTTGTTGAATGCAGACGTTGAATGTAGATGGGCTTATGGATGGAAATCTATGCAACCATACATGAGCATTCGAGCGCAAAGTTCTCTTTTTCCTTTCATAGTGAGAAATATGAAAATGGCGAATCAAGTTTCTGCAAACGCCATATAGCAGAAATCTAAGTCGAAAGATGCAAATTGATGAAATTCAAAGCTACTTTCACATATGGCAGTAGAGATTATTAAAATATGATTGCTTGCACTCACATACAAGTCAATTGCAGTCAATGAAAATTCAATTTCACAAATCTCACAGATTTATCTCGCGAAAGCGCATTTTGAAAATCTTTTTCAATTTCCTTATCCCTCCTACGTAGTCTAGTGTAGTTTTTTCTATTTTCAATTTAGGGTGTGATATTTGAATAATAATACTTACTGTCAAGCCATTTTGAATCATATTTTAAAGTTCGCTTAAAGTTGAATTCTTTCCGTCCTGATGTAAGATTGTAAATGTCTGAACGAAAAATGACAGCATCAGCTTTTGTAAATTCTGCGTTTGTTCCAGAATACTGTTTTAAAAAAAAGAATAAAAGAAGGAATTAAGAATTAAAGCAAGAAAGATTTTATGTACAATTCAAAATCCAACAGAAATATTTCTAAAGAGGTTCAATGTTCTTAAAGTGCCCTAAATTTTCACTCTTTCCCATTGTTGATCCCAGCTCATGTAGAAATAAAGCCTTCAAGATGCAAGCTAAAATGAGAAGCCGTCTTTTTTATGTGTATCACAAAACTCATAAACAAAACAATTTTTCGCTCACTTCTTTCTCGCAGCGACTCCTTCCTTCCTTCAAATTTTTTTTTTGCTTTTTCTTAAGAAATAAAGCCAAGAAAATACCATGAAATTTGTTTCGTTTCTCATCAAGCTTGCTTTCGTTCGCTTCTTTTATTGCTGTAAAATATCGTACAGCAACAAAAAGAGCTAAAATTTAATATTTTAACGCTCTCTTTTCTTTTAGAAAAGGTACTTGAAAAATATAAAACAAATAGATTGAAAAATTCTATATTTGATATTGATTGAATTTTTATTTCTTTCACAATATTTTTATTCGTTGCAAAGTTTTCTTCTTTCATGTTGTGTACTAAAAATTATTCTTCTTTTTTATCTATCAAGAAAATGCTGAGAGAAAATTATATTGACTTCCCAACTATAACAATGAACGTAGAATAAATTCCATAGTGAGATAGAGAAATTCAATTTTCAGCAAGTTTTAGTGTGGCACGAGACGACAACGAATGAAGAAAAAAAAGAAGAAAGTTGTGGCACTTATCACAATTGTCATTCTACACCATAATTTTATTATTTATTGGAATGTCTCACATCCTTTATCTCGCACATATATGAAACAGCATAAGAATGTTTATTCAAGTTGAAAAAAGTCAAAGTTATGCATGCACTTTTTTATATATTCCTTATTGTGGATCTATAATCTCAGCAGACAATTGGCATTGTTAGTATTCTTTTTCATTTCTTTATGTCCACTCTATAAAGTGCATGAATAAAATCAATTGAGAAATGCTTTATTGCACACATGCAGACTTTAAAAGAGCTTATTTGATAATGTCAAAGTATGTGGAAATAAAATCGCATAAACATTGCATATCTTCATATATCGCACGATAAGCACAAAAAAATCTTTCTATGGGGTTTTGCATTGTACACATTTTTTTCACAACTCTTTTTCATACTTACCAATGCAGGAAAATTGCCAGGATTTCCTTGCTCGACATAAATTGCTGTCGAGTTATCTACCGGATCATATGGACATTTTCCAATTCCCAAACCAATTCCTGGAACAAATTCTGATCTCGGCAAGTGTGTGAGATTTGACTGTAAAATGAAAAAAAAAAGATAATTTTATTAGCAATATGAAAGGATTCAAATTGGAATTTGTTGGAATTCACATGGCTTAGTTTGATATTTATTTATATTGAAATAATTTCATTGTTGCTGCTTGTTGTTTTTATCAATAATGAAACAAATTTATCACATTGATGAATAAACCAATTAAATTTCAATTATTATTGTTTAAAAATCTGCAATACATAAATAACATTTTATTTCATTGAAATTTTATTCGAAACGAATTGGGTATGAAAAGTTCTTTGATTGGTCATTGAAATCAATAGAACATCAATGTAAGTAATAAATTTCAATTTTTTTCAAAATTCTAATAGTTTTAACATATTTTGACATACATTACAGTAAATAATATTTGAAAACACAAATTAGACCTTATGCCTAAAATTCACACTTTTCAACATTTTTTATTTATGTCATAAATTCTATCATTTTATCCTTTTTCCTTGCACAGCATATAATCATAACAATAATTCATTTTTTCTCCTTGAAAAATAAAGGGAAAAAGAGTTCAAGAAATAATAAAATGAAAAGTCAACAAATGTCCAACAGATTTGTAATGCGGTCGTTTCTCACGAGAAAGAGAGAGAAGAAAACACAAGAAATATTTTTTAATTTTATACAAACTTTGATAATTAGTGTTGGAAAATGCACAAGACACACAAGGAAAAAGAAAGAAAGAAAGGCTGCCGCAGCAAGAAAAGAAGTTTTCCATTTTTCACTTTAATCGTCTTTAATTACCAAGTTAACATAGGAGAGAAAAATAAAAAACTGCAGCCAATTTCGGCTGCCTTTCTCGAGCATTTTTCATAATTTTGATTAATTGCCGAACGAGTAAAATGTGAGGGGCGAGTACTAGAGTTAAATGGAAAACTTTTGTTCCTTGCAAGAAAGCGTCAAGGGAGAAATTTTCCTTACACAAATAATAATAAAAAAAACTTTTTATTTTTGGGGACAGTGAAGAAAAAGGATGAATTTTTTTTTCTATTATTTCAGTATAAATTTTCTAAGATAACTAAAGTTTAGGCTCAAATTTGGATCAGATGGAGGACTTACATAAATTACGTAATCTTTAGGATTATGAGCGTTTGTTCCGCAGATGTATAAACGATTTCCATTTTCCATAGATTGTATCACTCGAATGTGATTTCGGCAGTCAAAGAGCTGTAAAGAAGGATAAGGGGAAAATTGAAAATGCAAATTTTTTTCTTTCTTTAAGTACTCAGCATTGAGATCAATGTCTATGCTGTTTTTGTTATTTTTGCAGTTTAAGTATGAAGTAAGTAACAATAATATGCTTATGAGCTTACTGTTATTACCCTAACTGGCATTAATCTTCGTCTTAAATCTTCATTACTGCATATAAAGTTTTTCATGACTAAAATACATAAATTTTTTTTAGCTAATTTACCTGGCTCTTTCCCTTCGATACGCAATTACTTATATCACTTCCTGTTGGATCTAACAGTATGTGGTCTTTCTGTAAATTGATAAAAATCAGAAAATATTTATATTAGAACTAGTTTATTATTTGAATGTATGTAAATGAGGCAAGGAATTTAGTATTTCCTGTTCGCTGTCTTATTTTATGATGAAACCTTAGTGCGACAATAAATAGCTTAATTAAATAGAAGAGAAAAATCAAAAATAATTTTTAATTAGACAACTTTTCTCCCTCATTTCCTTGCTCTATTCACAATTCAATCACCTTTCATCTTTTTATGTTCTTCTATTATAAAAATTTTTCAATAAAGAAAATAATTTTTTCTCTTATAATTGTGTCAAATTTAATTAACGCTTTAATTATCGCGCAATGGACATTAATTAATGAGATTTATGTATAGAGCAAGCTCATTTGTGTTCTTAATGAATTTTTTTTCTTCGCCTTTGCTCTAAATATTTCTTTCTACCCTCCTATTCAAAAACATTGATTGGTTTCGCAACTAGATAATATTAACGATGCAAAAAGTACTAGAATAAAATCCTGCAAGAAACAGCAGCAAAGTGGGATGAAAATCTAATTAAAAACTGTATTTTTCAAACATAAAATGAATCGTCATGTCTTCAGCACACAATTTCTTTTAGAAAAAGATTGTTTTCTAACTGAAAGTGACCTTTTTTATTTGTTAAGAAACAATTCATAAAATTCATAGAAAAAATTCAGTCATTCTGACTGACTGAATGTTGATTTTATTTTTAAAAATTTGAATTGTTTCAGTACAAATATTCTTTCAAAAAGTTACTGAGACCTTGACTATAATCATTTGATTTAGGTAAAATAAATAATTAGAGAGCAATGAAAAATCTCTAAATTATTTCTAGGAAGAATTTTTGTAAGAATTCATGAATTTACATAAAATTTTCAAACTTATTTTGATTTAATACTAATTATCCAAAATATTTGCTGATCAAGAGCTTTTTCTAGAAACAAATTTAAAAAGAATGCGCTATAAACAACAGCTTAACATTGGATCTGACTTTTAAATTTATTTCATTTTCCATAAAATTAAAAAAGGAAAGATTGAAGAATTCTAATTACGTGCATTCAGAAAAGTACGTCGAGACATAATAAAGAAAGCAATGTACAGCTGACTGGCACATACAATATAATTATTTAAGGAATGAATTGAAAATGAACAGAGAATGAATTTTTTTCATTTTCACCAATGCACATAGAAAGCTAGTGAAAGAGACTAAATCAATTAATTTTCAACACTTCTTTTTTTGCGCCATGCGAAACAGTGTAGGAGGAAAGAAAAAAAATTCTTTCTGTTCTCCCTTGAATGAAATTTTCACTCTTCGTCGCTCTTTATCAGTGAGAATGTTGAAGCAAATGAATTATAATGGAAAAATGTAATTGAAAATTGTGAACATAAAATAATCAGTTTATGAATTCATTTTCTTGAAAAGTTCTTTCACTTTTGTCTTCAATATCTTATAAAATACAAATGAATATAAATGCCGAAAAAAAAGTCACTGACATAAATTTTTGTATAAGAAAGTTCTTTCTTTTTTATCGTATATTTTATAGAGTTGGATTATGATGAAACAATGATGGTAGAAAAAAAGTGTACACAATGTAGGAAGGAAAAGTCATTGCTTTCTGTTTTCCCGCTACAATATTGTTGCTATTGTTGTTATTGTTGAATAAAAGAATAAAAAAAGCTTTCAGCAATGAAAGTTACTAAAAAAAGCGAATAATAGCTTGGAGATGAAAAGAAAACTTTTTCGCTCGCCTTGAAATGCAGTTTCAATGCATTGCAAAATGTTTATAAATAAAATATCCAGTGTTTTTATTTAAAACTCAGATTAATTATTCAAGAGTTTTTTCATTCACTCAATGATATTTCCTAATCACTTCCGTTAAACAAAAATTCTTTATCAAATTCCTTTTCTACTTCTTACAAAAAAAATTTTATTTAAAAATCATAAACCGTGAAAGAAGATTTTTCATGTCTCAACAAATTAGGATGACTAAACAGAAAATTTTCAACTTTACGATCATCATCATTTTATGCTTCAAACACACATACCCGCCCTTAAAATTTTCTAAATTTTTCCTCCTTCATTCGGATCACAAGAGAAAAATTGTCCTCATAGTGACATTTAAAAAATATTTTATTCCATTAAACAAATGCTACATAGTAAAATATTTTCATCGGAAATCCTTTTTTTTTTTTGCTTCATCCCCACATTTTCATATTAACAATTGCCTACTGATGATTGTGTTTTTCACAATATTTTTAAATGCTTTTTCATATTCGTTTCCGGTAAATGTTTTTTAAATAACACAGAACCGGAAATATTTCACAGCATGAATTCAAACCCCTCAGACTAACTACAAAACACAATCATCTACTCTCATCTCCAATTGCTTACAGCTTGTTTGCTTGTTAAAACATTTTTTTTCTTTGCCTTTCAAGAAGAAGAAAAAAATCTTGTGTTGTGTGGTTTTTTTTGAATACCTCACTGTCGTTTAAGGCAAAAGTAAGTAAGAAAAAGGATAAGAGTGGAATGAAATGTCAAGCAGCGGAAAAGAGCTAAAAAGGTTTAATCGTGACAATTTTTTTACACAAAGTTCAGTTTTAAGGCGTTTTAAGCGGCAGTATAATATGAAGATGGATCTGCAAGAGAGAGCACATTGTGAAATATTTAAATACATAAAGAAACAAACTTTGTAGACGTGAAGCTCACTGAGGGATTTTTAGTTGTCGTTTAGTGTGTGCACGAGTCATGTTTATTTAGGTTTGCCGAGAGGCACATTCAATTCAATATCACTAAATTTTAGCATCAAGCCATAACCTTTCATGTCACACACATCACTAACTCTTCTTTCTCTTTCTCTCTTTTACCTTCTAACATACAAACATTTTCGATAAAGAGTGTCAAAATCAGTGAAGCATAGATTAAAGAGAGAGAAATGGCTCGATCAAAAAAGGGTTTGAGATTGAAATTAATAGTCTGCTTCATCAGCAACTAATAAATTTACGTTAATTCATTTTGATTTTTGAAATAATTTCATAGTTGAGTGAAGAAAACTTTAAAGTTAAATTTTAAAGCATTGTTTTGTATTTTGCTTTAGGCGAATAAGATTTCATATTAATCAGTTAATTAGTCCTCATTAGCAACTTGCTTCCAATTAGTTTCATTTCAATGTACATTCAAGAAATGAATTTAAAAATTCATTTTTAATAAAAGCCTGGTAGTTTCACAAAACCGTTAAGAACATTTTTTCAAAAAAAGGTGTAAAATGTTTACTTTCGAAATTGTTTGAATCGAAAAATATTGTTGATAAAAAGTTTAAATATCAATATTCTAATAATTGGTAATAGTTATTGATGTAAAAGGTAATTTTATTTAACAAAACCAAACGTTATTTTACAGCATTTCACTTCAATACTCTAATTATTTTCATAATTTTGCAAATATTTTTTTCGAAAATCCATTTCGAAAGTTTCGAAAATTCAGAAAGATTTCGAAAAGATGTGAAAAAATGTTTAAAAATTTCAAGTTTTCAACGGTCAAAAATCATAAAGTGAAACTACCAGGAATTAATGAATTATTAATGAAAATAATTGCGATGATGTCAATCAATTGTATGACATAAATGCTCGATGACCCAAGGATGTGTAGTTGCATGTGCACCTATCATTACATTTATTTCACTGTCATAAATATTCCATCGATTGCTTTTCTCTCTGTCCGCCTTCGAAATGCATGATTTAATAAATTATCAATATATAACGCGGACTCATATTGCAGTCAACGGTAAAAAGCATAAAATTGAAATATAAATGCGTTGTGATTGAAAAAAAGATTGTATAAAATTGTTGAAAATCGCTAGCCCGAATCGATGTCCTCTGACAATGAACATGAAGTTCTCGCATTTTCCTATTCCTCCCTCTCTTTTAATTCCTTTCATTATTATTTTTTTGTGTTGCTCTCTGACTCATGTTAATGTTTCGTTTATGTTGCAGTTAAAAAAATGTTGGCAAACTGATAATAAAAAAAAACTCTGACTCAATCTATTGAGTATTTTATGTTTTTAATGTTTCCCAAATGAATTAAATTTAATAAAAAATTGAATGCAAACGAAAATAAAGAGAAAGGGATTGCAGACTCGAAAAAAAAATATAAATGTGAAAGGCGGGAAGGGCGAGTAAAAAGAGAATAAATTGTGCCCCAGTGTAAGCACCCCATTCAATGTTAATTTATGACCTTTTCCACACACAATACGAAATAAAGTCAGAATAAAAAAAAGTTATTAGAAAGCAACCGCTGCTTGCTTTACCTGCCAAAAAAGGAGAATACTTTCTCTTCCTTCAAATGTCGATATTTTAAAAGATAAATGTGTATATATGTATAAATATAGAACATACATAGGGGTTAAGAACATAGGAAAATACGGGTCTTGTACATCATTTTGAATTGAAAGCAACATCAACCCTTATATCTGTTTGCATTCTCAATAAATTACACTGATTTCCATAGCACTTGCTTTCACCTTTAAGTGAAGAACAAGTGAGCGAGATAGGGATAATAAAAAGGGGCGACACGCAGCGGCAAGCTTGCTCAGCGATCCGTTCATCTTCGAAATTTAATGAGCAATTTTTTTCAGTAGAATAAAATTTTGAGGTTTTTATTTTTTTACGTTCATTTCAAAATCAACGAGGGTTAGAGAGAGAGAGCTAAATGTCGACTGAACCTATAAAAACAAAGGAAAGCAAGTTGCCTTGTTAATGCAACATACTTTTTTATTATGCTCTGTTTGATGTTTCATTATGTTACAATTTTTGCAGATCTCTCTACTCAACACATCGTTATTGCATTCATATCTTGATGGTTATCTAAATATCACATCACAAAATGTAAGGGAAGGAATATTGGATTACATAGCAGCTTATGACATCATTAAAAATATATTCTGCAATATGGATATAAAAAAGGAGTCATTTCTTGCCATTGGCATTAAATACATAAATTTTAAAGTCCACAACATATACATCGATGTGATGAAAATAAAATTATTGATCTTATCTCATTCTTCTATTACCCTCATAACCACACTCTTCTTCATTTATAATCTTTATTAAGTTTCCTCGGCAAGTTTTTGTAACTCAAAAATTTCAACCTTTTTCCGATGAGTTTCAGCTTCAAGAGGAATTTGTTACCATAGAATTTCTTTAAATAATGAAAATATCCCTTAAAATTAAGGCAATGAAGTTGTGGTAACTCAACGATAAAAATTAATTTATTATTACGATAATTTTGAGGCACCTGCCTATAATATCATTCATTCATTCATGATTACTTTTAATGGCAAGAAAATAAATAGTTTTGAAATCCAATTGCACATAATTTGTCAATGTTGTCCTAATTTCCAGCACATAACATCGAAAAAGCCATTAATGCCTCAAAATGTGTTAACTGGGCAAAAACGATCACAAATCCCACATACACAAAAAAAGGTCATCCTTGAGGCAAACAGCTCGAAAAAACCTTGAAATATTACCACAAATAATTTATTAAGTTGTTTTTTACATCACACTTATTTCCTGTTAGGAAAAAATATTTTTTTCTTCTGAGGGTTAATTCTAACCGAGAAAACTTTCTTATTTCTTTGCCAAGATGATCAAAAAAATGTTTTATGTAAGTAAGACTTTTTCTTGGACGAATTTTAAAATTTAACAAAAACTTCCAGCAACTAGAAAAACCTATTTTAAAGAGAGTACAAAGAGGATAAATCATTTCAAGTTCCTTCCGTTTTTAAAGCCGTTTTTTACTTCCTTTTTTCTCGCGTGATGACAAGAAATCTTCTATCTTTTTCTTCCTACAGCAAACAAGCAAGCATGTAGTAGAAAAACTGCTGACTCTAGCAAATATTTAATTACATGGGCAATGCATGGTAAGCTACTGATATGTTATTTATGACACCGATAATTACCCAACCATAGAAATCAAATGTCATTTGTACATACTTTAATGATGGTAAAACATTTTTTCTTCTTTCCTTTCTGTACAAGCAAAAGATAATCTTTCGTTTTTTTCTTCCCCAGTAGAATTTTAAATGCAAACAATGTGTACAATTCAGGTGGAGTTCCCATAACGAGTAATATTATCGACCAAGCGCTAATGTGTAAAAAGACAGCAGTAAATGTTGATGATGAGGTTACAGTAGCAGGAAGAAGTAAGAGACCTCAATCAAGATATGAAAAAAGCAAGAGAGGAAATTTTCAGCATTCAAAATGATAATTTATGACGTGTCGGTGTATAGAAAAGAAAGAAAAATGTTTTTATATGGAAAATAAAAGTAAAATAAGATTTACTGTTTGCTGCTACTTTATGCCTATAAAGTGTGTATACCCGAGTACAAATGATACTCTTTAAAGTCGTATTTTTGTCGTCTCCATAATGTTGATTTATCAGAATGCGTATAAATGTGTGTGTATGTTGTGCGTTAGATAGATAGATACATAGAAGGGTAGGGAAAAATTGTGTGTGCGGTGTAAAAATTCCAACATGTGTTGCATAAAATTAATGATATTCCATATTTTTGGTTAACTTTATAACAATTTTACTTTATCTCAAAATATACTGCGGTATATTTGCGCGTATATATGAAAAAGTTTATCATTGTTAGAGTTTGAATATAATAATAATGATTACACATACACGATACATACAAGACGATAGGGAAGAAACTGAAATTTATTGATTTTGTATATACATCGTACTCTGAAAAAATAATTTAAAATTTTCTACATATGATAGAAAATGGAAATATGTTGTTCTTTTAATATAAAGAAAATCACATATCATTTTTCATTTGTGTCGTATGTCTTTGTAGTCTTGACATTTCGATTTCTCATGGGATGAAAAAAAAAGAAGTTGTGAAAGAGAAAATGTTGAGTTGTTAATTTAAAAAGAAGAAATTCCGTCTAAATGATTAACCTTCTATTCAAGTAGACTTATTTACAACCTACGAACATTTTGAATAAAAAGCATCAAAGGATTTACAGTGAAATTCTTGTTTAATTTTTCTGACATTAAAGTTGTTTATAATGAATTATTTAATAAATCCATGAAATTTATTCTATAAATAATAAATACAATTAAATATTTATTCAGATTTTTAATACTTTTAATTAAATAACAACAATAAAATGTAAATCATTCAACAGCTTTAATTCCAATAGTTTTATTCAATTTAATGTTAAGCTTTTCTTTGATGATGCATACACATCACATTGCGTTTTAATTCCATTCAATAACCAATCAATAATTATCAATCGATTTATTTTCACTAATTCCCAAATTGTCCCTTTTATGAGCTACAGAATTTTCCACTTAAATTATCAAACAACATTGCAGTTTACTATTGACGCTTTTGGTTTCATCATTTTAATGAGATAATGAATAATGAAATATTTTTGTGAAATACTTTGACTCACCTCGCATCCTGTTAGTGTGATATTTTTAAGGTTTAATTTATACACTCTATCCCTGTAAACGATAAAAATTAAATAAATTACTATTAAATGAAATGAATGAATTTTGAGGTTAATAATTGAATTTCATATTCGAGAATGATTGAAATTTAATGAAGATTTTGCAGAAATGCATAAATCAAATGCTTTTAATTTATGATATTCTATGAATTTTGCAAAATGTCAAAGTCAATCAATCATTTTTCATGTATCAAAATTTCTAATCATGAAATAGTTTAAATTTCTATCAAAATCAAATTTAAAGAATTTAAAATATTTAATATCGGAAATACATACAAGAAGAACTCTGCAATTGTTTATAAAATCTATTCAGCCATAAATTTTAATAAAATAATCAAATGTTGTAAATTATACACTTGCATAGCAGTAAAATGCAATTAATTTACTTAATTGACGTGATAAATGCCCATACATTATGAAAATTTTCCATTTCCTTTATGAATATTCATTTTTACATCAAACATTATCAGAGAGCTGCATTGACTAAATCGCAAAATTTTGTTATCGCTATCGATGCTAGTTTTTGGGTATGAGCATTATCAAATATTTATCACCGCATTAATTAACTTTTTTTCTCTCTACAATGCGTCAGTATGTATGAATAGTGTGATAAATTGAGCGAAATTCCAGTCAATTAAATTGAATAATAAAAATGCATAAATTTGCACGTTTAAAACTTTTGTAGAATTTTTTAAACACAATTTTATGAATGAAAATTTTAAAAAAATTGTTTCTATATTTCGATAAATTTAAATTAAAATTTTAATTGAATTGTGACATTTTTAATCTGCATGATTAGAATATTTTTCTATTATCTCAACATTACTAGCTAATAATGAATTAAATATCGTTTAGCAAAATATACATGAGTAAAAGATTTTTATCGTGAATTTTTCCTCATTTATATTTTTTTAATGCCTTATCACATTTTGTTTATTTCGCGAGCAAATGAGAATGAAAAAAGATTTATTATGTGCATGTGAATAAATTAAAATATATTAGCTATTAATATGATATGTACTGTAAAAAAATTATCGTACATGTTCATATAGAAATACACATGATTTGAAGCTCCCCTCACTTTGGAGTGTTTATTCATGTGTGCGAAAAAACCAGATTGGAAAAAGCTGATAAGGGAAGACCTCCTCCCTATTTATCCACAATGTGTGTATGTACATGCATGGAACCTATCTATATCTATGTGTTTAACGTGCAAATCCCTCTCCTTTATTGCTTGTATTGCAAAGCTATTTCTATCCCATATGACCCAGTTATTTTAATATATATATGCTTTATAATGGTTTTAAATTACAAAAGCATTCAGTGAAATACATGTGCAAAAGCAAAATTTATCATTATATTGCCTTCTCTCAAAATGGCACACATTTACTTTTTTCATATTGTATGAAATTTGCAAGTTAAAAAGGAAACGCTTTTACATGCAGATACTTCTGATTTTACATCCAACTAGCTATGTGTGTGCAGTACAATTGAAATTTTTTCTCTCCTAATTTTTCAAGCGGAAAAATTTTCTAGTTGTTCATGAGCAAGATAACGCGGTAGTAACGTCATTTTATGCATAACAACGTTAGAAGCTAATATGCCACAAATTACACATATAAGTGAGCTTCTTTACTCACTATTATCCTTATTCATTCGTTCGTTAGCTAGTTAGTTGAGTGAGCAACAACAAGTCACTTCATGCATAACAAACTTGTGTGCTTTTGCCGTAACATCGATTTCATTGTTTTTCTGTCGTTACATGAGATTGAAAAGAATTTATCATCATCGATAGATGCTTTGATGTCCTCTTTTGATCATTCTTTTAATAGTTTCTCATGAGAAAGTGACACATTGTCTCTTGAAATGGACAGTTGACTAGGGTGTACTTAAATTATTTCCTTTGATGAACAACTCAATGAAATTGTTCACCTATACCAAGCAAAAATGAATAAGAAACTCCTACATTTGGCAATATAAATAAAAGAATCAATAAAATGAGTGTCAAAAATATCAATTAACTGACTAAATGTTATCAACCTTGCTCAAATAGACACTTTGAAATTCAATAAAACGAAAAGAAAATTTCCACCCTCTTTGCCTTGAAATTCGTTTCTTATTTCTTTTTTTATATTTCATGTTTCACAAATCGAAATGGAAAAAGAAATTCTTCGTGTGAGAATTTAAGTGGAAAGAATGTTGTCTAGTGTCGCTAGCACCTGCTTGTGTCTTTTTTAATCATACCGTAAATATTTTCTCTCTCTCATCTGTTAAAGAAAGAAAGAAGAAAAAAGCGCCTGGAAATTTATTTTTTAGAAATAATTTTATTATACTCGTCGCACATAGCAATGACATTCATTTCTTATTCTCTAAAGAGTTATGATGAAGAGAAAGGAAAGAATTGTATAATAATAATAATTTTAGGTACATAGCATTTCCATAAATGAAACATAAAATATACATTTACAGTAATTATTTTGAACAGCACATACACAGAAAGAGCAGAGCTACGAAAATGCTCGTCTTTCACCCACACTCTTTTCTCCATCCTTTATCATCATCATCTTCATTCGAAATCGTCGTAATTTTCATCAAATGACAAACTTTTCCAAGTATACTTTCTCATTTCTACTCTTGTCTATAATATCTCTTTAGGAGAATTTTAATTAATATTCTTAGTGAAGGGGAAGAGATCGACAATCGAAAAATTTTGAAGGTGGGTAAAATTTTTTGGTAAAGAAGAATTTTTTTGTGTCCCTTTTCATCCTATTTGTGCTGATGATTATCGTTATTATTGTCATCATCATTTATTATGCTACCAAAAATATACTTTTGAGATTTTTCTAATTGAATATCTCATGAGACTTCTTCATACTAAATACTTTTTTAGTCTATAATCTACCCCATTCACTTTAAAATGCTATCGCATTTATACAAATATATTGTAGTGATCTAATATGATGACGAGGGAGGTTGATTATGGTAGAATTATTCAAATTTTTTTGACGAGCTTCTGCCTGTCACAAAGCTAATCACATTTGCATTTATCATCATTATTGTTGAATACAATAAATATTTGATGGTATATTTTTTACCATCACCACTACCGCGTGCTCGGGTTGAACGAGATTTGAGTTATTTTATTTATTTTATGAATTTTTAATAAACTCAAGTGATTTTTTCTCTTTAACATTAAACAATAATTTATATATAAATGAGAAAATTAAGTGCACATAAGGAATGCAAATGATTATCATGGAATAACACAAAAAAGAAGACGTAAAATTAAAAAGCTTTTGTATTTATGGCTGTAAACATTTGCAGTATAGTGTTTCCAATTAAATATTATTCTTCGCTTTACATATAATGGAGTTTCACTTACATAGCACCAACATAAAGCGCATCTCTGTCTTCATCTAAATGGAATGTTCTATAGTATAACTTTCCACATGTGAATTCTCGTACATGATCTGGAATTATAAAAAAAAGAAACAAAATGAGAATGTATGAAAAACATGAAAGATTAATAAAGTGTTTCATGTGCTTTAGCGGAACAGCACAAGAAATAAAGAACACAAAAATTATTTTTTTATAAAACAAAAAAAAATTTCTTCATAAGAAGAGCACTTAAGTGCATACAGTTAAAATTACTCCTCGCTCTGTAAGCGTTCAAGTTGAAAAGAGAAGAGAAAAAATTTTATGTCATTTTCCTTGAAGCTTAAATAGGTACTTTTGCATATACACTTGTCATACATAAACTTTATTGTTTTTCTTTTATATGAAGAATTTCTGTCTCTCGCTTAACAGTTTGATACTCTTATATGCTTATGCTTTTCTACTCTTTCTATTTTATTTTATTTTATTTTCACTCACATCACCCATCACACATTTAACAATTTTTCAAAAAGAGAAACATGAAGAAGTACAAGCAAGTGAATAAGTAAAAAGAAGAAGAAGCAACTCCGTGAGATAAGAGCAATTTTGAAACTTTTACTTTAACAACAAACGCAAAGAGTTGTAAAATCATCATCAACATGAATGGAGAGAAAAACTTTCCCTTCTCATTTAGGGTAAAATTTTATTAAAAGGACTTTGATTGAAGCGCATTTTTTGTGCTTTTATAAAAATCTTTTTAATGAAGCTTTTCAATAAGAAAATAATTAAAAATTCAAAATTTGAAATTAATAAGTTATTTTTCTTCTTTATAGAAAATCAAAAAGCGACAGACAAAGTAAAAGCCAAAAAAACTCTTTCTTAAAATCAAAGAAAAAGAGAGCTATAAAAAGTGCATGAAAATAAATCTTTAGCAAATATTTACCAAAATAACAACAGAAATATTTCAAAATCATTTATTTCTTTTGTTTCATGGTGTGCTGCATGTAAGGGATGAATAAGCAGCAACAACAGTAAAAAATAAATTGTAGTCGACTATTACGAAAAGTTAAATGGATAATAAGAAAATTTTTTGACTCTTTTAATTTTTATAAAATTCAGCAAAATAAAATCAAACTTTAGTCCATCATTAGCAACACATACAAAAATCAGAGAAAATAGAACGAGTCAGTAAACGTGTATCGTGCAATAAAGGGGAGAAATAAAGCAAAGATCACAACCAATTTCTATTTGTCTTAATATTTCGAAGCGTTCGAAGTTCAAGCAAATAAATAAATATTTGATTAAATGAAATCGATCCTTCAACCTCACTCACTCTTTTCTTTCATATACACATACTTTCCTCTTTTTTCTCTCTGCCAATATGCTTCATTTATTTTATGGTTAAGGCTTTTACTTAGTTTCGGTCTTCTTTTTGGCTGTTCGAAGTTGGTTTGATTTTTTATGTGCACAAACTCACATGTCAAAGGCAAAAGAGTGAAATGAATGAAAGTAAATCCTTATATACAGTAAATATTTAACATTTAGCAACAGAATTTTCGCCACCATTGAATCAATAGCGAAAGAAATTGATGCATGAAATTGGGAAACATTCTGTGCATTTTTTATGATCCCTTACTCGATAATCGCAATAATCATAATAATATGGATATTGGCTTTATCATGCAGCACACAATAAACAGTTTTCATTTTCTACAACCCTAGTTGCTATTGTTATTGTTTATATACACACACACCTGAAAATCAATAAATTAATATCTTTATTTGCTACATGCACATACATATACATTTTTTCTTTTCCTTTCTTCTTTTTCTTTGTTTCTCTATTTATCTACTTGTGTGGTGTGAATAAAGTATTATATATATTATATTTACCACCATCACCTTCTAACTCACACACTTTTTTCCATTACATTACGTGCCTTGAACATATCAATTTCTATCTTAGCATACGCCAGCACTCCTTCTTCCCTTCGCATATTATTATTTTTTTTTTTTTTTTGACTTTTACTCAATAGACAGAGAAAGAGAAGTTCTAAAAAAGCTATCTATTTTACCAAAAATATATGCAACAATGATTTCTCCCTCTCTATTTCTCTTTATCGAGGGCTTTGATATTTATGCCTTAAAGGCAATTTTCGCGTACTATCAAAGAGAGAGTTCTCACTCCTACTATAATAGAAATAAGCAAAGTGAACGGTAAAGAAGGAAGGAAATGCCATCCACAAAGTGAATACGTAGATAGATAGAAGAAGAAAAATGTGTGAAAGGAAAATGAGAGAAGAAAAATCGATTGTGTTGATAATGATTATAGTTAAGTTCAGGTTTATTTTCATTCAGAAAATGTATGTGAGATAGACTGATAGTTTGCAAGTTGTGTCACTTGAAAAACTCAGTTAGGTAAAATGATAAAACAGAATAGAAAATGAGAAAAAAATTATTAAAATAAATTGAGATTCACAAGAGTTCTTTTGATAACATTATTAAAACTTTTTCAATAACATTAAAATCCCTAATGGAATATGTTCATTTGTTTCTGCCTTCATTTCAATGTTGTTTTGTAACAAAATTCATGAACTTCTCCATAACATTCCATTCTTTATATTTATGTGTGTTTACCTGTGCGCGCTTTATTTCAGCCAAATGATTACTACTAATTTTATTATAACTTTTCCAATTTCTGAGCTTTCTGACTTTGAATCTGTTGAGAATTACTACTTTGTTTCCTTCTTCTTTTGTTATGTTCATCTTAAACTTTTTTTCAGCATTTCTCTTTTGTTCAAATAACGATAAGAGAAGGAAAAGTATTAAAAAAAGTAAGGAGAAAAATAGTGTAAAGAAAAGGGTGACTTTGCACAAATAAGCAGTAACATACAACACAAAGATTAATGTCTAAAAAAATATTTTTACCATAGAATGCTTTTTTTGTTGCACAATTCAATTTAAAGAATTTTGTAAAATAAAAAGTTGTAAGAAAGTATGAGAAACAAGATAAAAGCGCATTTTATGAAAATTCTTTAGAAATCTAAATTTTTTATTAATTTAAAAGAAAACTATTCAAACCGTCTGACTGAAATAGAAAAACAGTTTGGCGAGAGAAATAGCAAAAAAGGGCAAAAGAAATGAAAGGGAAAAAGAATAAATTTAATTTCCCTTGAGAGATTCGTACAAGTAAAGTGTACAAATATATATAAAATAAATATATACACACGTGGAAATTGGAATGCAGGAGTTTTTTCTCTAGTAAGGAAGAAAATAAAAGTCTATAAATCTCTTTTCTTTTACTTTTATTTCTCACTCAGTTTTATATATGTGTGTTTGTATTTGAATCCACTTTTGGAGCTAGCAGAGATATGTATTTTCCCATTAATGTTTGTTGCTGACTGTTATTAGATGAATGTATGTTTCTCGTCTTCTTTTTCAGCCTCATTCATAACGAGGGATGGAAACTTGTTGAAATTTTCAAAATCATTAATATCAATAAAATTTGTCATGAATCATTAAAATCAATGAAACCTAAAATCCCTTATGTCTTAAAAATGACCAACCCTCGTAGCATTCTTTGGGACTTACAAAATGTAATGAGAAAAATATAATCATGTAATGAGTTTCCACCTTTTTTTGTTTGTTTCACAACTTTTCTCTCTTCATTATTAGTTTGTTGTTGATGAAAATTGTAATTGCGTGCTGTCCTTATAAACAGCCATCTAATCTCGTCTTATAAGTTGAAATTAATTTTCTTTTTTGTGATGTGAATAATTTTTCTTTTTCCAAAATGGCTTACACACGCAAGTTTGTAGGTCATAAATGTTTACTAATCGATAGAAACATCAATCAATTATACATTGGTTTCAGCTCATCATTACAAAAGAGTTTCAGCATTTTTCTCATTCATTTACTTGCTATGTGTGTGGAATATTAATATACTTTATCGATTCTAAGCTTACTTCGACTGTCATTCATTTTGATCAGACTTGCGAAAGTAATAAACATCGACAGTAAATGGAAGGAAAAAAAATTATTTATTCCACCATCGAATGTAATTTGATGTCATTTGTAAAGTAATAAAGCAAATTTTTATTTTCTTTAACAATTTTATGTAACACGATGGTAACATCTCCACCATATTCACCTTATACTTATATTTATACTTATGCTCCCTACTATATTCAATTGCACAACAAACAATAACAATGAAATTACATGAGAAATGAAATGAAAATCGGGAAAAAAGAAGAAAAAAAATTGTCGATGTCGTAAAACATAAAAATATTGATATTAAGATCGTAACCATTTAGCTGCTTCTGTTTCACCCAACTGAATTGGAATTTTTTTCTCTTTTCTTTTTTTATTTTCGATATGCAACCAAAAACACATGGGGCAATTTTTACTTGAAGTAAATAGAAGAATTTGAATTATATAAGAAAAAAGAATCTCATACTGGGATGTTTAATGAAGCCGTTTTTCCTCTCAAATAAAAATAAATCTTTAGCTCAACTCACTCTATGTATAGACACACATATACACATTTTTTGCCATTGCGCTTGAAAGAACTGAGGGTAAAAGAAGAAATTTTTATCAAATCAATCAGGATCTGAAGAAGAAAGCACAGAGCTACCGAAGAATAATTTATGTCTATTTTATTTCTCCATCTACAACGCACAATCTTTAAAAAGGGCATTTTTTCTCTGAAAGTGAGCAAAGCAAATTTAAAGCCATATGGAACCTTTTAGTTGCAAAGTGTAATACATTTATTTTATATAGTCAGTAAGTAACATGAAATCAATAATTTTATTCCCATTTTATGTTGATAACGCGCTATATAGTCACCTCCCTTACATCAGCCTACCACTTTACATTCATTCATTTATTCACCCAAAAAATGGCTGTATAACGATAAATGTCTACAAGGAAGGTAGACGAAATCCATCATTATGAAAATTATTACAATAAAAAATATTGCTGTGTGTGTTTATTTTTAGGTCGAAGAACTGTAGTCGCTGTATATATATTATTGTCTAACAAAATCGAATTGTTGATGCACGCATAGCTCCTGATTGCATAATTATTAATTTTATTAATGAAAGATAATTTTATGATAATAATTTTTTCGGGTTTTACGGGCCAGTAATTTCTGTGATTAGATTATGGCTTTTGTGTCTATTCACAATTTTTGATTTATATCCAACAATGGGGTTTTATTTATTTCAATGATTAGCATTTAAACTCCAGTTCATCTGAATACTTTCGACCCTTCATTTCATTTCCTTAAATTGCTTTTAATTTCTATGTTTTTTAGCGATAATCGACACCATAATGGCCATTCAATAATTATAGGGTAACCAAATAAAGTCCATTACAACAAAAACAAGCGACAATAATGATATTAATTTAATTTTAGGTAGTTTTCAGGAAAAATATTATTACTATACGACATTTATAGCATCCGATTGTTATTTTTCTTTTTATATAATTATAGGTTTCACAAAAATTGCTATATTTCTTTTTAGCCACTAAAATTGATTAATTACTAACAATGAAAGTGTCAAGAAACAAATTCATTTCAATTGATGACAAAATTTCAACTTTTACGTGTGCTTTTTTACATAGCAAAGCTACAAGAGTGATTTGCTACTTAAAATTCTGTGTGGTGTCTCAGTTCCAATTTCACTCTCGCTCATCATCATCATCATCATTTGTATCTCATTCTATTTTCTTTCTCTTAACTCAAATTCCAAGGCACAAAGTTCACATTTTCATTCTGAAGCTTAATCTAATTAGAGCAGTGAAATCATGGATCTTTTTGATGGATGATGAGATAACTGATGCTATGCTTGCTTGTGTGTGACATGTATCGCTCAAGGTCATATTAACATGCATGAATAATGCTCAACTCCCACTCCCAGCTCATTTATTTTGCCCTAGCAATAAATTTCAGTATCGAATTAAAAATGATAAATTCTTTTATTGAATCTTCCATAAAAATGAACGTAAATCATAAAAATAAGACAGTGAATAGAAAAAAAGTCATAATTAGCTTGAGCTCGTATTCGAAGAAAAAACTTTGTGCTCGCATGAAATGCCATAAAACCAAAATGTAATCAAAATTCTACTCCACAATCCTCATTTGAATAATTTTGCTTTTTCTTCTTCTTTTCTTATGATACGAAAAATATTTCAGTTCCTTGTTCTTATTTGAAGAATTTTTCAATTTTCATTTTCTTCTTCGTCTTATGATGCATTGTGTCTATGGTTTCAAGCCCAGTAGAGATCTAATTTTATCCATATATGTAAAAGCTCTCTTGTGGTGAAAATTCTTTTGCCAATTTCAAAAATTTCTTTATCATTCCAACAAAAAGAAAAATGAGAAATTAAATTTTGTGGGTAATGTTCTTCATCATCACATAAAATTCAATTTTCGCATTGCAAAGTTTTATTTTTATAACAATAGCAACAGAGAATGTTCATGGCAATCAAAAACTATACAATGACATAGTTCTTCATTAGCACAGCAATTATGCATTGGATAAATGCCAGGCACATGGAAAGAAAAAACGGAAAGAAGTTGTGGAGAGTGCCAGAGGCGACAATCAGATAACACACAATTATAAAATTATCCTTAATTAGACAGTGTGAGAGAAGAATCATAAAAATGTATAAAGTCTATATATGTGCACACAAAAGACATTTGAAACAATTAAATTGTATAGAATTAAATACTTTGTGCTTATCTCTTGGCATCAAATGTGTTATTTGAGATAGAGAAAGTTGTGATATATACAGACACAAATATCATAATAAATATTTAACTTTGAAGAACTTAATTCAACTGAAAAATCATCATTGTCACTTAAACCATATGAGAGAAAGGAAAAAGAAATGTAAATAAACGCACAGCATCAGCGTACATATTCAAACAATAGAATCGTCATCATCATCCAAATATTTAAATAAGGCAATAGAAGAAATGAAAATTGAATCATAAAAATCCTCACTCATTCCATTTTTCCATTTGGCTTTTGCTGTTGATTTTTTATTTTTTCGTTATAAAGAATTCAATGTTTTCCTTCATCTTTTTTGGAATTGACTCAATTATTATTTTAAAGAGATTTTCCTCACCCTCTTTATTTTAAAGATCATTCAATTTTGGCAACGAATGAAAATTGAATTCTTGGAAGAGAAAAAAAACATCGCAGACAGTCAATTTTAATAAATTACTCAAGCATTGTATTTGTGCATTGATTGCCAAAAAAAGGAAATTTTTTCATTAAAAAAATTCTTTGTCCTGATCAAATTGAAAATTTAAAAAAAAATTCTTTAATCACAATTTTATATTTCTATAGAAAATAATATAAATATAAAGAACATTCAAGTAAGTAAGTGATGAGAACGACAACAAAAAAGAAGAATAGAAGTGAAGCAGTTTATAGCTCTCGCTCTATCTTCTTCATTCGCTGTGTGTGTTTTTTGCTTCTTCTTTTCGTTTCTTCAAATCCCATTAAATTAGATCTTTTGTTAAAATCTCATAACAGCCAGTCAGTCAGTCACTCTGTTAGTTGGTTGTTCGTTAGTAAAGTGAGTAAAGACCAGCGATTCATTCTATTTTGATGAAAATGTATTTGTGTACAAGTAGAACAATAAGAATAAGATAGATACAAAAGAGATTGAAAGCTCTGTAATCTGTATGCAAATGAATACAATTTCTTTCCTTTTTTGCCTTTGCTTATGTTACTTTGTTGAATGAATGTATTGCAAGCAACAGCCGTAAGAATAAGAATATTAATTAACTTTCATCTCTTGAATTTTAAGCAAGAAGACAAGACAAGACAGATATTTACCTTTATGATGCCTTAGATGATGTGGTCCATTACAGCATTGCTGCTCAAAATAACTACTAAATGTATTTTCATAATCGGCAAGAACGATCGTATTATCCAATAGAAATAAGAAAATGAACAACACACTGACACTACTCGATAAATAAGACATTTTCAACTTATTCAACTTCATTTTCGGCTCGTTATTATTATTATGTTATTATATCGTCCTCTTTGCTTTATATCTTCTTCACTTTTTCTTCTTTAGCGCCTAATTCGATAATATGAACTTCACACAAGGCGAAAGAATATAAAAATATACAACATATACAGAATTTTATTATCTGTTCTTCTTTTCACTTTTCCTTCTTTCCTTCTTCATTCAATTATTATTAACATTTCGTATTTCTTCTTCACTAACTGACTGAGACTGAACAGATATTATTTTCTCATTTCGGTGTCATCAAAAAAGCCTGAATACACACATAAAATTTATGCTATATTTTCTTCTCCTTTTTACTTCAATGTTAAATTCTTATCAGTGAATAAGAAAGTATAGACAAAAACAAACATATGGTGTCAAATCAATATCAAATTTAATGTGAATGATGAAATTTAAGACTAAAAATATGCTTTGAAGAAAAATCTATCTCTATATGTATTGGTCAATACTCTCATATAAGAGTCTAAAATAAATTCAAAAAAATAAAACATACGTCTGTCTGTATGAATATACATTTCAAATGCACGAAAAAAAAACAAGTTTTAAAGAATGTTGAACTCTTTCACTCTAAACCAAATGAAGCAATTCTGTATTCTCTTTTTTTCTCTATATATTTTTCTTGCCACAAGCGATGGATCTCTTTTTTTGTTGTATTCTCTTTCTGTGTTGTGTGAAAAGAAATAAAGAAATTTATACTATTGATGATTGGTTTTTGATAAAAGACCAAGAGAAAAAAAGCTATACGCTTTGTTAAATACACAAAATAAATTTCATTTTTAACTCTTTCTGTCGATTTAACGACAGCAGTGAGATTTTTTAGTGATGATAGACCGAAATAAATGACTAATCGAGTCTGAAACTCTTTTTGTTTTCGGTACCTGAAATTCGTAGAATTTTTTGTTGAACAATTTAATAATTTTTTATGAAACATTCAGCAGCTTTAAATAAAATTTACAAACACATGTGTACAATGAGAGAAAAAAGAGATACAAAATATTTTAGAAACAGTCAGCAAAGACTTTAAAAAAATTTATATATTCTTGTCTGTGTGTGGGGAAAATTTATATTTTTTGCCTATTTTTAGCGAAAAGTTCTCGCATTCAAGCCACAGAGAAAAATGAAAATTTATTTTATTTTCACCATTTATATTCTGGAGTAAAAGAGGAGGAAAATGTATATATATAGCATTAAAATTCAAGCACCTTTATTCACACTATAATAATTCAGACATTTTTTTTTCTACCATTCTTTCATTCCACTTCTTCACATGTAACAATTCTCTCTCTTTCTCTTTTCACTTGTGTATTTTTTTTTTACATTTAATTTTATATATTTTTTACAGTTGAGCAACTTATGTGTTGGAAATCATAAAAATAAAAAAAGAAACAACTTAAAAAAATTTATTTAAAAATGTTTTCAAATTATTTTCGCTTTTTTGCTTTTATTTGATTTTTCACATTTTTCTTTTTTTTATAAATTTATTTTTCACTTCAACAATTTTTTCATTTCAGAGAGAAAAATAAAAACTGAAACGTGCTATGTGAATGCGAAAAAAATTTCCGTCCTTCCGAAACAACGTCAAGAGAACAACTAATACATTTCACACTCTTTCTCGTAGCGCTCGCTTCTTTTCATTTTGTTTCTTTACATTTTCCCTTTATTCCATATACAAAAATTGTATGTGCCGTTCAGCTTTAGCATGCTACTTAGTACAGCATATACAGGGAAGAAAGAATCATATGTTGATGTGAGAGAAAAGAAAGAGAGTAAAAAATTGTTTATTTCCACTATGTACACAAATACTGTGAGATAATCAACACTGCAAAGAGAGAGAGAGCAATTGAGAGAGAATTTTGTAGTACTAGATTTATGTGTCGGCATATATTCCAAGAAATTTTTGTTTGTATTTTTTTATGACTTGTCTTCTTCATATACTGCACAAGTAATAATCATGGTTAATGTATGCGAAAGAAGGAAAAAAAGAAGAAAAAATATGAAACATGTGGCGGACAACAACAATTATGACAAAAAAAAATTTACCTCATTCTGTATTCGAAAAAAAAATCTCTTAATTCTCAGTAATTTTGCTTTGCACCTTCCTTCGCTCATCACTCTATGTCAAACATATGCTTTCTTTCTTACACACTAAATTGCTTCTCTTTCTCTCAAATGTCTTAATTAATGCCATAACTCCAGACCCAATTTCAAGACGAATTAGTAGTGACTAGCGTGTGCATGCCATCGAAGGCAGCTGATGACTCTTTTAGTCTCGCAATAAATTTATTAATATTTGATTGGAATTTTGCGTGCAAAACATTAAAATTGATTATTTTCAATTCTTTATATTTTTTTTTTTGGTAAATTAATCTCTGACTCTAATTAAAACTTCATCGAACAACTGCTGCAAAAATTGATTTCATTAAATTTCAAACTGACCGCGGTCAAATTGGAAAACAAAAACCTCATTTCACTCTCCTTTTTTTCGGAACATTCTCCCCATAACACGTACAAAACACATCCCAAAAATGTGTGTGTGTTTGTACATTTGTTCATAGTCAGCAGTAAAGCATCATGAGCATTCGGTTCAATTGCTAGAAACAGTAAAATTATTTTTTCTGCCATAGCAATGAATGAACAAAAACCGCTAAATGTCTAAAGGTTAATGTCAAAAAAACACAGCGAGAAAAAAAAGGATAAATGTAGAAAATACAATGTATGGTTGACTTTTATGCTGTTCAAAAACCAATTACCACGTTAAATACTCGAATATCTCTTGTCTATGGGATTGTAACTGTAATTATAATCATTTTTTATGTGTGCGAAAAGAATTTCGTTTGTAGACATGGCGATTAAAATTCAGACTTTGGACAATAGCAAAAGATAATTTGATTCTAATGAAAAATCACGACATGTGTGTTGTAAAAAACGAGGCGTGAAAATTCCTTTTAACCCTCAAATGAATTTTTAATCATTTTATGATTAGACTAAGGCTTATGATTTTAAAAACCATGACCTTCATTGATATTAAGTTGCGATGGAGACGAGAAATTATGAAAGAGGGTTCATCCATGCAAAAACATTTGAATATGTCGGAAAACATACATCATGTTGAGCTTATGTCATTAAAATAAGCACAAGCCACTATTACATGAAGCAATAATATCATTTTTATTCAAATTTCAAATTTCCCTCTCTATCCTCGCTTGAAGGCGGATTCAAATGATTTACTTCTTTGTTCGGTTTTATATGAGCAAAAAAATATGCGATGAATATCATTATTTATTATTTCATTCTTTGAATAGCATAATATAGCGTGTCAGAGTGTGAGCGAGCAAATATCTCAAGGCAATGTCCAGGAATTTTTACTTACACCTCAATACAATATGGTAACAGGTGATTTCAATTGCCGTGTAAAGTTTTTTCTCTGTTCTATTTTCAAAATTAACTTTTTTACTATGTAAATGAACAAAATGAGGGGACGACGACAATTGACAGAAGAAAAGAAAGAAGAAGAAGTTTTGATTTGCGCCTACATTCAAGTAAGCAGCTAAATGATTATTATTGAAAAAAGAAAAAAATAAAAAAGAAGAAAAAATTCATTTAATTTTGCACGGGCAACTGTGCCATCTGCAGTCATTCATGATTACACTTCTAAGAGAAAATTTTTCCATTTTCTGCTTCGTGACAGCATTTTCTTTCTTTACTGTTGTTATGATGGCTATTTCAACCCTCCAAATAAAACATTCTTCCTTTTTTAAAATTCCTTCACTTTAAGTACATAAATTTTTTTTGCTGTCAATGACGTAAAGAAGTGAGATGAAGATTTAACTGTTTTAATGTACATAATATTGTATATGAAGGGGATTTGGGTTGCAATTGAAAAATATTACAAGGAAATTGGTAGTTTATCGTCATGTTTCGGTAATGGATTCAAATAGCTTTATCTTCTTTTATATTTTTTTTTGGACCAACCCCACGCAAGAAGAAATAGACAAAAAAGATGAGAAAGAACGGAAAGAATTTTTTCATGAAAACTAATAGCTCAAAAAACTTAATATCCTGCAAAAAAGCAAGCAAGATAGAGTTTACAACCCTATGTAAAAAGTGAGAGAACATAAAAATGCTAATAACAATATATTCACAAGATTGTGAGGAAAAAAGATGCGATATCCAAGATATGATTCATTCAATATGCTCTACTGTATAAGAAGTTTCAACACATTTTAGTTTTTTAAACAAGATTTTCTTTCAATTTCAACAACAAACAAACACAGAGAGAGAAAAAGTGTTTAAAACATTTGAAAAATATTTGCCAAAAAAAAAATTCTTCCATTTCTTTCTTTCATTTGAAGCCAAGAAAGAAAAGCAACAAAATGCTTTTGAATTGAAATAGTTTTGAAGGCACGTTTAATGGAATGGAAAATCCATAAAGAAAAGATGGAGAAATAGTTTCAATTGTTTTTCTTTTTGGTTGCTCATACAAAAGAACTTTTGCTGCTGCTGCTTCAAAAATTTCTTCAACATTAAATTTTGTGGTGATCTGAAAAGACCAACTAATTTCTTTGCTTTCAATAGGTGATTTTACTTTTTCTTTGAATGCATTCATGATGACATTTTGAAATGCAATAAATATTCTTCTTCTTATGAAAGCAAAAAAAGGAAAAGGTTTTTATGTTATGTGCATAGCAGCAGCAAACTTCATGACAAGGACATTAGCAATAAAAGACCTTGAATTTCTTTTACTTAAGAGAGACAAGATTTATTGCCATGTTTTTGTCAATTATCCACTTCTAACCTCATCAATAATCATTTCAATATAAGTACACAATTTCTTGGTAAATTATCGAGTGAATTCTAAATGCCACATCATGAAATACACAAACAGACTATACATCAGCTCATTCATTTCAATTTTATGCTATAAAATTGTCAAGGAAATGAAAATTCATGTTGTGCAGACAAAATTCAATGTGAGATATTCACATTGTATGTAGTAAAAAATAACTCCTTGCTCTTCTAGTGTCGTGTGGGTTTTTGAGGTAAAACTCAATACATGAGATTTCCATTATTTGCAATTTAATCCCTTTGTGATGAATATTTTATTATCACTAGGACAAAAAAAAAAAAACGAGAAAAGGAACAAAATGACTGTCTCAAAAAATGTCACAATACGATGTGGTTAACATGAAAACTTGTTCTCGCTTTTTTTGTACATTTATAAACTCACTCGTTGGACAGTTTTGTTGAAAATGAGGAAAAATTCTTAACACGATTTAACAAAAAGAAGTGCAATTAGATAATACTTCCATTTTTTGAGAGTTTTCATATTTGAAATTCAGAAAACCAGAATGTTGGTTGTCAAAAACTGAACCACACAGAGAAGAAAAAAATGATCAGCAAGCAAGCGAGAAAAGTTGTAGTCGTGCAAAAGCAGCTTTTGTTCCAACAGTAGAGAAAAGGGAATCATCTTGTGTTAAAAAGCTTACATTGACACAAGAAGTATAAAAATGGCAAAAGCATTAACCTCGAACGTGTGCATGATGATATTTCTTTCTTTTCTCTTAGCATGGCTGGCATAGAGAGAAAGGAGTAAAAAAAATGTATGCAAATCTCATTTTTATGCTACAAACAACACACGATACTCCAAAAAAAAAAAGAAAATGAAAATCACTTGCAATACGAGAAAAAATTGGGAGGAAGTTGTGAAAAACTATTGCAAAAGGAAGAGACACAAAAAAAGGGTTTCTTTAAGCCGCAATACAAAATGTATTTTAAAAAAAGAGCTAAAAGTCAGTAAAGTAAGTAAAAATGAGGATAAAAATTTTCTTGGTTCATTTTCATTCATCGACTTTATCTACTTAAAAAATATGTGTAACAAAAAAATGATAGAAAGAATCTTTGTCCTTATTGGATAACGTTGAAACAGCAAAGTTTTAATCAAAAAAAAAAAAGAGAAAGAGAAAAAATTATTTTTGTCCCCAACACAAGGGAAAAACATACTTTGTGGCAAAATCCATTATTTATTCAGACAATTTCCATAAATTTCCGATCCTAGTACCTTTTCTTATTTTTGGAAAAAAACCGAAACGTACTTTATGTGCGTCATACACTTAGTGATATAAAAAGGGGATCTCAAGATTTTTCCTTCATACTTATGTACACCTTCAATAACTTTGACTTTTCATCTTACTGAACGAAACGCGCTTCATACTTTGTAATCAACGTAAAATGCGGTTGAATTTTCTTTCTCTGTCTCATACAGAAATCATTTTGTGATAATATTAATATTTAATGACTCACAGAGCACCGCAATCTTCAAACGGATGTGTTTTATCTTTCGTTACCACCACCCTAGTCTCTCTTCATTCATTCAGATATTCATTTCTAACAATGTACAAAACGGTGAAAATTTTATATTTAAACAGCAGTACACAGAGAGAAAAATCCTCTTAATAAATACAAAGTAATCATAAGCCACACTACGTATTTCATCCTTGTGAACATTTAGTTATAGAAAAATGAGAAAATACAAGACAGTAAATGGTAGAAATTGCAATTCTGACAGACAAAATTCCATTAAAAATGTATCCGCGCTTAACTGACGTGAATTTTTCATGAGTCTACTTTTTATTATGGTTTTCTTTTTTACTCCACCTTAAACCACTATAAGAGTGCTATCATTTAAAAGTCCATTGGCTAATGTAAGTGAAGGGTCAATTTATCCCTCATAGGAGTCGCACAATGAGACATGTTTCATATCACTTAAAAAGAAAGGAAGAATGAAAAGACCAAAAAAGAATAAACTCGATGGCGCGGTTACAATTCCACAGAGACTTGATTAAATATTTAATCTCTTTTATTTTCTCTCTCTTTCTGACTGTTTTGTGTTGTGTGGAAAAAGATACAATTTCCTTCATCTATGCTAACGGGCATAGGGCAAAAAGTAAGTAAGTATGAAGGTAAATCTATTCTTTTCTTTATTTTTATTTTCAACTTCATTCGCATGAAATGTAACCGAATTATTTATGAAGACATCCTTTCATGCAATTTTCTTTTGTTTATGCCTGTTAAATAAGCATCTTCCCTCTCTTTGTATCTCTATCTCTTATACGCACTTTCTATGCTTGTTTATGCGAATGAATTTTCTCTCCCGTGTGCTCTATTTTTTTTCTTATTCTTTTTTCGTAATCATTTTATCCGAATATGAACAAACGCGTAAAATCTTTTTTCTTCTTTCGTTACCCAGTGAAAAATGAAATCTACAGATAATTTAAAAAAATTCTTTATAACATTAATTGATTTTAAAAACTAATCAAAACTTATTAAAAAATCAAATTTTCAATATAGTTTGAATACCAACAGTTTTATTGTGTCACAAAAAATAGATTTATCTAACACCTAGATAGAAAACTTATAATCTTATATCCTTCTGTGCTCCACATAGAATTCTTAGGTAAACTCACGTGTATTTTATCTTTAGGGGACGAAAGAAGTAAAGTAAAGTGAAAGCAAGTAAATACACACTGACTGTGGAAAATGTGTATAAATAAATTATTATTGTAATTTATGTTTATTTAGCTTGAATCGTTTTGCGTTAGAATTTTCTTCCTCTTCATACACGCACACACACTGACTCTTTCATGCTTTTATAGCAGGAGAGAAAAAAGAAAACATAAACAAAATCTCATAAATAAGACAAATTTATGTTCATGTGCCGTTGATGGAGCATTAAAGGTATTCTCTAGTGAGACATCATCCGCATATCTGTACATATACAGACACTTGCATAAAACGATTTGAATCGAACAATTTTCTCGCTCTTTCTTCGATATTCTCAAAACGAAAGTAAAAACACAATGATTTCAATTGTTCGAAGGATTTGAATTGATTGTATTGGATCAAATTGTTATTGTAGAATAAAAAGAAGAAAAAATTTACCTGGTGAAAGCTCCTCCAGCATAACATTCGATGAACATGTCGATGATGGCAGGAGTAAAACAAGAATGCTTAAAAGCAACCAAGTGATGTTTACTTTAGTTAATTTAAACATTTTTCCGCGAGCACGTCGTTTCCTGCAGATGAGAGAGAAAAAAAAGTTCTTGTTTTATTTTTCACTCATGTTGTTGGCATTAAAAAAAAGAAAAATTTCACATCATGTTTGCGGTGACGATTCATGTATAGCAGCAACAAAAGGTGTAAAGAAAATACGGAAAAACTGCTCATTTCTAGCAAAAACAGAGGAAAGAAATTTTTACTGTTCTTTACTGTTGCACTAATACAAACATACATTTTGTTTACTTCTCGCATCCTCGATTGCTTCTTTCCTCTCACATTCATTCAACATATATTGTGTATTGTTTTCAAGGATTATTTATGGTTCTTGGAATTTTTTAATTGAAATGTTTCTTACCTTTTTACCTTCCTTTCTCTCTCTCTCTTTTTAGATCTCTTGAGTAATTTATCAATAGAAAATTTTACAAATTGCCTCTCGTTTATTTCACTATCTTTATTTGTGAAATGAATGATGAGATAGAAATTGTAACAAAAATACACACAATAGTTTTGTTGGCCACAGAGGTAAAAATTTCTAACCGATTGCAGTTATTGTTATGAATTTTCAATTAAGTTCTGCACAAATATATAATGTTCGCCTGCATGCATTCACATATGAATTTTAGTTCTCGCTCGTTTCTTTCTAAGTTCAATATTTACCAAAAAGTGGGTTTTCATTCACTCATCGTATGCACATTACCTCACTACTAGCTGCAAATGTTTTATTGAGTTAACAAAAATGAAGTTTTTTTTCACTCTACACTCTGACAGACCCAAAAATGAGTTTTTCGCTCTCTTCAATATTTGAAAGCATAAACTTGTGCATATACACATATATATGAGAATCCTTTAAGCAAATATTAGCTCGAGTGCTATTAAAATTGAATGACAAAACTATGCTATTGCTGTTATAATGCAGTTTTCAATGATACTTCATCTAAACACACATACACACGACTGCAATTATCAACTCTTCACTAATAATGGAAAAAAGTTTGTTTTGGTAAATTCAAACTTCTATTTTCACTGCTTTCAACACGAAATTTAACATTTTGAAACTTCCACTCACGTTCGCGTCACTTTAAGAACTTTTAAACATACATTAGAGCGTTTATTTAATTCAATTTAGACACGAAAATTTAGAAAAAATTAAAACTTTCACAAATGTGCACCGCATAGGTAAGATTTCAGTGAAAATAGAATAAAGTGCTAGAATTTTTTATGCGAATATAAGAAAAAGAGGGCGAAAAAGACCCCGACAACAGTGGCGTATCATAAAAATCAATAAAAATTTCATATATAGCAACACGCCGTCAATGTTCATAACAGATGCGCAACTGCTACAACTTTCATCCCTATTCTTCTTTCATCAACACACTGACATAATTTCATTATTGTGTTAGTGCTAGAATAGTAAAAATTGATGTGGAAGTTACTTACACATTTGTTTGTAACACATGATGATGTTAGGCATATACACTTTATATATGATGCTGAATGTTTATGATTCTTTCAAAACAACATAAACTGACACACATGAGTACACTTACTTTTTATATGATGATTTTTTTTTTCTCTCTCTCTTGCTTGTAACATTAAAGATTTTTTCTTATTTCCTCATTAACGTTTCAAGTCTCATATTTCCATTCTCCCTCTATCTCATATATGTGCGTGTATTTGCCTGATTTGTTTGTTGACTTTAATGAACAAGATTAAATTTTCTAAACTTTTTTTTATAAATTACATCTCATAAATAAACACGGGAGGAATAAAAAATTATGTTGAAATAGAGCCATTTTTTGGACAAATAAGTACTATTTTGAGCAGAGTTTAGAAATTAATGTTTTCTTTTATAATTAAATAATCATTAAAATTAGAATAAATGCACCTTATTATGGATCTATTTCTAAATTTCATAATTTATTGCACTATCTCAATAAATATTGTCAAATTTAATTCTGTTTGAATTTTTTAATATAGAATCTTTAGCACTTTCATTTAAATCGTCATTTAGCATTTAATTATTAGCAGTTTGTTCACAATTTCACTCTTAATATGGCCAATAATTACTATTTTATTTGTTTACATTGAACTTTTTTAATAACATCTTTTAAATAATATTTCAAATCAATATGTTCTACTTACTACACTGTTATAGCTAAACTACTATTATACTTACTACATAAAAGATTATTAAATTATACTAAATATGATAATAAGAAAATAATTTCAAATGTTAAAATTTAATTTCTAATTTTTTTGCTAGTTTTTTGTGCATTTTTTGTTTTGAAATTTTCGCGCCAATTTTTGTAAACAAACTTATCAAAAATTAGGACAGCTATTAATTCCTTAATCTTGCAGCAAGATAAATTATCTTGCTCTTTTAATTGTGATAAATTTTATAAATATTTGATTAAATTTGAAGTTAAATTTTGAATTTAATCTTTAAGAACTTTGTAAAGTAAAAATTGAAGAGATTTATTGGAAAAAAGTGGTAGAAGAAATTGCAAAAATTTATTGCTTTTAAAATGATACCAAAAATAGATGTTTTATGCAAAATTCTGATAAATAATTGATAAATAAGTATTAGATTTTGTTAAAACGACATGTTAATTCATTTACAATCTTCATCCAAAGTAAGTTTGTGAGTTTTAATAGCAAATACAGTAAATCAAAAAATTGTAAAAAATTTGTCATATTTACAAAAATTTAAACATAAAAAGTTTTTAAATTTAAATTTCCAAACTCTGATTTAAAATTCTGGTTCATATGCAGTTAAAAATATTTAATTAAGAGGTTTTCTGTAACTATGATAACTATAAAGTAATTTGCATTTTACATCCCTGTAGAAAAAAGTATTTAAATGAGTTTCAACTAAAATAAAATCATTTTAAAAAGGATGCAAGCAGAAAAAAAATGAGAAACATTTGATGACCTCCATAAAAAAGAAGGTAGAAAAAAGTTCTTGAAAAAAGAGAAGGACAACATTGTACTTTTTTTTTATTTTTCAATTTTAATGTACACACACAGTTGTGAATTTAGATGGCAAGAGTGAATGTAGAGCATAGAACATGTGTAAATTTGCATAATACATGCCAAAAACTCTCTAATCATCACCCCTTTTTTCATTCTACTAAAGCCATTGCTACTTACTCTCATGGTTGTTTTTATTTAAACGAGTGGAGCGTGTGTAAAATTCAATTTTTACCATTGAAAATAAACAATGCTAAATTATAATCTGTTATATGCTGTGGATATTTACATATGGAAAAAAAAGAAAGATGGAAAATTCACATAGTCAAGAGAGAAAAATTTCACGCTCACTGTATGTTTGCCATCATAAACAAAATTTAGTCCGATTCGTGATGTTCATGCTTGGATTTTTAATAACTTTCAAATTCAATTTTTTTATTCACTGAGTAAAAACGGTAGGAATTATGGAGCAGCAGCAGAAACAACTTTTCACTCAACTCACGATATGAGTCGCTGAATCTGACAGCTTTTATGATTTTTCGTTGGCTATAAAAATGTATTTTTTTGCCATTAAAAGACTTACTTATGTCATAAAAGCAGAATAAGCACTAATCACATTTGCACACACATTTACGAAAGTTTATTTTTCGTGTCATGTTAAATTAAGGTTGTGGCACTTTTACCACTTTTCTTTCTATGTTGATAATCTGAATCAATTAAGTGTCTCAGCATGCATTAACACAAAACATCAACTCATAATCCACATGACGAAAATATCACATAATAGTTTTCCGTATCTGCTCTGATGGAAAAACAAAAAATAAAAGAGAGAGAAAACTAAACATGCATCTGCAGTTAATTATTCTCGAGTGGAGAACTGAACAGAAAAAGAGAGAAATTAACACAACGCTGACATGTGTTGAAATATGTTGATTAAAACTCTATGAATGAGGCAGTAGCATGAAGAGAAAGTACAGCCAAAAAAAAACTATCGCACACTATTCTAGTATGAATTATTAAAGATGTTAATTTGGTGACATGAAACATGAAAAAGGAGTATTTAGTAAGCTTATTTTGTTTACATTTCAACACGCTTATGCTTCTCAATGACAACACTTCATTTTCTCACTGCTTTACATACACTCCCTTCCCGAAAAATAAGCACTTTCATTATAATTACTATCTCACACTTATGATGATATTGTTGATGACTACAATTCGAGAAAAGCGGAAGTCTTTGGCTTTATATAGATTTACATTAAATTTTCAAACAAACTTGTGACACTTTCGTAAACTACTTTGAAAATTGTGGAATCTTTTTCATGTTATTTCATTTGAAAAACAGTCACTCTTTACAGCTTTGAATACAAAGTAAAAAAAGCTTTGAAAAATCAACAAACCTCAGAAAATTGAGTATACTAGACATGATGATCTCTTAACCTGTTTTACTGTTTAGTGCTTCATGCTTTTGACCATTTTTTTTAATTCTATAAAACAACAATACAAAATTTCTAGGCAAAGACATTGAAAAATCTTTGTGATTTTTTAGTCTTTTTTAATCTTTCAAACATTACCAATTTTGTCTTTTTAAAAACATTTTCTTGCTAATCTCACTAACGATTACCATCTGTTATTACATTTTTAACCATTATTAAATGTTTTAATGAAGAGTCACTTGATAAATCAAGCAAAAATTTACCAATATATCAACATGTTTTTTTTTGTTTACAAAATTTGAATTTTTTTCAAAAATTTTTAAACATAAACAAAAAGAAAATTTAAAATTTTAGCTAAAATAAAGCTTTAATTTGTAATAATTTTCTTCTATTAAAAAGATAACATGACAACAATTGTTTACCATTATTCAGCCTTATAAAAAACCAATATTTTAATGAATGAAAATTTATGTGACATGACTGTGCATTCAAAATTGTAAAACTTAATTCAATGAAAATCAATAAAAAACAACCTGAATTTATACAGCTAACAGCAGCAGCCACGACCACTACCGTGTTGAATAGCGGGCAATTGAAAAAATAAAGGAGTTAAATGAACATACAAAAAAAATTTCATATTCGAGGAAAATAATAAAACAAACTTTATTATGAAGTGGATTTTTTGCAACATAAAAAGCGCTGAAAAAAGCATAATTTATGAACAATTTTCCTCAATCATAAATTTCTATTAAAAACCACCCACAAAGGCATTCGAAAATATACAGTATGAAGGCAACGACTGTGAAATGCACAAGAAAGAAAAAAATTCAAATTTTTTATAAAGAGAGCAATTTTCTTGTGGTTTTTCTGTGAGAAAAAGAAACCAGCATGGTTAAGCATGTTTGGCATATTTCATTTGTTTTTTCAATGATTAATGAAGCAAAGTAATTAATTTTAATTAGAAGAATATTTTTTGTTTATTTGGCACTCTTTAGTCTTCATTCCCGCATCAAAGAGTAAATTAAGAAGTTGAATTATCTAACCGATCTCCCAAAACAATTTAATTCATTCTGAATGGTCGAGTGCGAGTGAGAAAATTTAGATTGATTGTTTTTACTCTCAGAAGGAACTTCATGGATATAAAAAAAAATTTACTTTTATTCCTTATTCATCATCATCATCAGTGGCAATAGTAGCGCATTAATGGGCAATGTTGCTCTTATTAACGTCATGATTAAATTCACTCTCATTTTCCTAAATAAGTAGATGTTTTTTAAGCTCCCTCAGAGGATTTTAAACTTTAACTAAAAGGTTTTTCTCATTTTGCTTGTTCGCTTACCTCACTTACCATAAAGTAGAGAGAATCCATTATCGGAAAATCTCATTTTGAAATCCTTTAACGATGTTTTATAAGAAAAAGAAAGGGAGGGAATGTCGCCTTAGATAATTTGGAATTAACATTGTGCGTGAAGGGGAAGCTTGAAAGGTGAGAGCAATGTGTATTGAATTGGATGAATGGAGAATTAAAGGTACTTAAAAGAGGATTGTTTTTCCTCGTTCCTCTTGTCATTTTTATATATTAATTATAAATTTCTTTCGTTTAATACAATTTAACAAGTTGAACACCTGATCGTGAGCACATCCAGTAAATATACAAGAAAATTTAAATTTAAATTAAACTAATTTGTAAATCTAGCTTCAATTTTCACCCTTATATTCACTGGGTCTAGCTATTATTATAATACACGCCATAGAAAGAATTGAGAATGAAAAGTTTTCAGCTTCTGTAATTAATTAATTTTCTGTAATGATTATAAATCTTGTTTTCTAGAGAGAGATGAGGAAAAAATTGAACGAAGGACACCTTAATAACTAAAAGTTAAACTTTTACCTCATTCATGCGATATATATATTTTATACCTTTGAGCGTATATGTTTGTATAAATATTTTAACGAGATTGAGAACACGTTACATCATTGTCTGAAACTTGGTTGCTTGGATAAGAGGAATCACTTTACATTGTTAATGGTTTGTTGCTTTGGATACTCACTTTTGTTTAATTTTATATTATATGTATGCCTTATTCTCTCTTTTTCTTATACACGGAAAAAAATATTTTTTAATTGACATAAAGTTTTTGGGATTTGTCCCTATAAAGTCAAATTTATTAGCCTTAGAGTGAATATTTATAAGTGTTATAATTTTTTTATAACAGTTTATTACTTTTATAAAACTTTTATAACTGTCATAAAAATATTTATACCACTTATAAATTTTCTTTTTAAGGCTAATAAATTTGACTATACAGAAACAAATCTCCAAAACTTTATGCCAGTTATAAAATATTTTTCTCCGTATATTCAAGAGCCATAAAAACCTCCAACTTTTCACCCATACTGTCATGATGAGAAAAATGTTTTTAAATTAAAATAGAAAAAAATTACTTTGCTGAGGTTTTTCACAAGAGCCGAAGCCAACTCTCAACAAAAAACTTTTTATTTCCTTCTGTTTTAGAAAAAAAAGAAGAGAGAAAGAAAGACAATTTCTATCACATAGAATAATATAATGAAAAGATGAAGAGCTTTTCCACTCAAAAAGGTTTTTGAGTTGCTTCCTTCTTTACAGTAAAATAATTTCATTCATTTTAATTCCTTACAAACAAGTAGAAGAAAGTTTTTAATTAGAATCCATGGGATATTGTAAATTAAATTTTTTGATGATGGTTACAAACTTACAAATACATACGAACTCAGTAAAAAAGTGCAAATACTTTGGTGAAAAAAATAATTAATCCCTAATTGAATACTAAATGTGCTCTTTCTCTCACAGCTGTGTAAATTCACAGCTCAATATTATATGAAACTCACAAGAGTAAATGAAATGAACGAGAGGCTTATTTCAACCACCAACACAAATCTTCTTTCGACTTTTTCCATTAGTAAAAAATAATTTAATTGAAAAATGTATAATTTTACATCCCTTTTTTTTGATATGGCATACAAAAAGTTGAAACAAACATTTTCACATGTATTTTTGCAATTTTTCCTTTCGCCTCAATTCAAATGTTTTTTTGATGTCATTAACGCACGCATTTAAAATTGAAATTGAAACCGAAGAAATTTGTAATGTTTTTAGGGTGAAAAAAAGAAAAATTTTCTCTCCCTTTTAACATTTCGCCCTATAAATGTTTTTGCAATATCGTTTTCCTTATTGATAAATGTAAAGTAATTTCGAAAACATCGCACAAAACACAATTTCTTTTATTTGACGTGCGAGAAAGTGTAGAAATGAAATGAGCAGGAAGGAAGGAATTTTTCGCAAAAAAATAAATTTAAAATTACAAAAATGAAATTTTTCTTTATTTAGGTAGTTGAAAATAGAAAATTTTTGAAGTTAGACTTAAAAGATTAAAAAAATTAAAATAGGGCTTGAAACTTTTATTTTAAAATTTACTATAAGAAGAAATTTAATAAAAAATTCTTTTTTTCAAAATGTTTCAATTTAAAATTTAAAGAATTTTTATTTTTAAACTTCAAAGGCAAAGCTTAGTGTATGATACTAAAATATTTGATTGAATTAAAATGGATTTAATGTCGATTTTTGTCCAAAAACTCTCAATCTAAAAGCTATTAGATCATGGCATTCAAGACAAAACGTTTAGTATGAATTTCATGCCATTTGATCAACCCTATACTTCACAATAGACAGTTAGTCAAAATCTCAAATCAACTTGACTTAAACTTGATTATTACTTGACTTTTGTCAAATAATAGAAATTCATTAATTTTAAAAATTAATAAAATGTCCTAACACTTCAATCTTACATCAAAATCATTGATTTGAGTTTAAAAATTTAGCAATATCAAATTTATAGAAAAAAACTTGCTAATTTTCTTTAAAAATCTAATTTTTAAAAACTCAAATTCAACTTGATTAAATTAAAATTTAAATTAAATCCTTTGATCCACAATTATTTATGTAGTGCTTTTCGTAAGATTTTTAAGCTACGTGAATAACCCTGGATTAAAAGAAAAAGAAATTTAAATAAAAATTTCATTGCAAACTTCACACAAGTTAACCATCACAAGTAACCAAGTAAAAAGGTAATAATATTTCATTCTCATCACAGGAAGAAAATTGTAAAAAATCCTCTTGATTTTTTTATGTACGGAAATAAATTTATTTGTAATTTGAAGGCATCAAACTCATACACACCGGAGTTTGTTTACGCAGGCAGAATTTTAAATTTTTCACACCCCAACTCAATTTTTATTATTTTTCCTTTTTTTTAGCTGAGTTCATTCTGCAGTTGAAAAGTTGAAAAGGTTTTTACAACCCGCACATACAGTATTTACATTAAATATTTGATATTGTGAAAATTTGTTTCATTTGATGCTCTTTTTACTTCTCTCTTTACAATAATAACATGAAGTAAGCACAAAAAAGTAAAATCATTGAAAACTTCCTAGTTTTTCTCAAATGGAATTTTTAATTTTGACCCAAATAGATGAGATCAAGAGATGAATAAGAAAAGAATTCGTTACACAGCATTATAACTAAGGCAATGAAAATTCCTCTGTTCTCTAGAAATTGAAAAATTGAATTAGGTAATTTGAGCAATGAAGAAGATGGCTAGAAGTTTTTTTCTTCATCATCTTTCATTTCATTTTATAGATTACAACACACTTCATTCTCACTCTCACTTTGCTACTACTGCTGTTACTTAAATAGAATAAATGAATGAAATTATTCAACTTTTCTTTGTTCACTTTTATTTCTATTCTTGCCTTGATAAATGATTAAAGTTTCCTCTCTTTCTCTCTTTTTACTTTTTGCTTATTTAACTAAATGAAAGAGAAAATTTTCTCGAGCAATGTCATAACATTTGTCACAATTGTTCTGCTCATTCACTTAAAAATTCTGATAAAGAAAAATCTTGCAACCTTGAACCTTTCATTTTTATTACCAACATTCGGTAAATGTATAATATTACGCAACATACACGAACACTTGAAGCGTCATCAAGCATACGTAATTAAATTTTTATTAAACGTTTTGTTTACTCATGCTTTCATTACATAAGCATCAGTAGAATACACTCAACTCATCTTTGATGTCTAAAAAGAAAATATGTTTTTTCTCTTGTTAAAGAACAAGTATATTTATGCTCCCATAGCTATGAAAGCTTAAAGATTTCAATTTCATTACATACAACGAAGAACTTCTCGTAAAATTACTTTGACGCTCAACGCGCAAAAGAGCCAATTTTTTTTAATTCTAGAAAATTAATTCTGACTGAAAGTTTCTTTTTCTCGTTTGTTTCCTTATGTGACTCTATTTCTTTCTCTTTCTTTCTTTCTTTTTGCATATATGTATATGATACGACAGATGAGAAAATGAGAAAATTTTCATCTCAATCTCCTTGAAGCACAAGATGAAAAAATTAAGTTTCATGAAAAATTTTATTATTATTTTTCCTCCTTTGTATTTTATGTTGGCAATTAAATAAATATGAGAAATTTATTTAATTTTATTTATTAAAAATTTCCTATTGATATTATTTAGGTAACAAATTTAACCTTTGATAAATGTAAAATACATCAAAGATAAACCAACAAAATTTCCGTTATTATTGGAAAAAAAATTAGAAATATTGTACTAAAACTAAAATTTAATAGAAATTGAAAAAATAACAATCAATTCTCTTTTTATCATATTCGTACCTTATTCAATTAATTCGAACAAATATTTATTTAAAGGTTTTTAGAGAATTTATAAATTTTTGTTGTTGGTTTCAATACTTTTCTATGTTTTGTAACAGAATTTTCAAGTACTTTAGCATTACTAAATTCAAATTTTAGTACAACTTAACGGTTTCTTATTAATAAAAATAATTTTCCAAATCTTATAATCATTGACAAATTTCAAACCATGTTTGTTGTCAGTAAATTATTCTATTAATACTTTCAAAATCCCAGCATGACAACCAAATAAAAAGAATACATATGTTTTATTTTATAGATTCTAAAAATTTACATATAAAAGCTTAACATTTTACCAAAAAAAATAATATGAAGCAATTTGAATGATGATGTGAGCTTTCAACCATAATAATAGAGTTAAATATGTATGAAAATGACGAAGGAAGGCGAACGAATTAGTTGCAATAAAAATGAAAATCAAAAAATTATTCGTGCATTAACACTGCTGATAAATAAATTTTTTTCTTGCTCCTTCATTTTGATTGATTGATTGCGGAAGAGAGCAAGAATGCGGCAAGCGAAAGGAGAGAAACTTTTAACCTCACATTAAATTTATACACCTGAAAAGAACTTTTTTCTTGCTTGCCTTAAAATGATTTCCTGACTTAATGCAAGAAACCAAAAAAAAATCGGAAGGTGCTTCATCATATTTAAAATCATCTTCAATAAAAAGAATGAACGCAAATTTTTTCTTACTCGCTCGTCATCGACAAGCGGCAAGCAGGCAGGTAGGTAAAGTGGAGCAAGAAATAGAAAATTGAAGGTGATTTTGTAAAATGCGAGAAAAATGAAAATGAATGAATGAATAAGTGAAAAATTCAGAAAGAGTCGATTACAGCGATCTCACTTTTGTTCCCTTTCCTTATGCCAACATGACTTTAAGATAAAGAAAAAAAGGGAAAATCATCATTGAAGGCAAAAAGGCCAAAAAAAGAAGTGAATTGAAGTTTGGTTCATCAAATAATTTTACTCTCGAGTGGAGGCGCATTAAATTGTAATTTACTTTATGCAAATAAGAAGGCGCAAAAAGAAGTAGCTAAAGAATTTTTATTTCAATCGTCATTTCACCCCTCTGAATGTATGTGTCGTTTTCGCTCTTTATCATTGATTTTTCTTATACGCGTAAAATGCGCGCAAATTTCCCAGCAGCAATAGCGGCACGAAATATTTTTTTTGCTAAATATAGCAGCAACATCTCCCTTTATTTTCTCATGCTTTTTAGCTAACTCTCCCTTCAAAACGTAAATCAATAATGAATTTTAATGAAGAAACTTACTCGAGTGAAAGTCAAGCTTCATAGGGTTGTTATCAAATTAAATCGATTTGCACCTCATATTTTTTACTTTGCGACATTGTATATTAAATTTACGCACACAAAGATAAAGAATTTTACGTGCAAGAATGGATGTTACGGTTGCCGTTGATTACAAATTTTTCATGTTTCATGAACCCTCAATAAATAGCAATAAATGTAAGTAGTAGCATAAGCACACGTCTTTTCTCTAGAATGTTATTAAATTTCAAGTTTTGATAGTAACAAGAATGAAGCTGGATGAATAAAGAACTATACATGAGTTGCTTCAAAGTGATTTCTTGTCAAGGTCTACGAACTTTTTGGTTTTCATTTAAATCAAAATTTCGGTTTTAAGTTCGTAAAAAATTCAAATTTTCGCGCCAAAAAATGTAAACAAACAAGAATTTGCCAATTTTAAAAAATCCTAGAAAAACACTCTTAAATCATTATTAGGCCTAAGATAACTACATAAATAGTTGATATAGACAAAGGATAATTTATTCTAGTCATTTCGAAGGTTGTTTTTTAAAGTTTCTTGAACAAACCAAAAGAAATCAAATTTTAAAATTTTTGATTTGTATGAAAATAAATCAAAAAGTTATCAGGTCTTGTTTTTTGTACACATATCGGTATTTAGAGTTACTCGCAAGAGTGCATAAAGTATCATAAATAATTTTCATGCACAGCACAAACGATATTGATAACATTAAAGAAACCATATTACGATGAAATATTTTATCGTACTCTGACAATTTATTGTTATTTTATTACAATTTCCTTAATTTTAATTCACTGAAGTAAGTGAACTTAATTGTTATCGTTAAATAAATTTTGTGGTTTAACATAAAAAATTTCCCTTAAAATAAATAGCAGTCACTCTCAGTTAGCAGAGAGAAACAGCATTTGATGACGTTAAGCACTTGTACACCTCATTTAGCAGCATGTCCATGAAACTCACATTTGCATAACTCGTTTCTCCCACTACTTTGTGCTCCTCTCTTTTTCATATTCTCTGCATGTTTCTCGATTTTTTTCTTCTCCGCTCAGCTCTTTAAAGACCATGAGTTATAAGTCTTGAGAGTTAGTTAGTTTGTGAGAAACTGCACGAACAGAAAGCAAGTTGATTGAAAGCAAAAGTGATATTTTTTTTGTATTGCGTAATTATTAAAGTCAACAAACAAGATGAAGAAAATTATTGTAAGTTTTCAGAAAGAACACTTTGTAGTGCATATAAGTAGACGAGACAAAATTCTATTGAATTATGTATTATACGAAATTATATAGAGAAAGTTTTGCTAATTATAATCGTCATTATTGTAACACGATGACTTTGAAAGTTTGCTTGGTGCAAATTGAAAAAGATTAAAATATTACGATAGTTTCATAAGCTTTTCTAAAACTCCTACTATAATTTTTTGTACTGCTAATGAGCTTTCAGATACAATGAATGAATGTGATCTTAAAATAATTATGTTGATGATTAATTTTCAATTTTAATAATTTACTTAGTTCATTAAACTTTGTTTGTGGTTTATTCAATAGAGCTTTCACTCAATTGTTCATAATTAACAGCTATGAAAAGTTTGTGCATTAAAGAACTCAATCAAAATTGATAGTAAAAAGTAGTACTCTTTAGAGAATAAAACTTTTACTTTCTTGTCTCGTTCCTTCTCTTATTTTTATTTTAAGGAACTGCAATGTTGGAAAGGTTTACTTTTGTAGAAATTTTTATTTCTGTGTTTAGCTTTTATTATTCAATCTTTAAATTATGATTTAGTTCAACCTTGACTTAAAATTAATTATTTGAACTTCTTATCAATTTTATGACTGCAAAAAATTAAAAATTTGTCAAAATGCGGAATAAAATATTGAGTAAATATTCAGGAAATTAACACAAAGAAAAATTAATTAAAATATCAGATTCCCATTAAAATAGCAATAGAATTTGCCACAATTAATATAAAAAATACTTTTTGTGCTTCTGACATTTCAACTTGACTCTCGCCAACAAAAAATTTCATTACCTTTAGCATTTAAAAACAACAGACTTAAATTACCACATTTAATTCAAAAACCTAGAAATATCACGAAGAATTTATGATGAAGAAGAAATTCTCACATAAAATGAAGCAACACATTGCTTTGCAAATTCATTGAAGATGAATCATTCTCACAAACATTTAATTTGATTCGCTCGAAGGCTATATCATCATCATCATCATCTTCGTTGCTTGTAATCTATTTAAATGTTTGTTTTCTGAGAAATCATTAAACATTCAAAAACAATAAACATCTCTCTCTCTATCTCTCACGTGTAGATTCTTTGTGCATTTTTCGGAATAACATTTGCTGATGTGTCACATATTGTTGATAAAACCACAACGGAATATTATCCACCAAGGCCATATCAATTCAAATATGAAGCGGGACGATATCCAGGACATGTAGACAGTAAGTCAAACATTATTTAAACATTCATTTACCCTCTGGTATTGAGTAAATAATTTTATTCTAATCAATTTAGGAACACATGCTGAAGTGGGTGATGGAGCAGGTGTTGTTAAAGGAGCTTTTAGCTATGTTGATCCAAGTCAACAAGTTCGCACTGTCGAATATGTTGCAGATGAACAAGGTTCGTTTAATTTTAAAGCTCATTCAATAAATTTATGGCATAAATTTATCCATCTATAGGTTTTCATCCATCACTCTCACATCCAGTTAAGGACACAAAAGCAGTTCAATTAGCTACTCAACGTCATCTTGATTTATACAATAAAATTGCTGAAAGAAATTCCGATCCAAATTATACATTGAATGTGGCACAACCAAAAGATTCTGCTGCTAATGGTATGATATAGGATTTCTATTTAAAATTACCTCTTAAATAACTGTTTGAATTATTTAGAATATGCCAGACAAAAACACTTAACGCTCTTTGAGAAAATTGCTGCTGAACATGCTCGCATTGGAGAAGAACAATTGGCACAACGATTGGCATTTGAAGCAACATCAATTCGTAATGAAGAAGCAGACCATCAGTAAATTAAAAGACTAACTATTGGTGTTTGTGATCAAATAAATCTTTTTGTTTTTATTTCTGCTCATTTAAAACATAACAATAAATTTAATCTTGAGACAAAGAGTTTTTTATTTTTTCAACTTTTTCACATGCATTATTCAATTTCTTTCGAATTCTTTTGAGATGCATTACCAAATAAAGAAGTTTCTCATCTTCTTCATCTAAAATAAACAATAAACAATTAAGTGGAATCAATGCATTGATTAAAAATTTCCTCCGTTCAACTTACATGGTTGACATTCACGAGGCAAAACAAAAGTCGCAAAAGGTGATTGCGGACGATAATATTTTGGTGTTTTAAAAACAGTTGGCTCTATTTTGTCAATTTTCTTAGAATTGCAACTTGGAATTTTGACTTTTTCCATTTTGATCTAGAAATAAATCTCAAATTTCAACAGCAGCAAATGCTTACTTGATCAATATCGACAGAACATTAAAGTTCTTTTAAGGAAATGATATCGTATATAAAAATGCGATAAATCTTATCTTAAAGTATCACATTCGTGTTTATATCGTAAAGGATAAATAAATCCTTCAGGAAACAAATCGAAGAAATAGGTGGATTTTATTTGTATAGGAAATTTGATTTTTTTTTCTTTTTCTCTTATGCTTTTTATTCATTCATCTATCTTCCATTTATTCATTCACATTTTGTAAGTAAAAGAAGGAAAAAATCTATTTCAAGCACAAATCTGATAACGAAAGTGTTTATTTCAACAAGCCTTTTGGGCATTTCCGAGAATACTCAGTATGAGCAAGCAAGAGAGTGCGAGAGAATAAATATAGTAAAGTGTATGAAAATATACAATAATAAATAGAAAATCTTCTCTTGCGAGGCGTTGGAAATGGAGATAAAATCTGAAGTATAAAGATGGTTGAAGTGTGAGGGGCTTTTATCAAATTTTGCATGTATTTGAGTTAGTCTTATAAGTAACACAAATGTACTATATTGCATAAATGTTGAGTGCCATACATATGAATGTATGTAGATTGGAACGAAATGAGATGTTAAATGGTTTTATCTCAATCAAATCATTGCCATTCTTATTCTATTCATTGTTTTATATAAAAGCTCTTGTGCTTTTCTTCATTTTCAGAATACAAGAATTGCTATAATAACAATTTGAAGATCTGCTGCTACTGCTGCCATTTTTATTTTCTCTCTTTTATTCAACAAGCAAGCAAGTACATATCCTATTATGAAAGTTTACTTATAAAAGATTTTCATTAAAGTCCCTTAATTATGCAAGCGAGAAATGGGAAGAAGTACCCATTAACTGCTTCAACTCGTTTCATTCTATAAAATACGTATTTATATATCTAAGACTAAATTATATTAGTATAATAAAAATGCAAAAAAAATGTTTTTTAATCGCTTTAAGATTTCTTTTTATTATTATAAACTTTTACTTGTATACAGCAGCCAATTATTTGTTCTTCTTCGCTAAAAAATAAACTCTTTCATTCTTCTTGGTGCGAAGATGAAAAGTTTATGTTTATGCTCATCACAAAAATTTCTATGCTTAACTCTCATTTTATAGAAAGATTAACATATAAATGGTTCTAATTTTCAAAGTTGTACATAGAAGGAGTAAGAGAAATTTCTGTGCTTGAAAGCAGATGAAAACTGTTTAATTGAAATCAATTTCATGTGACACACAAGTGAAAGTTTATAAAAACAAGGCAGAATCATTGATAAAAGCTTCAATACAGCTGTGAAATTATATTAGTTCAAAAGCTTCCACTCCTTGCTAAATTAAACTTTTTCTTCACTTATAATCAATGCACCAACTCTCGTTCTTTCTCATTTCACTCATGTCAACATTTCAAAATTAAAAAAGTTTTCTATCGTGTGATTGAAAGATAAAAAAAAGCAGAGCATAAGAAGAACGAGATGGAAAGTGATGACACACAAACAAAGTCAATGTTGAAATGGGAAATTTCATTTCAACACTGCCAAAACAGCATAAACTTTTTTCTTCTCTTTCGCATTGACAAACGAACAAAATCAATTTCAATTTGAAGCACGTGAAATTTATTCAATCATGCAAAAATGCCTCGTTAGTGTATGAAAAGAGAAAAATTAAAAATATTTGCCATGTTGAACACATAATGAGGTATATTAAGCACAAATTAGAGCGTGAAATGTTTGAAAGTTAAAAATCCTTTCCTTTTTATTATTGCTTCTTGGTTCACATGCTAAATTTAACTTCAAGCTATTCTTATTCAAAATATCCCTTTGTTAAACAAATATCCTTTCATTCTACCACATTAAATATACAAATTACATTACTTAATGTCCACAAAGTATATACAAATATTCACAATCGTTAATGTAAGCAACACGAAGATCCTTTTGCCCTACTCTACTTATTTTACCTTAATTATATAATCCCGACTGGTAGAAAAGTGCACACACTAAAGATGAGGTTTCTCGATGAGATTTTCGTCTTAAATTAATAGAATAATTAATTATTCACTCACATACAAAAGGTAAAATTTCTCTTGTATCTAAAACTCTTCACAATCATCTCATCTTACCTATGTGTGTCGAAGCAAAGACTGTGTCTTGATAAAAATTTATTTTTATTACTTTTTTCTACCGACGATTTTCATTCCTTCTTATATCGTTATATTGCGGAAATATTATCATATAATATTAGCCTATTCAGCTACTGCTCTTTTACTTTGTCTATATGTAGTACTTTTTATCAGCTAAGGGAGTTGTGCATTGCTCAGAGTAAAAGTCTTGATTTCTCATTCAATATTTTGCTTTCAATTCAATTTTCTAAATTGATACATATATTTTCTAGTCACAAATGGCTGCATGGATTACTGCCAGTACTACTGCTCTCATATAGCTTAGCAATCACCACAAATGTACCTAAATATTCATTGAAGCTTAAATGAAAGCTTTTACCCACTGGCAGTTTGTCTTGTGTGCAAAATAAATAACAATTTGCATGATAAATACCAATCATTCAATTGATTATTGATTATTGATAAATGAAAATATTTAACGAAAATTTCTCCAATCAATAATTTTTGAACTCTCTCTACAATTCATCAGCTAAAACGCAAATATTAATTCTCAAACATACTCGTATTTAAATACATGTTTATTCCCAATGAAGCAAAATACAGAAGAGAAAGGGTAAAATGAAATTTCTACTGACTTGCTTGCATAGAATTTCTAAAATTTAATTATTGCATTGAATGTTTACAATTTTAAGGTATGTTGGGTTTTTGATCAGTTTAGCGTTAGCATGCACACACAAAATGAAAATTTTCCGCCTATCTTTCGATATTTAATCAAATATCTATCGTCAAGCAATGAACAATATATTTCAATCTATTCACCATATAATGTACAAATTTGTGTTTTATGCACATGAAAAATTTCTCATGCCTCTCTCTCTCGAGTAATGTGAATGAACGTAAAGAGTAGGTTGGACTGGACACTTAGACGAAAGACAAAAAAATATTTTGGCGAAAATAGGCAAACATTTTTTTGTCATATCCAACATCAACACATGTCGCATGCAACAGAAAACTAAAAAATATTTTTATGGGATTTTTCTAAATTTCCTTCCTTTTTCTTATTCAAAGTCGTTAAAATATTAATATAATATCTTTTAATAAATACTTTGATAAATCAAAACTGTTTGAAAGATCAAAAAAGAGTTTTTAACTTTTGAAAAAATTGTAAACAAAAGTATTACAACAAAAAAACATGTCACATGTGGCAAAAAAAACAGGATATGCAAAGCCTTTCATCTAATTGTCCAGCACCCTAGTTATACATATAAATAGAGGAGTAAATTTTTGTTTACAATTTTCACAAATAAACAATTGTGCATTGAATGACGACAACAACAACATCAAGCATTGACCAACTGTTTGAAAATCATTGAATTTTGGTATTTTGCAGATAGTTTATAATATAAAGTGATATAAATTTGCGATTAGAGAATGGAATTTTACGATAATTTTCAGTTTTCAAAATTCCCTAAAGGTTTATCAAATCAACATTTATTTATTTTTCTCTCTTGCAAGCAAAGCTTGACATTGTCGTTTCCACTCTCGTTTTATACAATTTATGCAAAGCATATGAAAATCCATAAGCCGTAAAACATTTTTTACTGAGCAAAAGAGCAAGAGAAAAAAGTTCTTCCGAGTCTCTTGAGCCGTGGCATATCATATCAAGCCAAGCCAAGCTTTTATTTCCTTCGTTTTTTGCTTACTACTGTTACTGCTGTTGCCGCTGTAAAATTTAATGATTTGTATAATACATGGAAAAATAGAGGAGGAAAAAAAGCTAAAACGGAAAATATTTGGAAAATTGCGTAATAAATTTTGATGCTCGGTTAAATCCAAAACATTCATATTTTTCCCTCTTACTCTCTGTTTCAAAATATCATCATTGAAATGTGCATAAAGAGAATGAGGGAAAAAATATTTGAAAATTGTTTCTCCATCTCCAACAAATGAAAGCATTCATCGTTAATCGCTGAATCAAATCACAATTCATTAATTCCAAATTTTACAACCCGTTTTTATGTGGCTGTTTTGTTTGCCATCTCATATATGTTGCATAAAAAATTTCTCATTCTCTCGTTCTATTTTATTGATCAGTAATGCTAGACAAGGCAATTTATAGTCAGAAGGGAGAAGGGATGACATTTGAATAAAGGAAAATTAATAGGCAATGAAGAAGATTCATGCCAATTTGAAGCAAATCCTTTTTTGAACTTAATAACCATCAAAGTCAACTTTCTAATGAACAACTTGAAAGCTTTTTGCTTTCAAGACCTTTTGCTGCTGCTATTGCTGTCTCACCAAACAAACTTTCTAGTCGCAGGAAAAACAAGCAGGAAGAGTAAAAATTCAGACACGTTCGACGTTCATAAAAAAATTGTTCATGAAATAAAAACTCGAGTGAGCGAACTTGTTCATAAAAAAAGTTAAAAACTTTTCAAGTTGTTTGAACATTTCTCAGTATTTATTGGGGAGGTGAATTTATGTGTATATTTTTCTTACTTACCATGGTACTCAATCTACGCACTTGGAATTTTTAAATAGTCAAATGCTCTCTTTCAATGTTGTGAAAATTGGCTTTCTCTTTTATTCTTATTTGCTTGCTTGCTTCTTGTTGGCATGCACGGGAATAAAAAAAATATATAAGGGAGAAATCGATGAGAAGAAGAGAATTTTCCCTTATCACAACTCTACATTCAACTTTAACACTTGCTCCATCAATTTTACTCCATTCTTACTCGCCTCATGCTTTTTCCTTTGCTAAAGGGGTCACAAAAGGTTGATGATTTCCATTCATAACAATGCCAGTATTTGCTGGTAGTCGAGCTAAACTAATTGTTTTAGATCGCAATAAATTAAGTGCATATAATAACAATAATAATTTACTAATAGTATCTTGACAAGGTTAATATAAGTATAAAAGCGGTCGGTCGTCTGTACTTAGAAAACTGAGGAAATGCATTTATGATGAGAATTTTCTTTTTTGTTTTATGTCATGCACTTTAGTTCCAATAAAAAAATCATTTTGCCAAAGCACATTAAGGAGTTAATACACTAGAATCATGCAATGCTATATACAAACATGTATGCATGTACACTTCCTGCTTTTTATGTCATCATATTTATAATTCATGTTAATAGGAAGTTGTTGAGTATATTACGATAAATATATTTCATTTTTATTTACAATAACGCAAATTTACTTTTAATTTTTTAAAATATCTTCTACCAGCATTATTTTAATCTATCTGTTCTTTCTGCTCGTGAGGTAGATGAGAAAGAGATTAAAAACTGTAGATTATCATGTCTAGATATTTTTCTGATATTATATTGTATTCATGGCGACTCAACAACAATTTAGAGCTTATTTGAAATTTGAATTTTTATAATAAATAAATTCCTCATAAAACCGTTAAAAATTCATTACAAAACATAGAAAAATATCGAAAAACAAAAATTTGTAAATTTATCATAAAACCGTTAAATATGATAATTATTCTTTAATATTTTAAAAATTTACCAGATTTTTTTGAAAAATTTTCATACAATTTGAAATTTTTTAAGATTTTCAAAATTTCGCGTTTTGATTCGAATATAAAAACTTGTCCTCATATTCGAAGGAAGACGGTAGTGGCTGTACAGCATAAGTGATTCTATAGCTTCCCAAGAACGCCTTAGGCCACTTTCACTATTAATTTTTTGAAATATATTTTACCAGCATTAATCTATGTGTTCTTGCTGTTCATGAAGTAGATGAGAGATTAACAACCGTAGATTATCATGTCTGGATATATATCTGATATTATACTGTACTTTAATTAAAAGTTAAAGATTAAAATTATTTTTCATCAAAAATTTATTCCTAATTAAAAATTTTCAAACTATCCTAAACATTTTTAATTTTACCTATTCATAATTCTTAATTTTTAAATAAACATTCAGCATACGTTCATTATTTAAGTATACACATTGCAAAGTTTTTTATCTTATTTTATTTTCAATTATGCTCCATAATCCATTTACTTTTTCCCCTCAATAAGTAAACCACACAAGAGGCAAATAGAATGGAAAATGTGAACATAATTTCTTTTTAAAATAGGAAAAAAATTTTTTTATTCAGATTCAGAATGTTGAAAGTTATTAGCTCATTATAAATAGGCATAAAGGCAACACAATACTATAATCGTCATAAACTTTTTGTCAGAAAAATGCCATTTGAATTATAATCAGGTACACACCGTCAGCACCCACAAACAGCAGCAGTGAATGAGTAAAGTCATATATATACATAACATAGCATAGAGAAAGCTATAGCTAGGGAAGTTCGCAATAAAATATTATTTAATGACTTTGAATGAATATTTCTTTGTTTCTCCCTGCTCACTTCGTTTTGTTTGCTACTGCTGCTGTTATTATTTGTTAGTTTATGTGTGGCATGACGCATAAGTTCCCTTTTATACTTACATTTTTATATTTTTTGAATATTTTTGCGTGTTTTTACGAAAATTTTCCTCTCTCTCACTCTCGCAGTCAAGTCTATGTGTTATAAAAATCATAACGTTATTACCCTGAACAGTGTTATTGCTAAAAAAACAGAATGAAACGAAATAAAATGCCCGAAAATGTTTACTGATAAATTCATTATTTTGTGCGTTGTTGTCGTGTTTTGACATTTCAGTTAGGTGATTTTCAGTGTGATTGTTTCCGTGCGGTAAGGATTTATGTGCAGTCTAAGTCATAAACGGTGAAATGAGTAATTAACATTAAAAAATCTAATTTCTAGAGCTTAGGGAATGTGTAATCATTTACATGACCATTAAGCTTTGCAAAATAAAAAGAAGAAATGAAGTAAGTAAGTAATAAAAAGCAATGAAAGTGCCTAAAGAAATAAGTAAACACGCTCCTTTTTGCAAATTCGTAAATTCAACACAACATTTTCAAATATAAAGTTAGTTCTCTCTTTTTTTGCACGAAATAAGAGAATGAAAGAAAGTGGAAATACGAAAATCAACAAGAATCTTTCTATATATAGCGAAAGAAAAGTATAATAGAAAATTCATGGACTTTGTATATTTATTTTCATTCCAGCCAGTAGCATATTGTAGATGAATGAGATGGACGCATGTAAAAGGAGAAATTCTTTACAGATTATGTATACATATAGCAAGTAAGGCAGTAGATGATGAGGAAGAAAAGTTTTACTGAAACTGAAATGTTGAAAATAAACACTGAAATAGCAGTAAAATCCGCACAAAAAGTTTTATTTGCTGGTAAATTCTCAACTTTTTCTCTCCACTCAACGAATGAATGCGGTAATATGAAAGCATTAATCCTCTTTCTACTATTGCTACCAACTACACTATATAAACTCTTTCTTTTCTCGCATACCCGTTATCCCAAAAAAGCAAAAGAAATTCAATTCAGAAATTGAAAATTTTTATTTATAAACTACTGCTCAGTGTTGCGTGAAAATACACTGCTATATAGCTGCTACTTGTTTTCTGGATTAAAATAAGTTGTGTAAATTAAATAATTAAAAATTTAAAAACTAAAACTTTTCCTTCGTTTGCAAATGTTGAGAATTTTATTTAAGCTTGAATAAACTATATTTACTAACTAACATAAATAAATAATGGTATGTTCATTTTGTGATTCGATAAAACTTTTAGTTTAGTAACTCTATGACCATAGTAATAAAATTACGGAAATTTAAAAGCATCCTTCTAAAATATATTTTATTGATTGAATCAAATTTAAGTGATGTCCTTTTTGCCATTAATATATTTTGCAACAACTACAACAAAAATAAGCTAAATAATTTATCATTCTGTTGGGAAATGGTTATTATTTAATAGTGACCGCAGTTGATGGCTATATATCATAAAGTTGTGTTAACACTTTCATGAATATTAATTATAATATATCTCTCACACAACAGAAAATGTTAATTTTATTATAATTATAATTTTTCTCTCTTGTTCTTTTCTAAAGAGTGTACGTACATACGTAGGGGGTATTAAATGCGATTTTGGTTTTCATTATGGAAATTTTATAGTTGAAGGACGATGTTAAAGAAAAGATACATATTTTTGTTATAGATTGAAGTTCAAGGATGTGATATGTACTAAAATGTACTCACAAGGGAGGTCATTTAAGCAATATCCTGAAACTTTTAATAATCGAAAAGACTATTATAGAAAATTGCTTTCTGTATTGACAACTTGTATCATTTATAAGAGAGAAAGATAAAGGAACAACATGAGAAAATATTAATTATCAAAACACACAAAATCGTGCGGGTTTAATAATCAAATAGAACATCATTTCATATGCAATAATCCTACTTTGTTTGGTTTAGAATCTATCCGCATTTAGGTGCATATAAATATCTCTACATGCATACAAACTAACAAAAGAAGGAGTAAAGCATGTTGTTGTCGAAATATACATCACACAAAGCGATGGCTTAAGGTTTTAGAAACAAAATTTTAATTTATACTTTATATACATGGAGATGCATGTTTTCAAGAAAATTCCCATACACAATATCATGATATTGTTTTAATATTAAATGAATGCAACTATTTCATAGCTCACATGTCTATCTATTGCATACCAACAAAATATGCTTCTTGATTCGAAAATTTTTCCAAAAAGCGCTTTAAATTGCGAACTCTGAATGTAAAAATTTATCCCGTATCACGATACACAGACATATAGTAGTATTGTGCAATATTAAACGATGCAAAAAGACAGCAGCAGCATAAAATGTTGGTTGAAGCGGAATTTGCATGCTATGATAATTTTCATAGCATTCATGCCGTCATAAAGCAGTCGAGGCAGCACATTTCATATTAGAATTAAAATCGATACACATAAAACTGATTGCTTATTCGCATATGATGATGAGGAGAAATTGCAAATGAATTTAGACATCAGCATGAATTTGCTTTAGAATAATCATTATTGCTTCATCAATTTGATGATGAGAAGTGCACTGTTGTCATAACATATTATTAATTAACCTTCATTAAACTTTAATTAATTCAACAAAAGGAAGATAGAAGGGAATAATAATAATGTCTCTATATATAAAGAGCTATAATTAAACCAATAATTATTTTGGTATTCAGGAAAAGAAAAGAATAGAAAATAAAAATTATTTTTTCAAATTTCTACCTAGAAATAAATTATTCAATAATATTGATTGATGAATTTTCAAAAAGGAAAACTTTTCATTGTTTGTATGTGCGTGCCTGTTTAGGAAAAAATAATTAGTGGATAGAGAAAAAGGAAAATTTTCAAAAGCCAAAATTATTTTTTTCCATCTCTTCTTTTTATTCTGCTGCTTTCACTCTGACACACAAATCAAACCAAAAAAAGTGGATGAGAACAAAGTTTGTTTCGAGAGCAGCATTGTAACCGAGTTTTTTGGGTTTTTCAAATTTATTCAAACTTTTTCTATCTTTCGTTTCTACTACTATTGCTGGCTGTTCAACCCTCAACTGAAAATAATAATTTTCTCTTTCACTTTACAAACTATGGTGTAAGTAGGAATAAAAAGAGAGAAAATTTTTGTGCCTTTAGGCAAGACTAATGTTACTCATTTTCCGAAAAAAAGCAATTATATATTAATCTTTTTCTTTCTTCTCTACATAGCGTATTTCTTTTGGATAGACGCCAATGAGCGACAATCAGATAACAGCGTTAAAATGAAAATATGAATGAAAGAGAGAAATCCAACTTAATTGAGATAATTGCTTTTAATTTCCTGGATTTAATGGTTAATTAATGTTCTATAATCAAATAGTTTGAAATGACTCTTATTCTCATCTTTACGATAATGATATTATCCAATTGCCTGTTGATTTAAACAATTATCTATCTTTCTTATTCTAAATGAAAGAAAGCGAGAAAGAGACTTTTAATTAAATTAAGAAAATTGATTATATGTAATTGACTGTTTAAATAAAAATCTGTCAAAAAACAATGAATCATTCAGTTTGTTTCACCTTTCTGTTATTACAATCGTGCCGCTCGAATATTTAACAATTGAAAATCATTGGAAAATGAGAGAAAAAGAGAATTGAAGTTATGAGTCATGCGCAAATATTAACAATCATCTGGATGGGATTGAAGTAGTAGATTGTAAACTTTCCAATCAACTGTTTTCATCATGTGTATATATGTCCAAATAAACTGCTGTTCTGTTGTTTCGGTAAGAACCAAAAGCCAGTGTTGGCAGTAAAAACAGATTTTATAACAGTAGCAGAAATCTATTCACATTTAATATAAAACAATTAGGGGTTCACTCATATCATATGGCACACACAGCAATCTCTTTTTTTTTCTTAATCCATATGGATTTTCTTTTTCTCATGCTTGCTTGCTTACTGCAAACATCAACTCAATTTTTGTGATATCAGACATTTCTGCTCTTTTCAACATATGGTTGCTTACATAGAAAACGCTCTTTTTTTCAATACTGTTGCTGTTATCCACGAAATGAAAATGGCTTAATTAATTGTGTCTGCAACATTTGGTCCAGACGATTGATTTATATTCGTGTGAACAGTGAACAGAACTAGCTTTTTTTTGGTTGGATATTTTTTAAAGCACTCTCGCTACCCTTTTACTACTTTCACTGCTGTTATCCCAAACTGATGCTTTGCCTCTCACAATTTCTTTTTTTTTCTCAATATAAAAAATTTATTTTATTCTTTTTTTTCGAATTTCATTTCACGTATACATTGAGATGTGCAAATGCTATTGATCAATAATTTTCCCATAGGGAAAAAATTCAAGTGAGTGAGAATATGAGCCATTGAACCGTGATTAAATTCATACCCGAAGCCAACAAAAAAAAATTGTGTATAATTCAAATGCAGAGCTAAAATTTTTCTCTTAAAATATAGAGAGGCAAGCATATACATTTTCACATTTATTTCTGATGAGATCGAAGCCTAAAGCTTTACGATTTCAATTTTCACCGATTTATACATTCCCCGACAATAATATCTGCTTTGCATTTCACATTGAAGATTGAGATACATATCGACGTGATCTTCATATTTTCACATTAATGATTTATGAATATAACCAAAAGAGAGAGAGAAAAAGCACACACATTTTGGGTTCACCGCAGTAAGAGGAAAATAATAATATAAAAAAGTTTTTTGCCACCAAAGTGTAAAAAAAGTTATACGAGAGTGCGTTTTGCCTTTGGCAGCAGTGTGAAAAACAATATCAATAAAAATTTCCATTGAAAGGTTGCTTTTTTTTATACGATGGATGAGTAAATGGATGGAGTTAAGCGAGAGAGAGGTAACAGGTGAATATTATTGCCTAAAAATAAAAGTTTTCTTCATCATCCTTCTGCGTTCCCTCATTCACTGTTCATTTTTGAAAGCCAACTTCAACTACAAAATAAAAAAGAAATTTTTTTATGTCTACTGAACAACAGTACACATGCATATATCCATATAAATTGATGGTACACTTTGTGCATCTCTTTTTGAGCCATTTGTCTACTTCTCGTCACTCTTCATCTTTATGTAAAAAGAACTGTAGGGTAAAATAAAAAGACAGTGTTGTTAAAATGAATGATCTATTTACAAAAAAATTAAATTTTTAATTTTCTTTATAGTAACATCATCTTAAATTGTTTTAATAGTTTGAATCTTTTAAAAACAGCATAATATTGTTAATTTGAATAGAATATGAGTTAGAAGCGAAGATATTAAAAATATTTAAGCGAAAGAAAATTGAATAATTTCATTTGTTTACATTTACATCAAATTGTAAACAATAACAAAAATGTAAACAAACAACAAATTTTCTTTATGATTTAAATACGGAATCAAATGTATTGATATTTATATCAATTTGCTTCTAATTCAATTCTATATTAAACTGCTGTTGAATGGGATAAAAATAAAACCAAATTTAATTCAAATCTCACGCGACATTTTTGTTTCATGTGACATGTCGTTTACATTGCCTATTGTTGCTCAACAAAAAAAATCGCCCGATGACTGAATGATTTTCTTTTCAATCGTCTATTTTAAAACAACACTGAATAAAAGACATAAAGTGAATCAATTTGAAATTCACCCTCTTTATTTTACTATACTATTTCTACTTTAGCATCAGTCTCATTAATAGTCGAAACATCTTACTTTAAAATGCCGACATTTATGCATAAACTTGTTGTTATATGTGAGTCACCATATTTTCATAATGGCCAATATTTGTTTTGTATGAGATGTCTCCATCATGTTCACTTCCTTGCTCTAAAAAAAGAATAAAAACTTCATTTAGTTTTATTTTTAAATTTTTTTCTCTTTTCATTTTCATTCAACAATAGTTTCTTTTATTACATCAATTGTGACTTCTTCTTATGTACATCTTTGTATATATTTTTCCGACTGCTGTTAAATAAATATTTTCTTCTACTTTTTTTTTGCTGAAACATCTTTATTTGTTTTCCTGCCGAGGATTTTTTTTATATTTTTTGTTTCATCTCAATTTTGAAGATAGTTTGTGCCATCCTCAACATATTTCTTATTCTTATCTCGACAAGATTTCTCATCAACTTAAAATGATGATGAAAATTAAATTGCATTTTGAATTTTTTTATTCTTCACTGGCATGCTTGCTTGCATTTGTCAGTTTAAATGAAAAACTAATGAACTTTTGTTTCATTTTAATCCAAAAAGTCGTCTAAAAATTTCATTCTTAACTTTAGAAAAGAAATTCATTTAAACTCGAAATTGCACTCTCTCTGAAAATAGCGAAGTAAAAATAATAGTTAAATCAAAGTGTCAACAGACAAAGTTGAAAAAATATTTATATGTTCAAGAGCTTTTCTCATGTAAAACTTTGCTATTTTCATACAGTCGAAAAAAAACAACAAATTTCTATTTGAATGAAAATAAAGAGAAGAAAATAAAGACTGAATTTTTTTAAATTCAAATCTCGATTCAAAATAAAGTGTTCTCTGTGCATGCATTCAAACATTAGCATCATACGTGCATACTACAAAGATCTCAAACTATTGCACTTAAATATTTTCCTCTTTTCTATGCAGCAGCAGTAGCAGCTCTGTGCTTTCTACCGAAAGTAAAGTTTTAGATAATTCTTGCAAACTTGAAATGCAAAACACATACACACATTACCTTTCAGCTCTTTCTTTCTCTTATTCCATGTTTTCCTAGTTTCGTGGTGCATCAAAGTAAACTGTCTAATGCTTTTGGCCCAAGAGAGACTGAATTTTCTAAAATTCTTATCAGCTTTAAAATTTACTTAATTTCTCATGCGATTTTCAACTTCTTAAGTTGACATCGTGGAACAAGTGTCAGAAAAGTGTTGAAATTGTAATTTTGAAACTGTCTTACTTTAAATTAATGTGCAAACATAGAGAATTTCCTTTGAGACAGCATGCCACAACAGTAGCAGCTGCTTAAGTTTAATTGAGTGAATGAAAAGTCAAATATTAGAATATTATTAGTTTGACTTGTTGAAAATGATATAAATTCATGATTGCATTGAATAGAAAATTTTAAACAAACTCAAACTCATCAAAGTTTGAGTTTTAACCACTTTAGAAGATTTCTTCTTGTTATATGTGCATTATTCATACGTGATCTTAATAAAAGTTGATGTTGCAGCAGCGATAGAGTGAAATTCCTTCTGTCAGACACATTTCACATTCTTATTCTCTGACATGCCACAAATCGTGAAATAATGACGTTAAAAAACCTCATCTAACACACATCAGTAGAAGAGCATTCTTTCTACTGCAATCCTCTCATCTATTTAGCACATAGCAATGCATTTGCTACAAACAAGTTTGCTTTCATCATAATTTTCAATACATATACTTATTTTATACAATGTTTGTTAGTATCTTTGCATCAAGCAAGCAAGCAAGTGAAAAATATGGAATAAGATGTGAAATGTTAAAAGAATGCAATAATTTCTCAATATTTCATGAGTTTATCATTTTCTGCATACGATACCGATTTTTCCTCGTGTTTGCTTCAAAAATGCATTAGTGATTTTTTTGCATATATAGCGAAACTGTCTATCCATCTGTAGCAAAAGATTGAAATTTTTTTCCTTTCTGCTGAGAACAATTTTTTTCCACTCGATAAATCACATTAAAAAAATGTGAACACGAAAGGTAAGAGTGAATGAAATCTCATAAGAATATGAGTTTTCCTGTGATGGGAAGGAAATTAAAAAATTTTATTTATTTTTTTTATCTTTTATGTTTTGTATACATGCGTCATCAGTAAACCACACAATAAGTTTTTCATACAATAAATAAATGTTAAATTCTTCAATTTTATATGCTTGCTGCTATAGTGGTGTGTGCTAACAACAAATCAATTTTTATCCATAGAGAAAAAGCGAGAAAGCGAAGTGAAGCGAAAGGCAAGAAGGTAGAAAAATGATGCAATGAAAATTAATAAAAGCATCGAAAACCACTGAACAGTAAATAATTTAATGAAATTAAAAAAATGTTAGGCTTATGAAAAGGTTTTTATTCTATAGCAACACACGAGCATGAATGTGTACCTTGCCGAGAGAAAGTAAAAGAAGAATGGATAAATATTAACAACAAGCTTGTTGGCAGAAATTATTCGAGTTGAGTGTCTATCGAGGGTGGTATTTCAACATCGGCAGCAGCAGCCAGGAATTCCAGTCCAATGATTTCAATTTATCTCCAATAAAAAGAAATTACATAATTTCTATTCAGACGAGAAAAATCAAATTTTCATTTCTTTATGAGCGAGTCGATAGGCATTGAAGAAAAGAGAGAATTTTTTCCGCTCGAGATGGAAGCACTTTAATATCGTCGATGATGAATATCAGGATGATTTTTTACCATTCGTTAACAACGCTTCGCTGTTGTAACACAACATCTAACATTCAACATTTCAATTTCCCTTTTTATGTGGAAAATTTATAGTACCCACATAACACTCAATTTCGTTTTCCTTCTTCAAATGCCAGTGAAAAAATTTTTATTTTTATTCAATCAATGAAAGATTAATAAACTAATTCATTTCTTTTACTTTTTAATAATCATCAAAAGATTTTATTTCAAAATGTCTCAATTAAAATCGTTGATTGTACTAAAGTTTGATTTAAATTTCAACATTATTAGTACATGTGCTAAACAATCAAAACAAAAATTTAAAATATTCTTTAAAACCAAGTTATTTAAATAGTAAGTATTCTAATTGCTTTCTAATAGATTTCAAATTTTATTCTTTGCTAATATTACTTTTTCGCTCTATTTAAATTTATGAAAAACTCACTGGCAATCATCATTTAAATAGAATGCGTTTCAATAGAAAAAAAAAATTCCAATTTCTTATTTCTCTGGTATAGCAAGAAAAAAGGAAAAGTGAAGATGACTTAATTCATCAAAATAAAAAGTTATTACGATCGATGATGCTTGAAATGAGCTTACAAGCAGCGTATAAAATGCTGTTAAAATTTATGGATTTTTCATTCGCCTTGTTAGATTCAACATTCAGCACATACATATAAAAAAGCATGTAAAATTTGCAAAAGAAAGAAATAGAGTGAAGAAGAGAGAACATGGATAAGGGAAAAATAGAATATAATGGATGTAGGATGTTAAAACATATTTTACATTCATGCAGAACTCAATTTGTATCTAACAATACATCATACAAATTAACAATTTTTCTTCTGTGTATTGCATTACGAAAATAGCATCGTATACTCTGGCTATACGCTCATTTAACTCCAATTTTTCTTCAACTGATTTCAACATTAGGAAAAAAAATTATAAATTCCCTTAAATCGTATACTTTTTGTCTAAGTCTCTATACGCGAGATAATTTTTACTTACATCACCGTGCTCATCAAGAAGAGAAAACAGAGTAGAAAAGTTTAATTTCTTGCTTGGTTGAATTTCGGGCAGAAGTAAGTAAAAAGCAACAATTTACATAAATTTTATAAGCCAAATTACACTGTCCTAAACGTCATATAATTTATTTAAATTAACTTTTAACTTTTACCACCACTTGTGTATTTAACTTTTTTATTTCTTTTCTTGAACCAAAAAAATTATAAGAAAGTAAGATGAAAAAAATTTCATAGCAGAACATGACAACACACTTTTGTTCTGTTCCCTTCTTGCCTACTTTTTCTTCCACAATGAGAATTTAAATAATCGTTCGATGCGCATCGCAAAAGATGGAAAAATTCCTATGACATCCATGAGAAAAAAGAGGAAAATTTTCTTCTGTTCTTTATCTTTATCTTTTACCTTCGCATATAAAGTCGGATGGGTCTAGAAACAGAAGAAAAAATAAGTGAAAAAAGAAAGTTTGAAGCAGAAAGAAAAAATATACCTTTTTTGAACTTAATTGCCTAGAAATAATTTCCATAGCATGCTCTCTGAAGTCTACAATCATTGAAAAATCCTACACATCACCTCACTCAGTCATTTTGTATCTTCCTTTTCTATTACTTTCTCTTCTCCTCTTTCACATATAGACTTCCAGTATGAGACGAAATAGTAAATCTTTTGAACAAAAAATTTTACAAAAAAGAATAAAACTTTCGGTCTCATGTGGATCAAGAATTTATTTAACTTTCTCTAACGCCATTCTTTACTTTTCGCTTGAAGCGATATTCAATTTAAATTATTGCTTGAGAGCAATGCATTACGTGACGAAAAAGTTAATTTTTCCAATGTTTCTTCAAAGTAAAAGAGAAAAGAAATTAAATATTTTTACTGCGACGATTTCAAATCAATTGATACAAAAGTAAAAAGTAAAAGGAAGGTGTGATATGCTTCTTTTTTTCTATACTTGTTCATTCTACTGCGACGTCCATTCGTTTAATCAAAGTAAAAAGTTCTACGATGAAAAGGTAAAGTTGAAAACTTCAAGACATATTGTAACTTTTTCATTAAAGTTACTAAAAATAATGATGTCACACAATTTAAAGCTTGGTCCCTAAAAATTTATTGTCTGTGAGGGCAAGTGAAAAGTTTTTTTTTCCTTCAAAAAAAGACAGAAATTTTCCTTTTATCCTCCAAACGACGACAAACTTCTGAAGCAATTATCCTCAAAATAATAATATAAGAGAAAAAGAATGAAAATTGTTGAAAGACACTTGTGTCACAGTTTTCTCTTTCTGTCTTGCTTTCTTCTTTTGTGATCCAATTTCCATCAAGGAATATGAAAATAACGATCATAATGGCATTTAAAAGCTTTTATTAAAAAAAATTATGTTCATAGGATTGCTACATAAACTCGCATGGCTTTTTTTCTGTCTTCCTCTACTTGCCACAAAAATAATTCAAAAGGAAATTTCTTCCCAACTTCAACTGTCAAAACTTTTTTCATGATTTTAAACGCTTTTGATGTTTTGAATCATTATGAAGTTTATTGAGTTGGAATTCAAACATGAAAAATAAATTGGAAAATTATAGAAAAATAGTTTCGTACTCACTCGATGAAGTTTGCTTAATACGAAAGTACACAACATGAAAATTTCATGCTTCTTGCATTTTTTTTCATACAAAAAACTTGTGCATTTTTTCCTCAATTGTATTGGATATAAAGCGCGCTTTTTCAGTATGAAAAAGAAAAGTTTTTTCATTTTTTGTGCATGCATTCAACCCTAATTGCAATGTCAAAAATACTTTTTCGAATAAAAACTACATATTTAAACATTATTTGCTTTTTCACTTATTATATTTATTTAATAGCTCCAAATATCATAAAAAACAGTACACTTATTTTGTTTCCTCCCTGATATTTGCTCAATAAAAAAATGTTTCATGTTTCCTTCATTTAACCCTTTTATTCATATTCATTTTTTTCTGTGAAAGAATTTTGCTTATAAAATATGATAGAAGAAACTAAATTTTTTGCAATTTTTAATAGAAGAAAAAAAGTTTTTTATGTCTTTCATGAAGTTATGCAAAGACGAGTTTCTTTGCAATGTCTGCCTTAAAAAAGAAATACCTCGGGAGAATAAATGTATATGATATTGCATTTAATTATGTCTATCCGCAAAAATTCATATCTTATAAGGCAGAGTTGTATTATTATTTAAAAATAAAATGTAAACAAATAAAAATTGAAATTTTATCATTTTTACATCATTTCCAATTTATCTTATTACTGTAATCATTTAAAAGCATTCTAATATTGTTAACTTGAATAGAATACGAGTTGAAAACGATGTTATTAGAAAGATTTTAGAAAAATAAAATTTCAATTTTCTGTTTGTTTACATTTTTTTATTAAATAAAATAGACCGACTTTGTAACAACACTGTCTTTTAAGACTCTTTCAAGTTTTACTCTTCTTTTTTATGATATAAATGAAATTATACATATAGAAGAAATATTCCGCATTTCAAAATCAACTTTGAGTTAGTAATGTGATTTTCTATCTTAACAACTTTTCATGGCAAGAAATTTTCATTTTCTCATAAATTTTATTATAAATATACATCCTACTGTGTACACGCTTACTCTTAATACTTCCTACGTGAATCCACATTCATTCAACGTTAAAATTTGAAAAGCTTAATTAAAATCTTATCATAATAGACGACAACCCCTTTGTAAAGAGAGCAAGCAACTCGTCATTCATTCATTACATAAATTTTACTCTTTCACATGTGAATGTCTTACAAAAAAGACAGAAAAACTTTTTCATTTAATTTTATATTTTTGTAGGATGTCTTTTCATCATCATCATCATGATAATTACAAATATGTGTGTATGTGTTTGTATTTTATTTTTATACTAAATAGTACATCAATATTATCATGAGTGAAAATTTGAACATACATTGTATAAAAGAGCATTAAGACACAACGTGATTTTCAAGTGCTTTCAAGTCTCTTTTATATCAATGAAATGAATATTAAGTAAACGCAAATATTTGTGAGGGTAATTGTATATCAGTTGCCATGTCATGCTTATAAGATGGATTTTTTTACTCTTACTCTTCAAATCATTGCATAAATCTTAAATGAAAAATAAATAAGTCTATCATCCGTCGCCGTCTTCTTTGTTGAAAGGAGATATCATGATTGAATGTCAGACGCGGGAGCTATCAATAAATTTATTGATGACAGGTGAAGGTTGGCAGTTTAATTTGTAATAACTTTTTATTATCTCGCATAGAACATAAAAATGCTTTTATGATGATGACGATAGGACAATTTAGATATCTATGTTTGTTTGTATAAGGAGCTCATTCATTTTATGAACTAACAAAGTCTAAATCTATCCATCATTCCATTACATCCTCAATAAAATATACATCTATAGAAATAAATAGATTAACTAAAAGAAGAACCATTAAATGACACAAACCAAATGCGTCATTAACATGGCATTTTCATGAGATTATCATTTAGTAATAATCAATATAAATCTTGTCACTTTTATTGTCTTTCTTTCGCATTTCCATCTCATAAATGAGAAAATAATTTTCCCTTTCTTCATTCACAACTTTTTCCATCTATTTCTGTGTTCAATAAGCTCAATAAAATATATCGAGCAGCATATTTGTGTCATTGGCAATAATTCAAACTCTTTTTATTGGCTGAGAAGTTGCCAGATATATTATTTATGATTGAATTATCAAGATATATCTCTCCCTGGCTAACTATCTACTTTGTATGAAATATGCTTCCATAGAATGGAAGATATCTCTCACAGTGATCTCCCATAAAAAATATCATAATTCTCTCATGCTGTCGGTTATTAAAAGTCAATTGATGTTCCAATTGATCATGAAAAATTTTCTTTCCTTTTAGAGATCATCAGGGAATAACAGAAAAAGCTTTTTATCTGAATTTAAAGTTTATGCAGAAAATAAATGGAATTAACTAAATAAAACTTTTTAAATAGAATAGTTTAAAAGATTAAAATGGAAATCCCATAAACGAGTCAATTGAAATTGACTATTGATTTATTAGAGGGACAACTATCGAAAGGTAGTAGTAACAAACTCTTTAATTCAATTTCTTCGATACGAAATAAAAGCGTATTGAAATAGAGTCAAATGAATCACCAGGTTTTATGTGACAAAGTTTTTTTCGGGATCATTACTCACGGACAATTTTAATAGATTTATATGTGAGTGAGTGTGTCCTTTTTAGTAGTAAGAGTAAGAGGAAGGAAAATGAGCATGTTCATGGGAACAAATTGAATGAAAAGTAATAAAGACATGACCCCTCTGTTGTTAGTAGTCCAAGAAATATATGTACAATGTATACAAAAACCATTTCAATTCAATAACAAAATTATCATTCTATTTTTATTTCCTTGGCCTCACTGTCTCGCATTTTTCAAAAAGCAGCACAAACAAACTATCGAATGAAGAAGGGTCGTCCAAATATTGATTCTTAATATTATGCCCATTTGTTCTTTGCCTTCCGCTCTTGCTCCCAATTCATTTCATATGATATTATTTTTATTATTTTATATATATACAATTCCTATCTATCTTCGAGGGGTGTTTGGAATTTCTTTTATTTTCTATGGTTATATATTACAGTTCTATTACAATTCCTCACTGCCAAATGCCTTGATGTACATTTAATCATTGTTTGCCTCTATCTTCGATTGCATGTTCATTCATAATTAACGTCTTGCTGCTGCTGTTGCTGCCTTTTTGACAAATACCATAGAATAATGTTAATAATAAATATTGCGCTCACTCAAAATGGATTTCCAAATGCACATTCATTAATTTCTGGCTCTTTCACTTTCTGCTTTATTATCGATAACAACCATAAAGTACACAAATGAAATAAAAGCTAAAATTTATTCAACGACAATTAATTTCTGCATAAAAAATCAGCCCATGATGCGGTAGTTAAAATTTGAAATTAAATACCATTGTTTTATATCTCTTTTGTTTGTTTAATGCCTTGCAATGCAATAAATATAAAAAAAATAGAATTTGCGTCAACATAGAACGTGAGAAAAAAAGGCATGTAAAATCTGCTTCAATCTCTTTGCTCTTTTACCCATTGTTGTTGTCGAACACTGAGGAAGAACTGAAAAGCATGAAATTGCGATAAACAATTTTTATAATTAAATTTATTGTTGTTCAACATTATGACGCTCATTTTTCTATCTTTTTACACCTACCATCTGCAAATTAAATAAGAAAAAGAAAATGAGAAATTAAATGAAAATATGCAATTTATTATTATCATTATATTAAGAAGTGAAATGAGAAAAAGAAGAAGATGGATAATATAGGAAATGAAGGGAAATTAGAAAGCTTTTATCATTATCTTATGATGACAATAATAATAATAATAATTGTACGAATGCCAAGGAAATAAATAAATAAGAATTCTAGAATCACTAATGTTCTCTTTATCATCATAAATTTTGACGCCAAACAGACAAATTTTTATTGCGCGAACATTAAAAATATAAAAATTTCTCGTTTTTCATTTATCATTTTTATATTGACATTAAAATTATTATTACTATTTATATATGCTACTGCTCTCATTCTTTTCAAACTGATTCGTAGCATTGATGATGAATATGAACGTAAAAAGCATTAAATCAATTCATAAAAATAAAAATTATATTCAGACAAATAATAAAATGGATGAAAATGAAATTAAAAAGATTCCAATGTCTAGGGATGTTTACTTTTTATGTCCCTTGATCGATTTATTTTTAGAGGAAAATTCGTGGAAATTTTTTCACCATTTGCTATTATTAAGCGCGCAAATGAACAGAAATAACGCTTCAACAAAGTCAACTGAATTGTATAATTGAGTTATTCACTCTCCCCGATTTTAATTTATATATAATTTTTTATATTCTCTGTACCTTCCTACCTATAAATGCTGAAAGTGACAACTGCAAATTGGTATTTTTGCACAATAATTTTTATATTTTTTCTCCTCTTTTCGACAACTTTTTTTTTCCTCCTTCAATGACTAAATGTGCAGTCAGCGAACATGAAATAATGAACCTCATACACCGCCACTCTTTCACTCTCTTATTCAATAAGAGTAATGGCAGCACACAAAAATTACGACAGTTAGCAACTTCAAGGGAAGAAATGTGCAATTTCCATCACATACACGTCGTTCATTTGTTCCCATTTTATGAGCAAATATGAACTTTATGAGCACATCGATGCTATTGAATGAACGAGATTATTCGATACAAATTATTAATGACTTATCGTGTGCAGCACCATCATTCATTTATTTCTCAATACCACCACCCTTAATCAGATTATGATTACACTATGATAATTTTACTTTGATTAATTACATTGACTTTCTACAAAAACCAGCAACAGCAGCAGCATACATACACTCATATTCAATGTTGCTTGCTCACATAATTTCATGCAATAGCAAAAAAATTCTCTTTTATTATGTTCAACAGAGCAACAGCAACAGCAGCAAAAAGGAGAAAATTCATTCATTCATTCATCGTTTAACAAAAGAGGCATGATATGTTATAAAAAACACAACGAACACTCACAGAGTAAAAAAGGGGAAATGAAAGAAAATCGACAAGTGAAATCATGCAATCACAGATTCTTTTTTTTTTTAGAGAGATATCTACATTTTTTTCTCTTTCCTCAACTGCTTTTCCACTTCATTTCACTTTCAACAGAAACGTGCTCTCTTCGAATGTGATTTCTCAACTCGACCGTCGTGTATATGTCGATTGCAGACTCATGATTGCAATAATATTTCTGTTTTAATGGATATTTCAATTTCATGACATTTATATGCATTAATATTCTTACATATCAGCGAATGAATGACATGAACAACATTTCTTTTGATTATCCTCAAACATTTTCATAAATAATCATTTTAAAATAAGAAATCAAAAATATTTTTAAAGAAATTAGCAAGAAATAATAGGAAATTTAACCGTTATGATTCAAATATCAGAGTGCGCTTTTTTTTTGAAATTTTTGAACAAAACAAAATGAAAAATAAATTTGGAACAAAACAAAATGAAAATTTTCATTTAATTGGTATTTTCTGCTTTTTAATACATCAAAATTACTAAATTATGCATTTATACAATCTAATAAGTACAATAAAATAGAGAATTCATAAAAATATAAGTTAAATATTTATTTTATATTTAATTATTCAACGGTTTTTAAAAAAAAAGCCAAAGATTTGGCTACTTTTTTGACTTCATTGAAATATTCTCACATTTCTTAGAAATTAGTTATTCATGTCAATAATAGAGATGAAAAGGAAAGAAATTATTTTTCTAGGGATTAAAGAGCGCAGAAAGATGTGTGCGGTTTTGACGATAAAAGAGAAATTTTTATTTTAATATTTTAGGTAAACACATGTTGAGATATACATTATAAATTCTCTTTGTAGATGTGTAATATCATTTTACAATATTACATATATATCAAGAAATGCCGGGGTGATTTTTTCTTTTTGACTCTAGAATAAATTTTACGTTGATTTGATGTTTAGATTGATGGTGAATTTTTTTCTCTCTTTTCCAACTTTTATGCCTTGAGCCATTAGATTTGCTTCACATTTCTTTTATGCATTTAAATCGGAAAATATGAAAGTGAGGGAATAAAAAGTACGAAAAATGAAATAAAATCTTTTTTCGCAATATGGGAATACACATTTTTCGTGCCGCCGCGGCAATATCGTGAAAATAATAATATCATATTTTTTGTCAAAAAAGAAAAAAGAAATGAAAATAAAATTTGTTTTACCTCACAAAAAAGAGCGAATGACACTCGTAAAAAAATTTTTTTATACATCATCATATCGTATGTTTGTATGTATGTGAAAAAATAGAGGCGAATAAGGATGGGTGAAATAAAGAAAACAAAAGGAAAAAAAGTGATTCAACAACGCACATGCATGCATATATACATATTTATAAATATGATTTTAAACATTGTTATCAGCATACACGCTGAAAAGAGCATAATTTCTGTCGACAGACATAAAAAATTCACAAAATTGCGTTCATATATTTGATATCATTTCTCATTCACTTGCACAAGAAAAGGAAAATGAAATAAAAAATATTTTTTATTTTTTGCAAAAAAAGAGAATTTTATCATAACGAAATTTGTTTAGGATTAGGTGAGCTCAGGCTGCAAATATGTTGTATGTGATATAACAATTTTAGCATTCTCTATCTCGCTCTCGCTTTCGCCTTTCAGCACACGGTACACTGACAACGACAGGCTGATTCACTGGTAAATTAAATTGCAGAATTCTTTTTTTTAAATGAGAAATCTTTGATCCGACATAAACAGAGAAAGAGTAAATGCTGAATGTTGACGTTCATTATCTGCTATGAAGACCTGAAATGCAAAGAGAAAAATGATGGGGGTAAAAATGAGGAAAATTTGAACATAACAGCTCTTTTGAAGACTATTTGTTGTATTCGTTTAGCCTCGAAGCAAAGATTCTATTAACAATAAACCAGTCCTTTGAATGAGCACACTTAATTGCTGTCATCATCGCTGCTATTTGTTTTTATGTTCTTTGCATTCTCATTCTACTATGATACTTTTAAATTGCAATTTATCTGTGGACATAATAACAAAATACCAGTTAAAATAGCAAAAATGTATAAAAAGCGCATTTTTATTAATTCAATCTAAAATTCATGATGAAATTTGAGTAAATTTATAGACCTGATTGCTCACAACGAAGTTGTCAGTTATAACATCGAAAAATTCAAACGATATTTCGAAAAATCTCAATTTTTCACAGCTCTTTTCGAAAACAAAACTTAAATAGAAAATAACTTATTCTCTTTATTTTAATTTCTGACGCTTCATAAGCACTGCACAATATCAAGCAGTAAGTTTAAATCAATTTTATATTTGTCAAAATGTGTAAAATGCTTAATTTAAATTTATAAAAAATTGTTTTCGAAAAAAAATTCACGTGTAGTTCGAAAGTATTCGAGGTTCTTTTAATAACCGTTATTTTTCGTTATGGTCTATCAGATTTAATAGTAAAAATATTAATTAAGTCAACTCTTTTTTTAGAGTTAGAACTAGTTATTAAAGACAAACTGCAAACAATGTTAACTTTTTTAGAATGTGTTTAAAACTTTTTTCATTATTTTCCTGTTTAGCAATTTTTTTCCTATTTGTGCAAATATAGTATAAAATTTTTATTAATCCACACAACATTGCCTTCGAGTGCGATGTTTCAATTATAATTTTAATAATTTCTCATCAGCATGACAATTGTATATTTCAATTTTCAATATCCAGTGTGTACAATTGATGATGAAATGCCAAAATATGTTAATCCGAGACAAAACATTGAAAAATTTAATTAAATTTTCCTCTCTTGATTCATATATCTGACACGATTTGTACACACATACATTTGCTTGGCTAGATTATTTGAAAACGAAGAGGACAAAAAAAATAATTTTCATTTTTTGATGTCTCCAATTACCATTAACAGCACGCGAATTCTAATTTAATTGAAAAAAGAGAATTTTTCCATGGTAGAAAACCTTTGTTTGATTCTGAAAAAGAGAGTGCTTGAATCACCCTCATCATGTACAGATAATAATAATAAAAGTGAAACTTATGAGACAACAGATACATGCAGCCAAAATGAAGTTTTATGTTTTGCTGATTATGACTTTTTCCTGAAATATAAAAATTTTACAACTTTTTGCAATACTGAGACTCCCCTACTCTTCATTCTTCCCTTTTTCGAAAAAAAAATACTTTTGTAACTCTATATATATTTTGCCTACCTATATCTGCATATATATGTTTAAAAAGGTAAAGTTTATGATGTTGTTATGCTGAGGTTTTAAAAAAAGTGAAAGAGGGCGACATAAAAAGCGTTTTCCTGTCGCGAGGGTCGTTGAATCATGAAATGTTTTCTCATTTGAGTTTATTATTCAAAAATTTCTTTTTAGTCACTCAGTTTCTTTTTTTTACATTCAATTTACTACACAACATCAAAAGATTTTTATAAAAAAAAATATCTTAGGAACATCAATGTGACAATATGAAAATTTCTACTTACTAAAACAAGCACTAAAATGAGTGTCATAAGCTTATGCTTTTACTCAAAAGTTTAATAATCCCGAGAGCGAAATTTCTTTTTTCCTTTTTCCTTATTTTACTATTTTATGCATAGATGCTGATGCTATAAAATTATGACAAGGATTTTTCTCTCTATAGAAATAATCTATAAAATATGTAATTGCACTTTTTAAAGTCATACAAAATTTGTACTAATTTTACCCTTACTCACTCTTAGAGAATACAAACGAGTAAAAATGAGAGCCATAAAAACTTAAATTCAATTTCCTTGTTCCTCCAATGGAAAACTTTCTTATGAATATATCTCTCAAATGCAAAGTAATTTCCTTCCTTCACTTAATCCGCTGTCTAGGGATAAAGATAAAAGTATTTTCCACAGTAGAGTGGTGACAATTTTTCCTATACGTTATGTGTATCTCTCTACTTTCCTAGCCGATAAAATGTAAAATACTCTTTCGTTGCTTATCGTCAAGAAAAGTTTAACAATTTTTCTTCTTCCTTTTCTATTTCTTCATTATAAATTTTTTTCAATCCCTTACCCATGTTTATGGCCGAAATTAAAATCTCTGAATAAAAATCTATTAACAGCAAAAAAAGAAGAGAAAAAAAAGTTCCATTAAATTTAATGAACTGCAAAATGTAAAATGCACGTCTTTCACTTAATTCTCTCATTTATTCATTAAGATGCTTTTTTCCTTCTTTCTCAATGACAGCTAAAGCAGCAGCAGTAGCAGCTCGCGATTGAGATTAAAAAGAAACTCGTGGTACATTAACTCCAGAAATTCATTCCAATTCATTGAGTTCTTTTCAGCACAGAAATAGAAACGGCTTCAAAATGACATGACCTTGTGTTAAGTACAACTGCTGTTGCAATAATAAGAATCCCAATCTCTTTGCAACTCCAATGAATAAAAAATATTTTCCAAGTAATTAAATTTTGTGTTAGAACAAAAAAGCTGAGTGGCGAATCAGTCCCAACAAATGGACAGTAAAATGTGGATCACAGCAATATTCTTCTTTCTCCCTCTGTTTTCATATCCCTCTTCCTATCAAATTAACGAACTTTTTCGAACTGCTTCTCTCCATATTAACCGACCACAGAATTGCATGTTATGGTTATTTTCTCTCTCTCTCTTTATGTGTCCTTCTTTTGCAGTAGCAAACAGACAATTATTTATAAAACATTTACAAACAGTAGAGAAAGAGAGGGGACTCGACCAGAAGATTTAATGGTCTTTGATAATGTGACTTTAGCCTCATTGCTGATTAAGCAAGGAATTTCATCAACAATGCTGTTGAAAAGAATTATTGTCTCTGACCTTTTTTTCTCGCTCTCCACTTCTATTCATTTTTTGTCCTTATTTGTTTTATCATTGAATGAAAAGAATAAAACAGAATTTTTTAATGAATTCAATTGAAAATGTACAGTATAAAAATTTATTTTAAAAACGTAGTCGAGTAAATTATGTTGAAAAATGTCAATCATATATCAATGTTAGTTAGTGAATTGAACTGAACGTTGTAAGAATTTTAGATCAGATGCAGCCTATATCAATAAAATCCCAATAGACCATCAAGAGCGAAAATGCTCCAATTCCCTGAATAGCTATCATACATGATCTTATCAATTATTATCTGTTGAGCACATGTCATGTCAGCAACATAAATCGAGAATGAGAGAGAATGAATGTTGATAATTTGATAATCTTTTTTTTGTTCAATTTCGATTGTTGCATTGACACAATTTCATAGCAGGAAATTATTTAAAAATCAGGAGATGGAGATGACAACACTTTCATATTTGAAAAACTTTTTTAATTCAATTTAAATGTCATAGCATTTCACTTTTCTGTTGCTCTCCTATACTATTAACTTTTATAATGAATAGAAATTGATTTTAATTATTCTGATTTTCAATTTTGTTATCTACTGTTGCTTGCTAATGTTAATTGAAATTGAATTTCATAGCAAAATACTATTGAATGAGAATTGTCGATAAAAAAATTTGAATTCAATTCAATTGATGTTCATGCATATGCACTCATGTCATATTGATTGAATCGATTATGACACGAATCCAAGTCGATAGATTTAATTAATTTTCAATTTTTTTTGTAGCCATTGTGCAAGTGTGCGGCTTAAAAATTCCGAATTCCCCGCGGTTGAAAATTTGCCATTATTATTATTAAAAATTTCTCTTTTATTATTTATACAAGAAGCAAGTACAATTGCAAATGACAATTAAACACAGAAATTCAATTTTACCGATTTTTACTCTCTTACTACAGCTACACACATTCATTAACTCATTTACCGTCAGAACCACCAACTTTTGTGAATTAAAATTAATTAATTACTTAAATGAATCGACGATGTCTGATTTTTCGATAATTTAACATAATTTTTAAATCAATTAATCTTCATTTCGAGCATCATTATAAATGTAGGTACACATTGTATACGGGAGAGTCAGATAATGAGAATACTCTGTTTATTTATGAATAATGAGATAGAGTGTGCATTTGCAATAACATGATAAGAACAAAAATCACAGATAATTCAGTTTTATTGCATTCAAAGTCAATAATTGCAATTTTAAATTAAAAACTCAAATGTATGATTGAGAGAAACAAGTAAAATAATTGTAGTAATCATAATTTGAATTTTTTTCATCTTGCTTTTGATTAGAATAAAATAGATCTATTATATTAGAGAAACAGATTAGATTTTACTTTATCTATTGCAAATTTTGATTTAAAAAAATTAATCATAACGTCCACAAGAAATTCAATTTTTCAGGGGGAATATCTTTGAAAAAATCGCGATTTCGCAATAAAATTGAAAAATTTTCAAATTTATTTGCATTCCCCTGGTCAGTTTTAACATGTAAACAAACAATCAGTACAGAATATTTTTTCTCGTCATTGAAAAAGTAAGTCATTTTTTCAATTTTGATTTTCTTATTATTCTCTATCCTTTAATTTTCCTTGTGTAATATTTATGAAGAAAATAGTCTTAAATTATGTGGGTATCGATTAATATGAGTGTATAGTAATGACAAAATAATTTTCTACCATATTTGCCCTTCACTCGTGCAACTATCAAAATACGTCCATTTCTTTGTGACATCATTAGCGAATCTTTCTACTATTGAGAAGTGAAGACGAAATTTATTTAAAAATCTTTAATTTAACAAAGTTAAACAGTCTAATGGATATAGAATGTGCTCGAGTTAAAGCATAAGATGTTATAGAATGATAAAGTACATAAATTGAGTGAAAAAATATAAAAATTGAGAAGAATTTTAAAAAAATTTAAAGTGACTAAAAAGACAAAGAAAAGAAAAATTTAAATTTTTCTATAAATGTGTATTTCCTACTCTCAAAATATCGAACCAAAATGAATAATAAACTACAGTGAAAATATGTTATTTACTAATATGGTTAGAAAACTCAATCAAATCTTAAAATTGGTTGAAATTTAGACACTTTTCTTTCATTGATTTTTGATATTTTTTTCTCTCAAGAAATTTCGATTTTTTTTTGAAGGAAAGTTGTTCCCTTTTGGGAATAGCACTATAATATATATTTTTTCTTTCTAATTTGTTAAAAACAAGTTTATTTAGTTTGAGCAGCAACTTGCATAAATTGATTTTATGTTTTCTTTTGTTAAGCACTTCCATTGTTTAGCAAGAGCACTTTGTTTTTAAAATAGAAAATTATTCCACATATAGAGTTTATTTGTTTATTAAATTTTTCATTTGTCAAAATATTTTTCTTATGAACTTGAGGAGTTATCAACTTGGTGTGTAATCTTTTTTTTCCCTAAAATTTTTACACTTTTGCAGTTCAGTAAAAAGTGAAATACATACATGATATGAAAGAAAGAGGCATACATGAAACGATGAGATTCACAAACGCAATAAATTTTTGAGACAATAAAGAAGAGAGTGGAGGAGAAGCAGCAAAGTAAAGAAAAAGTGAAAAATCATTTCTTATGTGTGAAAATTAAAATAAAAAAAAAAGAAAACAAAGAAAATTCCATTGAAGGAAATTTACACTTTAGTAAAGCAAAAAAGTGAGTGATCATTTTCCTAACTAAATACATTGTATGAAAATTTTAATGTTTAAAACGTCATCAATGTGTGATGTGACTTTATTAATTTTTATGAAAAAATATTGTAGACATTTATTATCGATACCCATCATTGTCTCTCTCTCTCTTATTCCCATAAATAGATAATGAAACCACACACATTGCAAAATGACACAATTCAATGTTTTAATTTTAAATTTATTTGTTGCCAACAAAACGTAGTCATTAATTAATTGCATTAAAATGAGAATTTTTGTATGTTGAGACACACATTTTATTTGATGATGATGTTGAAGGTTGAAATTAAGTTTCACATCTATCGTAGAGAATATGAGTAAAAGAGAGATAGAGACGTCACTTGGCCATCATGCAATTGAATAGAAAAAAAAACTAAAGTATTGAATGTGCCCTATTTTGACATCAGCTGTAGTATACATCTCTCTCTTTTTAACATATGGCAATAGAATAGAGCCATTTTTGTTGTTGTTTAACTTTGATGATTTCACATTACTAACTCGAATCAATGGAAAAAAAAATATTTTTTATTTGTTTCTATCTCTCTTTTTATCAATTGTCTTTTTAACTAATACCTAATTTTTTGATCTTTATTTTTCTCTTACTTTTTAGTTTTTGATATAAAGAAATAAATTGGCCTGAAAGACAAAGGAATACAGACTACTCAGGCATTTTGAAAGGGTTGCAAAAACATAAATACATGTTGGGAAGTAAAAAAGAATAGAAAGTGTAGTGCACTACAAGTGAAAGACCAAAATTCAAACAAAAAGGGAGAAAGATTTGAAATCATCATTTTCATCATCGTTCTCATCACAAAAGCGCTCAGCACATATATTTTTGTCTTTTTAAATTCTCAAAATTGATTTCGTTCAGGGTTTTTCGACCTCTACACGGTCCTCAACTGAGGACCGAGAGCCACCACGTAAACGCTCAAAGAGAACGTCGGTGTTAGAGGAATCTTCGTCACAAAATTTATCGACCCGATTATCGACACTTGGATCTACGACTTCGTCTTTTACAACTTCCCCTCATCATCATCAACAGCAACAACAACAACAGCAGCAGCAGCAGCAAAATCATCATCATTCATTCAATATATTCGAAATGCTTGAAGAAAACATGAATGGAAGTAGTGGTGGTGGTGCTAATAATAATGGCTCTACATCTTCAACAAATTATGACATGAATGGTCACAGAATGGCACAAGGAAATAATAATGACCAAGCTTCCTCCATATCATCGACCGCTAATGGAACCGCAACGACAAATAATTGTGGAGAATATACTACAAATGGTGTGATGAATCATAACAATCACCACGAATATTCGGCACAAAATCAAAATGTTCAATTAGATAACACAAATCGTGACATAGTTCGTCTTATAGGACAACATTTGAAACTAATTGGTCTTGACCGCACGGCACAAATGCTCATGCAAGAATCAGGCTGTACACTTGAGCATCCAGCTGCTACAAAATTTCGTGAGCATGTGCTTAGTGGTGATTGGCATAAAGCCGATTATGATCTACAAGAACTTCAGGGAATTGTCGAAGATGACAAATTGACAAAACACAATTTAATTGAAATGAAATTTCTTCTTTTGGAACAAAAATATCTCGAGTACTTGGACGACTCCCGACCCATCGATGCATTGCATGTATTAAGAAATGAATTGACACCTCTTCACCATAATACACCACGTGTTCATCAATTATCGAGTTACATGATGTGCACTAATAATGAGGTACATTCACCTCTTTTTAAAATGAGCTGTATTTATAATTATTTATAACATTATTGTAGGAGTTGTATGAGCGTGCAAATTGGGAAGGCAAAAATATCAAATCTCGAACACGCTTGATGGATCGTTTGCAATCTTATTTACCAGCTAGTGTTATGCTGCCTCCAAAACGTCTTCAAAAATTATTGCGTCAAGCAGTAGAACTGCAAACTGAAAGATGTTCTCATCATGATATGGCATGGGAAACTTCAATTGATAATGTCTCACTTTTGAGTGATCATAATTGTTCTAATACTGCCAACGCTTTTCCCATGTATCCTGTTCAAGTAAAAATACTTTTAAATTCCTTTTTCACAATAAATTTAAACAAAAAATCTTTTTAAAAAAACAGGTACTCAATGAACATTCAGATGAAGTATGGTATTGTAAATTTTCACCAAATGGTCTCAAATTGGCAACGGGATCAAAAGATACTTATGTTATAATTTGGGATGTTGATCCAGAAAAACATCAATTAAAACAACGCAAGTCATTTGAGTGCCATCCAAATGGCGTTTCTTTTGTCACATGGTCACCAGATTCTAAATTTCTTATTGTTGGTGGCACAGAAGAATCATCTGAGTTGCTTATTTATAATATTGAAGAATTAAAATTGCATTCGAAAGTCTCGCATTCCAATGACGAGTCACTTACGTGTGCTGCCTTCTCTCCAGATGGAACACGCTTTGTAACTGGTGGAATTCGTGGTCAATTCTACTTGTGTGACTTGGAGGGTACAATATTAAATAATTGGGATGGCGTTCGTGTAAATTCATTAGCTTTTCTCAGCGACAATCAAACTGTTCTTGCTGCCGATACGCATTATCGTATTCGAAGTTACTGCTTCGAAACGCGTAATGATTTTAATTTAATTCAGGAACATCATCCTATTATGACATTTACTGTAAACTCGACAGATCGTTTGGCATTGCTTAATATTTCAAGTCAAGGTCTTCATTTATGGGACTTGCAAGACAAATGCTTGATAAGAACTTATCAGGGTGTTACGCAAGGAAATTATACAATCTATTCGTGCTTTGGTGGTGTAAATGAGAGCTTTATTGCAAGCGGTAGTGAAGACAACACTGTTTACATATGGCATGTTCGACGAGAAGAACCTTTAGCATCACTCACTGGTCATACTCGAACAGTTAATTGTGTCTCATGGAATCCTGTCTATCATAATATGTTGGCATCTTGCTCTGATGACGGTACAGTTCGAATTTGGGGTCCAAAGCCATCATCAAATGATTTTATGTCACTCATATCTGGCTCAACTTCATCGACACCTGCAACATCATCCTCGTCATCATTAAATCACAACGACGAACATATGGGAAATTCAAATAATGATTGGAACATTTCATAGAACTAAATCAAATTGTTTTCCCTACTATTTATGTTGTGCTTTTTGAAACTCATTAAAATGATGATCATTTCTTCCTTTCCTATTCCTCTAAGTGTTGTTTAACATATATTATATATGTACGTGTGTATTTTATATTGGAATTAATATTCTTATGTTCAAAATATTTTTTAAATCAGCGGGACACTTATCAAAGTTTTATGACTTTTTCTTCTCTACATAATTTAATTTTTCTTCATCTGAATTTTTTTAAAATATTTATAACATTGCCTACATATAAATTAACTACAATGTTTTAATTCACTATTCTCATCACTATCATGTATTGAGTTTTAAAACAAACAAATTGATTTAAAGAGTTAGAACAATATAATAATTTTTTTTGATTGGTTGTTAAATAAACAACACTGGTGTGATCTCGCGAATCTATTTTCAAAAGATTTTTTATTTTAAATTGATTATTTTAACTCATATATAAAAGATTAAATAATGAAAAGTTTTATCAAATGAAATAAGAAAAAATTGATGCAATAATTAAAGAAATTCCAACGTTAAAAGAAGATATATTTTTTAAACATAAAATGCCATCCTTTAAATATGAAACAGCAACAACAATTTTTTTTTTGCGAAAACCTAAACCAACTAAAGACTGAGAGTCGATGATGAAATATGTTGAACGAAATGAGTAATGAGTAATCAACAACATGATAAAATTCAAATGTGATCTTAAATATTCAAATAATTCTATTAAAGCCATCATGAATATTAAATGGCAGCAGAAAAAAAAAAACATATTACTTTTAAAAAAATGTTTGCCAATCTCCATTGATAACAAGATGTATGCAAAATTAAAAGATTGTCGACGATCAAAGTATGATGATGATGATAGCTGAAAAGGGATATAAGGTATGAAAACAATTTTTTAAAGAATAACTACATAATAATGACGAAACGTATATAAAATGATGGCTCATCAAAAGAGCAATTTCAATGGAAATAAAATTAAAATAATTTTTTAGTAAATAAAAATTGATTATAAAATTTTTAAGATGATGATTATTGGATAACAATTTAAAGAAAAAAAGTTTTTAATATTAAGATTTGTTTCTGATAGATTTAAGAGCGTCCTCTTCCTTATTCTTATCCTATTCATTTTTCCTTTACATTCTTAATTGTTGATAAATTGTACTCGTTTAATATTTGCTTTTTTACCACCACCATCACCAATTTTTTTAGAATGTCTCAATGCAGGATGCACATTCAAATTAATCCTTCCTGATTCTCTCATTTTATTTTTATTTGAAGAAACTGCAATAATGAAAATATATTTTATAAAAATTTTCATCATGAACTAAAAGAGTATCGCTAACACAAAAAATTATAAAATCGTAGATTAAGTGGAATATTTCTTTTGCATTCTAAGTTTTTATAATAATAATACGGTATAGTTTTTGCGTAAATTTGAGTAGATAAATGATATATTATATATTAAATGATGAAACATTGATATATTAATCACATAGAAGTTAATAAAAATTTGTCTCTTAAAGTATGAACAAAGAAAAATAAAAGAAATTGATTATAATAATGAATGAATCAAATGTTATTTCATTGTCTTTTATTTATTAACACATGATATGAATGATATAATCATTCTAAATTTTTCTTCCATAACGGAATTTTTTTTAAATTTGTTACATTTCAGTTCTCATTGCCCAGTTCAATTTAAAAACAAAAAAAAATCATGGCAAAAAAGAGCACCAAAAAACTTTCAAATTTATTTGACAGCGATGAGGAAGTTGATAGTACTCTTAAAACAAATACTAATTATGCAAAACATTACAATGAATTCAGGAAAAAAGAAATTCTAAGCCATTGTAAGTTGTTTAATTAAATAATCGAAATATTATTTTTTAACCCATAAAATATTTTCAGTAAATAACATGAGTGAAAGCGAAGATTCGAGTGAAGATGATGTTAGCACTGATGAAGAACTTGTCAATCCTGAATTTGATGAAGAATTCTTCAAAACTTTAGCTTTTCTCAAAAATAAGGATCCAAAAAAATACGATGAAATTCCTAAATTTTTTGAAAATGTCCCTCCAATTGAGGAAACAGTTTCAAAAACAAAAGAGCTAAAGAAACATCAAAAACCAATTACAGTCGCAGATCATCAACGTGAAATATTGCTTAAGACTGAAGGAAAAATGTCCGATGATGATGAAGAAGATAATACAAAAGATAACAATGAATTGTGCTATGTAGCCGAACAGGAAAAGATTAAAAAGGAATTGAAAACTGCTCTCATGGCAAGCGATAGTGACGATGATGATGACAAACTTTTTCAAGTTCGCGATAAGAGCAAAGCAGAAACTGAAAGCGAGAAAAAAGATTATGAAAAATGGCTTTTGACACAAAAAATTTCTAAATCGTTTAAACCATTGAAAGATTTCTGGACAAGTAATGAATTAAATAAGGATGATAAGTTTCTGCGAGACTACATTCTTAACAAAAAGTATATGAACAATGGCAATGAATCAGAATTTAAAGACATTGTAGGAATATCTGATGATGAAAAAGAAGTTGAGATGCAAGATGAGTATGAGCATAAATACAATTTTCGTTTTGAACAGCCTGATAGTGAATTCATAAAAAGATATCCGCGTAACATCGAAGATAGTGTTCGTGTTGAAAATACATCAAGAAAAGAAAAACGAAAAGAACGTGAGGAGCGAAAAGCAAAAGAGAAAGAACTTAAAATGAAGGAAATTCGTGAATTGCAAAATATTCGCAAACGAGAGATTGAAGAAAAACTTATGTTGCTGAAGGATGTAGCAGGCAAAGAAGATTTTGAGCTCAAAGAAGAGGACTTAAATTCAGAGTTTGATCCAGAAGCTCACGATAAAAGAATGGCCGAATTTTTCAATAATGAATATTATGGAATCGATGAAGGTGACCAAAAGCCACAATTTGATGACATTGATGAAGAGTTAAATATTGAAAATTGGGACAATTTTGATAAAAATCGTGTACAGAGTGATGAAGAAAATGATGAGATACAAGAACCACATTGTGAAGATGATGAATTCAATATGGATTGTGACTATGATCCGAAAGAAGAAAAAAGGCAAAAGCTCCAGAGAGAACTTATTGATATGACAAAGGGTCGAAAAAGAAAAAAGAAAGTTTCCAAACTCGCAGCTTTGATTAAAAAAGAAAAACCTGTCTATGATCCTCAAGAGTGGAAATCTTATGAGGAATATCTTGATGAATATTATAAATTAGATTTTGAAGATATTATTGGTGATCAGCCTTGTCGATTCAATTACACAGAATGTGTGCCAAATGATTTTGGATTGACTGTCGAAGAAGTAAGTAAAAAATTTTCTTTCAATATTTCATTTTTTTATAAATTCAAATTTCTTCTTTAGATTCTGACAGCATCTAACAAAGAATTAAATCAATGGGCAAGTTTAAAGAAAACTATGCAAAATCGACCCAAGAATGTTGAATTAAATGATGTTGAAAAATATAATAGATGGCGTAACAACATTAATATAAAAAAGAAAATTTTAAAAAGCATATATGGAGAATCAGAAGAAAACCGTGACTCTGAAAATGAAATAGAAGAGAAAAAGACGATTGAAACTTCAACTGCTGCAAAAGAAGAAGAAGAAAAAAATATCGAATCAATAACAAATGGTAAAAAGAAAAAGAAAAGATCAAAGAAGAAAAAATCAACAGCAGTTGCTACTACACAAGAACAACAACATTCACCTGTAAAATCACAAAAAACGTCTTTAAAATCAAATACTGTCGTAGCTGAAAATAATCACAATACAAAAATTACCAATGGTAAAAAAAGGAAATTGGACAGTAGTCATAATTCATCATTAGATACACCACAGAAATTTAAAAAGAAAAAGTTTGATAATGAAAAGAAAAGGAATCAAAATAAATCAAATGGTTTTAACGATAGTCGTTTACAAGCTTTTGGAATAAATCCTAAAAAATTTCATAATAAAATTAAATATGGTGGGACGAATAAGAAGAATAAAAATTAACTTTTTTAAAAAATATGTGGATAAAATAATTCATAGGTATATGCCTTACCTAATTAAAATTAAAATGTATTGTATTATTTATAAATAAATTTTACTGAATCTTATCATATAATTCTTATCTATACTACCCTTTTCGCACAAACAATGTCTATTTATGTATTCTATACTTAATTGAATATGAGTTTTATTATCCATTCAAATTATTCTATTTTCCTCAAAATTTGGAAAAGTTAACAAAAAGTTTATGTTTCAGAACTTTTATATTGTATTACAAGCAAGAAATGATTTATGGTGGAAATATATAACACGAGAGAAAAAAAATTTTAAAATTCAAAAAAGTTTTGTTTATTCTACGAAAGGAGTGTGTTTGAATAATACATTGATTTTCATAATTGTGTGCATGCTTTAATAAGGAATTACAGTTTTTTAATTAAAAATAATTTTGGACTTAAAACAGGCAACTTTTAATGGAAATGTTGTATACAGACATAAGATTTTAGTTTTGTAACAAAATTATAGAGTGCGATATATTACTACAACTAAAATGGCATAATTTCGTTTAAGAGCCTTTCCAGCAAGAAAAGGGTCTCATAAGATTTTTTTGCATGCATAAAAATGTTAATTGTTTGTTAGCTATATTTGTTGTTGAAGAGGTTTGAAGTTGACTTTGAAGCTGTCTCTCTTTCATTATAATATTCTCAGGCACCCGCATACTAATAACAATGTGACGAAAATGTGTTTAAGAAGCATTAAATGTTAATATTATTTTAAGACTATTTTTAGATTTAAACTTGGAGAGTTTGTAATTATAAAACTTTGAAAGGAGAAAAAAAATGTAAGAACAATTAAAACAATATTTGTTTGGGACCATAACGGTCTGTGTTTCGTATAGCGAATCAATAATTGCATGCATTTGTATCATTTCGTTTAATGATGCGTTTCCCATCGTGTATGAACTTCTGGCGTTAGATTTGTTATTTGAACGTGTATTGCTTGAAACTTTTCATATTTAGGCGGAATTGCACACATGCGATAGACAACTTCATCACCTGGTAATGGCATATATTCTCCTTCGATACTATAGAATAAAAAAAAATATAAGAATAAAATTAAAATGCATAACACGTAAATGTATTCTAAGTTATATCGTTAAAGAAAACAACTTACTCAGAAATGTGCACAAAAATATCTTCACCGCCTTCTTTTGGAGTTATAAATCCATGACCTTTGCTGCGTGAAAAACTCTTTACTGTGCCGGAAATTAATGGATTTCTCATAGCACGATCACAACTAGAAAGAGATAGAAAATGAAAAATGATAAATTCGTACAAACTGAATGCGGTATATTGCGCACTCAGTACACATGGTGAACACTGGTGATGATAAAAATAAATAAATTATCAATTTAGGCTTGAATCACTTCTTATGATTTTGTTTTTGTGCTCTCGTATTGAAATAAATATTTTATTATTAAATTTCATTCATCCATAAATAAATATAGGAAGAAAAAAAATGTATTTCATCTTTTCTGTATAAATTTCTTTCAAAAATAAAAGTATCTATGCGTCAGAGAGAAAATATTGCAGAATATAAAGTAAAATAAAGCTAACCACATTTCTTTTATAATGTGCTGTTTACGTATTATTTATATCTTTCTTTTAAATGAAAGCTCTAATAAAGCTGTATAAAAATAGCAACGGAAAAAAGAAACCAACAACAATGTAATGTAATAATGTGGATATGACCTAACGTCAAAAAACTTATCCCATGAAAATTCATCTTCTGAGATTCATTGCTATTTTGTACACACGTTCATCTTTCAAATGTGTGATACACATAATTTGTATGTGTGTTTTTTGTTAATTAGAAAGAGCTACAACAAAAACTTTTAAATCAAAATATTGAAAATGTTTTATATGACTCAAATGAAAGTGAAAAAGAACAACAGTAATTGATTGAATTTTTTATACGTCCACAATTAATTTTTCCATGAATTTGCGTTTTGTTATTATTGAAAACGTATAGAGATATGAATGTATGCTTAGTGTGATAAAAATAAAAATACAAGCAGATGCATAGAGCTTTAACCAGGGAAAATGTTTTGTACGCTTTGATACTTAAATATTTACATTAAAATCGAAATGTAATCGAGATGTATGCCGATGCTACCTGCCTATGAAAGAGGAAACTCCTTTTTACTCAATTACGCAATATTATTATTATAGATAGGTGCAAGAGTTAATAATTAAATTATATTCATATCCTATTGCTCTTGATACCTATCAGTCTCGTATGGATGTTTGAAAAATAAATAAAACTTTGTTGATAACTTTTTGTCATTAATTTTATCATAAAATGTTTAAATGGTCAATTCAACGACATTGTTTTATATGTATTATTTAGCCATAATAACCTTTAAAAAAGGATCATCATATGGTGCTATGGTAAATCGAATGAGAGCGGGAGTGTCTACATATGTAAGAAATTTTAACACATTCACATACATATCGAATAAAATTCTATAGAATCTTGCTTATGCATAGGCAACATAATTTGACTAATTAAAATTGATTTTTGATACTTTGTAATATGAAACTTACGTAGATGCTGTTCTAGTCCTGCGAGTAATAATTGGAGAAGGCATCAAATGATTTGAAGACGGCGATGATGGTGAATGGAAATCTTGTTTTTTTGGTGTTAAAGTAATATCTTGTTGATGGCTATCAGACATTTTGATGGTCTTTCACTTTATTAAAATACTGAGAAACAATTTAATTCTCTATTCGGCTTTTTGACACTTGTTTTTAATAAATTTCGCAATACACTAATTGAGCGTAGATTAAAGTTCGATACGACCGACAACAACTGAGGGGAATATCTACCTAGGGCTTAAAAAATTTAGCAACTGAAAGCATTTTTTTATAAAAAATTTAACGCGCAGCTCATTTTCTGAAGCGCATTTTTATATAAAATTTAAATTTATTTAAAATATCATCTTTCTATGCCGTTTGTAAAAATCGCTTAATATCAATTTTTAAACACTTTTTGAAGAGATGAGCTTATGTATTAAGTTTCTATATATTTACTGACATGTATAAAAGGTGACAAAGTGTATTGGTTTGTTTGTTTTTTGCGTTACCTAATTTTTGTAAAAAAAATTTCAGTGTGAAAAATAAAGATCCTTAATTTGTTTAAATTGGACCATTAAAGTAAGTATTTATATAAAAATCTGATAAATATCAAAAAGTTTTATCATGTCATCTAGAGAAAATAACGAAAAGTTGAACGAAAATGTAAAAAGTGAAAGGTTAAAAATTTGAAATTTTTTCCTCATTTGATGAAAAAGTCCATTCATTCTCGCACTTACTCTTATATGCCGTTCAATCAATTTTTCTCATTTCACATTGATTTTTCATTTTAAAAAGGAAAAATTTAAATTATTAATAAAGAAAATGACTAATCAATTTATTTTCTTATCTTTTTAGAGACAGACATGAACAGTTCAAGAAATGCTGCTCGCTATAAAAACCAAGGTCTTGATCAGGCTGAGCTTAGACGACGACGAGAAGAGGAAGGAATTCAGTTGAGAAAACAAAAACGTGAACAACAATTAACAAAACGAAGAAACCTTAATCCACAAATTGATGATCAAGATGATGATGACAATTCTGAAATGCTCACTGATCGCCCTATAGAAATGCAAGAAATTCCATCTCAACAGTCAGCAAACACAGTGATTCGTTTCGAGACGGTCCAAGCATTATATAGTTCGAATGTCGCTGATCAACTTGCTGCCACACAAAAATTCAGAAAACTTTTGAGCAAAGAACCAAATCCTCCTATTGATGAAGTAATAAAAACAGGGATTGTTGGTCGCTTTGTCGAGCTTTTAAATAATCATGAAAATACAACTCTTCAAGTATGTTATGAAAATTATTTTAATCAAAAACAATAGTTAATATTTTTGTTTTAGTTTGAAGCAGCATGGGCTTTAACAAATATTGCATCTGGAACGTCACAGCAAACACAAGTTGTTTTAGAAGCAAAGGCCATACCAGTTTTTGTGCAATTATTGGAAACAAGTCATAATAATGATGTGCAAGAGCAAGTTGTTTGGGCACTTGGAAATATTGCAGGTGACTCAGCCATGTGCCGTGATGAAGTGCTTGATTCAGGAATTTTGGGACCGCTTTTGAAACTTCTTGAAACAACAACTCGCCTCAACATGTGTCGTAATGGTGTTTGGACGTTATCAAACTTATGTAGAGGAAAAAATCCTCCACCAGATTTTCAAAAAGTTTCCAAATGTTTGCCCGTATTGGCACGTTTTATTTATCATGAGGACAATGAAGTGTTAAGCGATGCCTGTTGGGCATTAAGTTATCTAAGTGATGGACCAAACAACAAAATTCAAGCAGTTATTGATGCTGGTGTATGTCGTCGTCTAGTTGAGTTATTAGGGTAAATACTTATAATAATGATTAAATAAAAATTACAATATTATTATTTACAGTTATAGAGAATGCAATAATGTAATATCAGCTGCTTTACGAGCAGTAGGTAATATTGTGACAGGTGATGATGCGCAAACACAAGTGATTCTTAATTGCAACGCTCTTCCTGCATTATATCAACTTTTGAAATCAGAAAAGGACACAATCGTGAAAGAAGCATGTTGGACTATTTCAAATATAGCTGCAGGAAATATGCAACAAATTCAGGCAATTATCGATGCAAATATTTTCCCATTGTTAATTAACATATTAGGAACAGCAGAATATAAGACACGAAAAGAAGCGGCATGGGCTGTAACAAATTCAACAAGTGGTGGAACTGCTGAACAAATAAAATATTTAGTATCTGTTGGATGCATTCCACCAATGTGTGAGCTACTTACCGTGATGGATGCAAATATTGTACAGGTTGCACTTAATGGTCTCGAAAACATTTTAAAATCGGGAGAACAATGTTATCAGAAACCAAATCCATATGCTGTACTCATTGAAGAATGTTATGGTAAGTTATTAAAAAGAGTAGTAATCATTTCATTTTTAATGCTTTTGAATTATCTTATAGGTCTCGATAAAATTGAATTTCTTCAAACTCATGAAAAAACTGAAATATATGAACGAGCATACAGCATTTTGCAAGAATATTATGGCAACGATGAAGAAGATCAAATGGTCGCACCATCGACACAAAATAACGAGTTTCAATTTAGTAATCAACCTATTGGCGATGGAAGTTTTCAATTCTAATTTAAAAGTTATCCCAACACACACAAACACATAAATACACACACTTTAAATATTGTTTGGATAAAAAATTTCAATAAATTTCTTCGTTGAATGAAGGATTACGTGTGGAGCTGATATTTGAAACGCTCAAAGAGTTTGAGAAAATCTATTCTTACATGCATGTAATTTAACCTAAATTTTAAAAATTAACTTTTTGCATATAAAAATGAATGCATAACATTATACGCAGCAGTTGATAATCTCAGATATGATGAAGAAATTTTTACGAAAAAAAATTGTGGATATTAAAAAGTCATGTGCTGTCATAAAATGAGAAAAATTAAATTAAATTTAAGTCCTTCATATCGGGGATAATTTGACTGTGAAGTTAACGAAAAAATTATATAAATTAATTAATAATGAACGATTCTGAAGAGATGCCTAAACTTTTGAAAAAAAAAAAAACTTCAAATTCTTAATTTCTTTGTCGCTTGAAAGAATGTAATTTTGTTTTTATTGCAAATGTACCATCAAAAAAATAGAAGAAAACGAATCCTTATCTAAATTATATATTGCATGAAATGCCTTTAACAGTTTAACAATTTTTTGGCTTTAAAAAGATTATGAATAAAATAATTCATAAAAATTTTAAAATCGGGAATAACGTGTGAGCAATATTGAAGGCATAACTAATTGTTTGATTTTGTGTAAAAGAATATTTATAATTTATTTTGCAAGAAAACAAAATTAATCACAAAAGAACTTAAAAATAATAATGAAAAAAAGAAATGTATATATTTCTTAAATACAGACACAAGAAAATTAAATTAAAACGTTTTTTTAATCAATTTATTTTATAGACTTTAAACAGGATATAAGAAAAATGTCTGATCAAGAAAGCGTGTAATGAGTGGTTCACGAATATTATAATCTAAATCTATCCATTGCTCTTGTAGATGTTTATGAATATAATTAATATGCTTTCCTTCTGGTTCTTGTGGCACCTTGACAGTCATGTATATTAAAGATTTCGCCACAAGTGGATTATATGTGTCAGCAAATGCATGTAATGAAGGAACAACTTTACTAGAAATGCGATCAACATTATTTATTATCATAATAGATCTTTTAGTTAATTCCTCTTTGAAATCATTGATGACTAAAGTGTAATCCTTTTGAAATCGTTCTCGATTCAAATCAATATTAGTTAAATTAATTGGATCATATGTTTGATTTATGCATTTCCGAGTAATTTTCACAATTTCTGACGTAAAAGCATTAAGCAGTTGTTGGTCGGTAGAAAAAAATGTAAAAACTGAATTTTTTGATTGATCTCGATTATAGATGGACTCAATTCCAGTTTTTAATGCTTTAAATAATTTATGATCTTGATTGGGAAACCTTTTTTCAAGAGTAATAAACTGTGAACAATCAACAGTATTACTCTGACTCTTTAGGCTTGTACCATTTACTCCTTTCTGCATGACTTTATAACCAGCTATCAAAGCTATCACAATTGCTAATACAATAAGCAATGACCACGGATTGAAAGTTGATGATTCCTTTTCAACTGCCGGTGTCTTTTGTCGCTCTATTATCTTTTCATCGAATTTAAAATGAATTTCATCATCACTTTCTGAATTGTTTGAATTTTTAAGTGGTGATATATCGGGATATAATTTTTCAGCTTTTGTTTTTGAGGAAGGAGAAAAATTGTTCTCATTATTATCATCTTCACTGTTTGCGTATGGAGAATTATCTCTGATTGATCTGCGTCTTTTTATTCTAATATTTTGAAGAGCTGGTACATTTCTGGATCTTAGATTTTTCTAAAAAAGAAAGAAATTATTATTTAATCATATAAACATTAATTTAAAATAAATATATTACCGTCTCTAATGGACTGTTTGATCTTCTTTCAGGCGATTTTGATGGCATTTAGTTTTTAATTTTATATTTTCAACGCAGAATGAAATTTTTCGAAAATAAACAAAAACAAGTTTTAGAAAATCACCTAAAATAAAAATCGTGACGCATTTATGAATAATAACTCAATCTTTTAAAATAAAAAAGACACTTTCTTTCAAAATTAAATTTAAAGCACTTGTAGAATTGATTGCAACATTTTATAGAGGAAATTTACGTCAAAATGAATAATAAGACTCTTTTTCGAAAAACTATGAAATATTTTTAGGCTTTTAAAACTTAATGTCCCCCTACAACACTTTTTGAGAAAAATATTTTTTTGAATTTTATTGAGTCACAACTTTTTGTGCATTTATTGTGTTTCTGTAACAATTAAGTCTCTCAATCTATTGTATTTCAGAAGTTTAAAGCTTTGTGTATTTGAAACAATTGTAGTTTTACTGTAATGTAAGTAAAAAAACATTTTAATAAGGAATAATTTTTAATAATTTTACCTGACTACTAAATCTCATTCCACATCGCTCAACGATGCATTTAAATGGTTTTGAACCAACATGAGACATTACATGACGCTCAAGCCAACCTTTTGAACCTTCACGACCATTAACTTTACAATCGCGCCATGAACATGCAAACGGACCTTCTTGTTCATTAATATGTTCCATATGCAAATGTTCAAGTAAATCAGCATTCGAGTCAAATTGCTTTGAACATTTTTCCCAATTGCAAACACCTGTCTTTGAAATTTTTACACATTTTTTCCATACAGTAACTTTGCCATTAACTGGTGGAAACCGAATAGTTTTAGGTTGAGAAAGTATTGGTGATTTAGCACATTCAATTGTTCCCTTTTCTTCAATTACTACTGATATTGCTGATTTTATTGCATCCTTTGAAACTTCAGTTATTGTAATTTTCTCATCTGTCTCAACTTCAACTTTCAAAGTATTCTTCAGTATTTCAGTATCAGGTGAAGGCAAAGGTGGAACAATACAAATTGCATTTTGTTTCGGCTGTTGTTCTCCATTTGATTCCTGTTTTATTGGACTGCTATTTGTTATAGTTACAACTGGTGAACCTTGCAGTAGAGATACTTTCTGATTGATAACCAGTGGAGGTGGTGATTTAGGTGATGTTTGAGATGATGAACTTGCTACAGATATGAGTTTAGGAAGTGATGTAATATTTATGGGTAAATTTGAAGCAGGAGCTAAAGGAGGAGGAACAGAGATCTTTTGAGATGGATTAACTGTTGCTTGTGGCAGTGTATTGACTTTTTGTTGAGTTTGTTGTAAATTATTATTTGATACAAAACCGGAAGTTATAGTAAGACTTGGCGGAAGTGAAGGAGACGCAAAGGATGAATTTTTCATTAATGCTGGTAAAGCTGCTGCTGCTTGTTGTTGCAATTGCAATTGCTGAGTATTAGTATTAGCGTGATTGTGCAAAAGTGTACTAAAACTTGGCAATTGCATGCTGTTCGTGGTTGAGGTCATTGAACTCGATGAGAAAGATGAAGACAAAAGTGAAGATTGAATTGGTTGAAGTGCGGGAATACTTGAAGGAGGATTTTGAGCTGCTAAAGAAACTGCAGCCGCTTGCTGATTAAAATGTTACAAACCAGCAAGATGTGATGTTAGAACAGTGGGAATCGATGATGCATTAAAGAGCACTGGTGTTGTCATGAAAAGTTGCTGCATTTGTTGTGCTGCCAGCTGTGCAGTGAATGCTTGTTGTTGCTGTTGAATTGTAAACTTTTGCGTGGCTCCATTGATCGATGTAACATTTGAGACTGTTGTCGATGATGTTACAGTCTGCTGTGATGAATTTTGCTGTTGTTGTGATGTCACTGGCAAAGGTTGAAGTTTTATCACAGCTCCATTCATAAATAACTGTTGTTGCTGTTGATGTGTCAATTGAGTATTGTTTACAATCAAATTTGGTTGCATTGGCGTTGTTTGTGTCGATTGTGCTGCTACTGCTGTTTTCGTCGACTTGTTAGTTGTAGCAATTAAATTTGGCAATTGTATCAAATTCGGTATCATCGTTGGTTGAATTTGTTGTGCATGAATTTGCAACAACGGTGCAAGTTTTGTGGTCATTGTGGTTGTAGTCTTTTGAATGAGACCATTTTGAATTTTCAATGGCGGCGGTTGCGTCGATGATTGAATTTGATTTGGAATTCGAAAAGCTGCAAGTAAAACTGTTGGTTGCTGTTGCTGATCTTGTTGGGTATTAGTGATAGAAGTTTTTCCATTAGTTTTAATAGCAACATTCGACTTTGGCTGAATCACAGCTGTTTTATTTTCAATAATTCTTGGTGCAATTGAGACGGGCTTCTTTGGAGAAATTTTCACAGGCTGCTGACTTGTTACTTGAATGTTTGAATTTTTTCTTGCAACTGGAATAATTGGTGCAATTTTTGCCGTCTTTTTCTCATTTGTAAATGCTTTTCTGACCACAAGATTTGAGTTGTTATTTTTTGTCGGTGATTTCTGATTAATGGCAGTTATCGTTGTTGATCCCGCTATTGTACTTTTGGCAGCAATGCTGACTTCATTTCGAGTTTTTGAGTTGTTTTGGTTAGTTTTGGCACCTGATTGTTGTTGCTGCTGCATGTTAATAAGCATATTACAGTATTTTTCAATGCTTGATGAGCTTGAGAGATCTTTTTTGAGTTTATAATAATCAGTGAGCTTACTAATTGTAGCTCCAATACCTGATGCAGCCACTTGCTGCTGCTGCTGCTGTTGATTGTTAGAACCATTTTGAAGAGCTATCGGTGGAGGCAGACTTGAAGTTGTAGTGGCAGTCTTTGCTTGACTTTTGAACACATTTAAGTTATTTGTGATGGCAGAAAGTGTACTTTTGACAATGTTGTTTCTTTTTCCGGCAGTTGCTGCATTTATCGATCCCGATGATGAGGAAGATGAAGATGAAGAGACAGCTTGTGATGTTGCTAATGGAATAAGTTTTATTTCAACATTATTTTTACTGCAAATTTCTTTTCGAAATCTCTTTTTGTCATTCTTGTCCGTTACTTGTGCTTGTCTCTTCAATGTTTTGCCATTCAGTGGTGATGTCTGCTGATTTATTTTAATTTTAGGCGCTGACAGATCTTCGGTACATGTTGACACTGATGTATGAGAAAATGGTGAACCAGGATCTGATGTATCACTTGTTGTAGCAGTTGAATCTGCACTCATTGTCACAACACCACTAAAAGCGATAAACAAGAATATAAAAAAAAATTGTAATTACATTGACATTGTGCTAATGATAATTACACTCTTATGGAAGTGCAATTGCAATGTACAATAAAAGAAGAAAGAGAAGAAACAAAACAAGAATAAAAGAGTTCCACAACACTGACCTTCATGGTCAACAGTTGGATGATTAAGTTGAGAGATTTATTTAACATCACAATCGCTGCACACAAATTGCACAACGACTCTTAAAGAGTGCACTTGTAATGTGAGGAATAAAATTATCGCAATGAACAGCTTTTCTGATATGATCTCTCTTACTACTTTTGAAAATTTAAATTTATGTATATTTCGTAACAATTTTCAGAAGTAGAGTATTAAAAATTCAAATGAGTTTATGAAGTAATAATTTTTGTAAAATTTACTTTTACTGTGTATGTAATTAACTAAAATTATATACTCTTTAAAAATCCCAAACTAATTGCTTGTGAATTATTGATCAAAAAATCATTTAAAATCAAACAAAGAAGTTAATACTGCTGCACAAAAATCTTTACATGCAAGAAAAAAACAAGTAATTTTATTTATTCTGACAGATAAATGTATGTGAATCGAAAATTATAGGAATCTATCGCGCGAGCTATTCTAAAGATGCAAGATTCATTATAATGCCATTTTTTATAATACTCTTTTTGATGGTGCTCTTTTCGTATGTCTGGAGGTTATTTCTCATTATATTACAACCGCGTCATCACAAAATATACAATATCATGGTCATTGCAAGGTGAGAAGAGGTTGAATTTAACTTGCATATATCCAAAAATTATATTGCGGTTCTTAAACTCTGTTAAATTAGAAATTTACTATTAATGAAAATTATGCTTTTCTTTAAATATTTTTAATAATTATTTTAGATCTTATTATCCATTTCATACTTTTGTTTTTTTTCACTTGAACTTTCAATTGCATTTGTTGTTTTTAATATTGATATGTCATCTAAAAAAAAATAGTAATTTTAATTAATATAACACTTTATTTATCAAAATATTGATCTTTAATAAAAACATAAATATAATAAATATTTAAAGCGTAATGTCATTATTCTTATAAGGTTGCAAGTTTTCAATTCTATGAAAAATTTTGAAATTCAGTTGAAGAATAGCTTTAGTTAAAATATTCTTTTAACTGACTTAATTAGTGATAATGGTTTAACTATAAAGATAAATAATAAATTTATACAATTTTGTGCAAGTGCAAGTATAACTAGAAAGAAACTCATAAAAAGTATAATTAAATTAAAATATGCCCACAAAAAGTACATAAACTATAAGACCATAAAAAATAAAAGAAAATTCTTAAGAATTATAGTCACTTCCCCACATCAACAATAAAAAGAGGATAGTAGAAGGAAAAGAGAGAGAGAGTTCATGGCACGCTATATACAAGTGGTTATGAACCCATAAATGAAATGAAAACTGGTTTCATTCAATCTCAGTTTTATTTTTATTTTTCGGATGAAACATCACCACAAAAAGAATGTTTGAGAAAAAGAAGCAGCAGCAATATGCAGCAACTGAGACATAAAATATAAGAAAAGCTCTTTTTTTGCAAAACAACTGAGAGAGAAATATAAATTATCATAATGAAGCAACCTGACGATAGGTAGAATCTTGTTTTTATTATTTATGCTCACTTTTTCCCTCTTTCTTCATAAGAAATCTTTCTCCATCTCTAGACAGAAGTGAACAGTGGTAAAGAACAGCGAAGAAAAGAATACCATAACAAAGCACATATGGAAATCATGCACATCGTCTTTCTTCGTTGTCCACATATTGTGTATGTGCTTGTGAGAGGAAGATTTAATTTTATGGCCTTGAATTTTTATTTTTTAAACTTTTTTCTTTCTTCACTTCGTTCATTGACTTCAATTTCGATTTATAAATTATAAGTGCGCGGAAAAACATTGTATAAAGTAAATAAGTGAATCCAGTCAGACACACACATGTGAAAAAAAGAAGAAAAAGTAGATGATGAGATTGTAACGGAATTTTTTACTTTAAAATAAAACCAAAGGTTTTCCTTAAATAATTAAAAAAGAAGAAATCTCTTGCTTGCATCTGTCTGTCATTCACTGCATTCGAAAATGAAACATTTTTTTCTATTTAAAAACATGTGATTTTACTTTATTATTCTCTCGTTCTCTTGCTCTTTTTTTACGATTATATTTTTCTTCTTCATCATAAAATATTACTTCATAGCACATTTTATTTGTATTTGTTTCACTCACACACAAAAGAAGAAAAGATTTTCGAAAAAAAAGTTTGAGACATTCTCTCTCTCCTGCTCTCTTCTTTTACTTTCGTTCTACGAATTTTTTTTTTTGTTTCCGATTCTTTTATGTTATACGACGACTTTAAGAATTTTTTTCTTATTAAATAAACAGTTTTATTTTTTTATTTCTCGAATGAAATAATAGAAGACAAAATTCTTAATTTATCAATGACTAGATTTTATAGAAAAACTTACTGAAATAGAAAATGATAGACAAGACTTATGTTTGTAATTTCCAATCAAAAAATTCTCATTTTCCTGTCATTTAATTTTGCACTAGACATAATCAATTTGTAGAGCTTCAACTAGCAAACGAATGAGAACGAGCAAAAGCAAAGTAATTGAATAAGTAAGCAGACTGGAAGAGATGAGAGATGCGACTGAAAATTAGGAAGTAAGAAGAGGAAGAACAATTTTCAATCTCTATTCTTCGGTGTCAATGTCTCTTATACTATCTATAAACTGCATCAAGTGAGATGTACAAAACATGTTCTACGTGCACATACAGAATTGTTGTTGCTTTTACGACTCTTCTACCTTTTTTCCTTTATTTCTTCTTCTTAATTCAAATTTCATAAAGAAGAGTAGAAAACTCTCAAGAGAGAAAGATTGCAAGCAACGGAATGAATGGGAAATTCTCTTCTTACTAATGCTTCTGCTGCTGGAATTTCTTCCTTTTCTTAAAGTTTCTTTGTGTATATATTTACAAATACTCTCAGTCAGAAGAAAACGAAAATGAAAATGCAAAAAAAAAAAACCAAGAAGAATTTTTTGACTTCTCTCGCTATTTTTATATACAATCACGCGCGCGAAACATTTCTTCTTATACGTCTGCGTTTGGTTGTAGTATGCATTATGCAAAGACAGACAGACATTAGATTTGTGTGTGTATATATGTGTAGAGCTTTGTTATCATCATTATATGCGTATAACTTTGTACATATACAAATGTAGTTGACATGCGCATAGTATCGAGCATTTACGAACGTACAATTCTCTGATCACTTGCGACTTACGATCTGTAGTGTGTATAAGACTTTCTTTCTTTCTAGTCTTTAAAGTTTTAAATTTATGTAAATACTTCCCTCCCTAGTCAAATCTATGTAGACTTGTAGTTTGTGTATCCCTACAGTAAAAGTAATTTAAATCTCAAAGTAAAAAGTTTTCCTCATATTTGCTTGCATCATGAATTCCTTGGTTTGTGTGCACATGAAAAAAGGAAATGAGATTTGCAAGCGATGGAAATTTTATGCCTTCAAAAAGTCAAAATTTTTTCACACCACAAAAACCACAAAGAAACATTATTTTAATCTCAGAGCCTTTTTCGTTGCTTTCTTCAAAAAAAAAAAACTTCCATTTCTTGAAATACCATTCTTAAATTTCTTCTTTGACTGGTAAAATATTTTTTTTCAACTTCTTTTCATCTTGTCTTCTTTCTTTGCGTGTGTTATAGAGAAAGGAATTTAAGAATAGAGATAGAAAGAAAAGATATTTAAATAGACGAAAGAACTCTTTGATAATTCGCAACATATATACACACTTTCTCATTAAGGAAAGAAATAGCGAATCGCTTCTTTTTGTCGATTCTTCTTTTAACATTCTTTCTATGAGGAATGTTGATGGACATCCGGAATAGTTGAAGAATAAAACGAGACTGAAAAGTGTCCGCCTTAAGTCGGATTACTTTAGCGCATTTTTGTGCCTAGATCAGTGTATGTTGACAAATTACAGAATTATTAGATTCGTTTGAAAAATAGATTTACAGTTTAAATAAATTTGATCGAAATGAATTAAGAATATAGGAAAAATCATGTTTATAAAATTTTGATGTATGAAAGTACGGCGAGCGTTTTTAATTGAAGTTCAATTTACCAGAGTCCGAAACGGTTTTACAAATAACTTAAAATCAACTAAACCTTATTCGATTAAAAATAAAAGCCTAATCGATTAAATTTTAGTTGGTTTTCCGTTGAAAATTTCAATTGAATAAGTTTTAGTTATTTCTAATTATTCAAATAAAATATCAACGATTTCGTACTCTGCAATTTCCAGAATCTTACAATAAATTTTGTTAACTTGAAAATAACGGTTGAGTAATATTCAAAATATTTGAAGTCCCAAGATTTGCCGTTGGTGGCGCTGCAATCGTTTTTGCGCGACAAAAAATTTTTGTTTACAAATTTCAATTTGGAAATTTAAATTCGTAATTTCCCAAATTATGTTACTAGTAACAGGAATATAACTAAGCGTCGCCGGAATAAAACGATAGCACAAATCAAACACAACAAACCGGAAGTCGCTTGCTATTGTAGTTTTCGAGATCTCGCGCCTCAGCCAGCCAGCCAGCCAGCCAGCCAGCCAGCCAGCCAGCCAGCCAGCCAGCCAAAGTGAAGATATAAGCGGCATTGTTGTTCCAAAAATGCGCTAAAAATCACAATGAAGTGGCAATGATGATGATGATGACTTGTATTATGTTACAGATTTTTAAAGAGCCAAATTGTGCAAATAAGACACACAGGAAACGAGTTAAATACGAGAGAAATTTTTTCGAAACCACAACTTATGAGTATGTAATTGTTTTGTAACATTGTTTAAGTGAATAATCACTTACTTTATTAAAGATTCCTTTTCATTTTAATCATTTATTTTGCAAACTTCAATCAATTAATAATTAAAAGTGAACAAATAAAAATGAAATTTTAAAATAAAATTCAAAAAATAAATTGACATAAGAATAAATTAAAAAGTCTTTACTCTTAAAGATGAATGTCTATTATAAAAAATGTCTGTTCTATTATAATAATTTCTTGTAAATTTTTAATGTCGACACAATTTATGCTGCTGTTGCTGCTTACAAGACCTCTTTATAGCATTTATGAAGTAAAGAAGATGACAGTGAGCAGGTCTACAAAAGAGCTTTGAGTTCAATATTCTCATTCATATACAAATATTTACTTCGCATATAGCTCTCGCTCTTTCCTCTACGCTGCTAACAGCTAACACTCGCTTTTATATGTATATGAACAGAGAGAAAATTTTATTGAAGAAAGAAGCAATGAAAAAGAAGAAGAAGAGAAGAAGGAAGAGACAGCATTGAGAATTTAAAATTGATGAATAATATTTTCATTACAATTCTCTTTACGTAGATATTCGTATGGTTTAATAAGTAAGCTCTCTTGTTGCTTGTTTGATCATTTAATTGACTTTTGAAATCGACTTATTGCTAAGAGTGAAAAAAAGTTTAATATTTGTATCAAAGATTGTCAAAGCTCATTTATATCTGAAAAATATTTTTTCCGCTGTTTATAAAATAAGAAGTGATTGAAATGGGAAAAAATTGCTTAGAAAATCACATCACGAATTTTTTATTCATTCTCCCTTGCTGTGAAATAATTTTCTATTCTATTTTGTTTTTAAAAAGCGTTATGTTTGTTCGATTTTTTCCTTGATATGCATCTCTTTCGAAATTTGAATGGTAAATCAATAAAAGTTTTTTTTTCTGCCACTCAAGAACAGACATTTTCCATTTTCAAATGTCTGTTTGTAAAATAATTCATAATTTCATTTAGAAAAAGGTTTTTTTGAGAAAGGAAGAGCTTTGTCTTTTAACTTTTCAAGAGTAAAAAAGTTGAGAAATTTTTCTTCCCTTTACATAAATAACTCTCAGCTTCCATTTATTTTCTCTTTTAGTTATGCGTACACACATAAGATTCAAGTTGAAGGCAGGCAAGCAGGCAGGCAGTTAAAGTTAAAAACCTTTTTTCTCATAGTCATGTATATGTGTGTATAACAACTTAGGCATATATTCTTTTATTTACAAATTCCAATTTATACAAGTATGTACATACGCAAACTCATGAAAATTTCTTCTCTTTAAAAAGTTAAAGATAAACTTTTCATCGTACAAACAACAAAAAATGTTTTCTGATTCTTCGTTTATGTTTATGCTCTCCTCACTAAATTATTTAAAACGTAAACTAACAGAAAATGTATGTATGAGAGAATAAGCCTGCTTGCGTGCTACAGTGAAAATTATACTACATGATTTTTCCCAGTTTTAATTTCATTATAGAATTTTCTCTTCTGCTTTTTACTTTGGTTTCTGTCTAGTGTCTAGTCGATGAAAAGTTTCTGCACATAGTTTTACAATACTTTATAAGAGTATAAATAAAATTAACAGAGAAATTGCAAATAAAAATTTATTTATTGCAACAAAATTGTATCTTAGAAATGTCTAATAAATTTTATTTACTATCAATTTGTAAACCGCTAGAAAGTCTCAGTTGTATAAAAATTTACATCTAAAAACGAATGTCATTACATTATAAGAAGAAAATCAAACATTTAAAGAGAAGAGAGTGTAGTGAGAGCAAAAATTATTGTATAATAATAAATTTGTACTCGCCATAACCTAGCACAATAAGAAATATTTATTTATATATAAATGTGTATTTTCCTTCCATCTCCTCGCATCTTTCTCTCTCTCGCTCACTTGTTTTCTTTTTTCAACATTTTTTTTTCGTTACACATTGCCCATTTGTCAGTACGATGAGAAAAAAAGCATAAAAAAATAAATACATATAATTGTCTTCTTTTTCTTCTTTCTTCATTCCCCGACTTATATTAAAATACGCTCTCTTGCTCTTTTTTGAAAAAAAGAAGAGACAAACGCGCATCAATGTATTTCATGAAAAGAATTTCATTCGAGTAAGTACACACACTTCACATCGTCGTTCAGTCAGTCATGTGTGTATTCACAATTGCTACAATCATTGCCATCACACTTAACTATTTATTTTCATCGTCATCTCTTCTCTTCGTATTCTCTCATTCGTTCGTATTTTGTGTGTCATTAAGTATTGTTCTGCTGCTGCTGCTCTTACGTTTGACATAATTTTTTTAGAGTTCTCTTACAACCACATCGATTTGTGTGCATATATGAAATTCAAATAGCACAAAAAAGAATAGCAGAATTCTCATTATTTTCTATTTCAAACCAAATAAATAAAAAAATTTGTACCTGGTACTGTCATTCAAAAAGAGCTTCACACTTTTTTTAAAAAAATTTTAATAATTTTTCTTGAATTTATGAATAAAATTGTTTTTTAATTTCTCGCAATCTTTCTTGAAATTGACATTAATCAATAAATTACCATAAAAGCCATAAGTCTACAACCATAAGAAATGAAAGTCTTTGTTTCTTACTATCTCATACTCGCTGGCTTACAGCTTAATGTGTAAATCACAGCTCAGACAATTAGAGCCACCTTAATTACAGACAGTTGTTCATTGCTTCTTCTCAATTAGCATTATTATGATTTATTTTATAGGCTCATGTTCTCGTGTGTGGTAATTAAACGAAGCAAGAATGGCAATTGAAAATGTCTGTATGCAAGATAATAATAGATCTTAAGAAATGCTCATGCTGATGAAGACTAAGCGCATTTTTTATTGGATTATAATTTCTAATGCTTTTTACTCTCATTTTTTACTTTAATTACAGAGTAAAGAAATAATTGAAAAAAAAAATAAAATTTTTAACGAAGAAATAGTTTTAAATTTTAAAAAAATAGTTAAACTTTTTATTTATGAATTAACACATTTTTACAGAATAGTTTAGAATATATTTTGTAAATAAATGTTCTATTATTTCTTATGATTAGTGATTACTACTTAAATCACCATCAATCCACCTTGGAACGGTCTAATGAACTTTTTTGTAGTAGCAGTGGCGGCGGCATACGAGAGAAATCTTTTTTCCTCTCCCACGTTGAATATATGGAAAAACAGAATTGAAATGTTTTTACTCTTCTATGTGTGGCATTACGAATATTAATTAGCAGCGAGAAGACTCGTTGCAGTCTTTCATCAAAAGCCACACGAGTGAAGTGCATTGGCGCAAACAAAAGGTCAATGAATCTCTCCTCATACGCCTGCCTCATTCTTTATTCTTTATTCAAATTGCAAGCAAAAGAGAGAGAGAGAGAATTTTTTTTAAAATAAAAAAAATTAATAAAGCTGCTTTTGCTGCGAGAAATGATGACCGTGTGTCAGTGCCGCTTAATGATTAACGAGTTTCTTTATATTTCTCACAGCTTTTTTTATTTTTTTTTTTTTGCAAATAAAAGAGGAAATGGCAATCGTCACAAGGATTTTAATTTCATTTTGGCACATTGCAAATATTAGACTTTCAGTGTCAATAAAATTTTACAGGGAATGAAAATGTATGTACGATATATGAAAAATTTACTTTCCGTAGCTCTCTCAAATGAAAATATATAAAAATGCGAAGGTTAATTGCTATTAGTCGTTATTCGTCAGTTGCGTTTGTATTTAAAATTGTGTACATGAAAAAATTCTAATATGTGAATTGCAATTCTTGCTATTATTTTGCAATATATTGAACTGTGAGTTTTATATATTAATATGTATTGGGTTTGAAGATATAACAAACTTACTCAATATAAAGAATTTATTATACACGATTATTGTCTTTTTCTGAACTAAACAGCTGTATATACACCTAGACAGCTCTTAAAAAGATCTCACTAAATAAATAAATTATGACAAATGAATGTTGCACACAAATGTTGTTTAAAAACTTTTTAAAAAAATCTTTACAGCAATATTTTATTATTTTTACTTTACACTTTATCATAATTCACAAAAAAACAGTTCATTGTTCTTCTTCAACGAATGAGTGATTTTATTTAGTGCTCAGATTTAAAACATGTGTGTCGCGATAAAAATCTAGATGAATACTTATGAGTTCTACAGAATGATAGAGATCTAGCAATGTTCTATAAATCACTTGGGAGGCCAACAAGATAAAACTCAAATTTCTCTCTCATTCTAAAGAATAATTTAAAAAAAAAATTTCTTTGCATTTTTATTTTCAAAGGGATTTTTTATTTGTATAGGTGTTGTTTGAAAAAAAAAATAGGGAATAAGCACCAGCATATAATAGAATAATGTGTAAATGTATTGGTATTTATAACCAACGCAGAACCTTCAGGCGACATAAATCGCTCCAGGAGTTTGAAAAATATTAACAATCGTAAAGAAGAGAGAAATTGAATTTTTAAAACTTGGTAGTCAACTTAAGTAAGATTAAAATTCACAGAAATTTCTCAGAGAGTGACTTAGAATCTTTTTTTTAAATTTTAATCCATGAAAAAATTCAAATGAGTGTTAATATGTAAGCAGCAGCACCAAATTTATTATTCATCTCATCTTATCCAGCTGAAAAAAGTTCAATTTCATGTTAATTTCTTTCTCACTATTTTTGTTGGCTTCTCTTTCTGCTCTTTTGAAAATAATAATGATGAAAAAACTGTAAGTAACAGCAGAAAAACAAAACAGGCATTTTTATGTAATCGAAATCGATTCATCATGCTGAGATTCTTTGTGTATACTCTCTCCTGCTCTTCTATATATGTTTTTTTTATGGATGAATGGGTGGAATGAGATGTATCAAACATATAAAAGAAGAGGTAAAAGGAGAATGAAAGATAATCGACTGTGCTTTGTATTTGCTGGCATGATTCTAATTTCAAAATGATGAATCCAAAGCATAACAAACTGGTTTCGCTTGCACAAGTTGATTTTTCTCTTTTTCATTGTCTCATTCTTCCTTTCGCTTTTTTATATAGCTTTCAAATGCAATTGAAATAAAGGTTGACAAAATTGAAATTAAAAATTCATCATGTCACGCACTTCATGAGAACTTTTTCAAGCATTTACCAATTGCAATCACTTGAAACTAAAAACAAATCATTTTATCTCTCTAATAAAACCAATCTATTACAAGAATGGAGAAGAATTTTTTACGCCAATTTTTAACATGAAAAACAATATTTTCAACCCTTCTGAAATATTTTTTTAATATTTATTTGTCGCTCTACACTCAAAAAAATCGAACCCTTCGCAAAAAAGCAATCTCATAAAATGTGTCACTGAGCTGTAAATGTTTGACATCATCAGATATCCGAAATAAAATGAGAGGGGTTCGCTTTTAAAATAAAAGAAATTTAAGCAAGTAGGTGACTTGCGAAAACGGCATAATTATAAATATAAGAGAAGAAAAATTTGATTTAACAGATGCATTTATTTATTTATGTAAAAAAAGAAAAATAGACACGTGGTCAAGATCATTTGCATCCGCTCTAATCTCTTACACATAAGCACAAAGAGCCGGTTTTCGATCGATATTTTGTAGTGTATGACTCGAAAAAAGGAAGATGTAACCCTCTTTTTTCATTGCCCTTCTATGGCTTGCTTTTATTCACTGTTCTCTGCACATCAAGCAAAATTCATTACTCTTTTGAAAATTCCATGCACAGTTGCACACATTCAGACAATATGTGATGATTTTAGCTTCATCTTGACGGAAAAACCACAGCAAGCGATACACGGTGCAGAGAGCAGAACAACAACATTTATGGAAAAATTACTCTCTTAATTGTTAAGAAAAAAAAGGCGACCAAACGATAGACAACAACACGGTACAAGCATTAGAGCATTAGAGGAGCATAGATAAAGCTTACGCGAAAAAAAAATATTTATTTCCAAAACATTGACATCAGTGAAAAATATCATCATCAATTTCCGTGAGAGAACTCTGCCAGCATAAAAACTGTTTTCACCCATTTGCACCAAATAAAATTGGGTGCCACGGTTGCATGAACACAATTTCGCTCCATCCGAACTCATTTTTTTCTAGTCAGTGCACTGAAATCACCCCTTCTATCGAGTATACATTCATTCATTCTAGACTGACTTCATAATATTTATGATTTACAGAACACGCTATAATTATAATCATTTATTTCCATTGTCTTCCACTCAATTAATAATTCTTAGTGCCATTTCAGTGTGTGATCGCATGCACGCTATCCCCTTTTTTTTAAATTGTCGCATTGCACTGTTGCATATTCTAGTATGTTTACTTTTTATGTCATATAAATGGTGAATTCACTTTTTAATTGAAATATTTAGAATAAAAATTTTAACATTTAATATTGACATTTTTTGCTAGTAAAATAAAATAAAGTAGCTACACCCTCATACTTAACAAGGTTAAAATTATGATTTCAAAAATGGATAAGAATTCACCCGAAAAATTGTGCGATGAACAATTTGCATTAATTAAACTTCTTCGTTTGTTTGCTTACTTTATGTTAAGTAAATTTCTAATATAATAAACCAAAGAGTGTGTGCAAGGCATGAATATCAAAATGCGTTGCTTATACGAGAACCGGAAATGTAAATTTAAAAAATAAAATAAAAGAAGCGGAGAAAAGTCATTTAACTTTTGCGCCGGATATTTGAACTTACTATTTACACATTCAGAATATATAGTGAAAGAGCTATTGCTGTGCTATGCTTGTGTATTCATTTAAAATCAAACATTGCAATGAAGAGTATGTAGAAGACTTATAAATAGGCTTTTTATGGACCAGTAGAATAGTGGCCAATGCATTTTTTCGCTATGCAACTTGCTCTCATTTGATTTTCAATTTTAAAGATTGTGTGTGGCTTATTGAAATCCATTTCTACTATCCCTTTTTTCATCTAACAATTTTAGCCTTATTTACAATTTTTCTCACACATGTAGCAAGCAGTCTTCCCTCATCAAAATGTGAATGTATACACACATATATATGGCATCCTCCTCATGTAAAGACACACAGCGTGTTTCTGCTGCTATTATTATTACCATTAAGTTAGGGATAATAAAAAGGAGGGTGTATTAAATAGAAATCTTGCAGACTTTATCCCTAAAAGAGAGGAAAAAATGTAGAAGTTTTATTTGGGAGAGTGTGCTCAAGCTGAGAACAATAAGTCGCTATAATTTGTGATATGCTGAATTCGCCATGGCAACTTTCTAGGATTAACTTTCATTTTGTGTGTTTGTTCGTTTGTTCGTTAAATTTCGCCTAAATTTAAAGAATTTTATCTAGAATTACTTAATTAGTGAAAATGTTAATTTTTTAGAATGAAAATATAAGTAAATGCCTAAATTTTGCCTGAATCCGAAAAACATTAACCTTTACTGATTTAATTATTACATAGAATTTTAAAGCTCATAACAAATTAAATTTTTGCTCAATTCTAAGTAAATTTAAATTTAACACTTTCTTACATAAAGTAAATTACGATGAAAATTGTAAACTTTTTGCAAATGCACTATATAAAAGATGAAAGAAAGAAACAGGAGAAAAAGTTGAATATGTAAAGTATTGTAGTAGAATGAAAACAAGATCTAATATTGCATTCACAAGAGGCTGAATTGAAGCGAAAAAGAGAACTAAAGAAGGAGAGTGGGCCTCGCTAATATGCATATACAATAGAGTTTGAAATTGCGTTATATCATCGACATCCATATGTATACATGTGGTAGAGAGAGGAAAATACACATGCAATTTATGATATTACATTTTTGGATCACGTTCACATAAATAATGCATTAGTGCAAGTCTGGAATATTTGTTTGAGTGGAGCGAACATTTGTGATTGTTCATGTATATGTTGTTGTTGATATTACTGCTTACAATGAACAATTTAAATATTATATACATTTCTTCTTCTCATATTTAGCAGTAACATTTCTGTGTCTCTCTTTTTCTCTGTTTTTGAAAAACTGCATTGACTCTCCAATTGCTGCACTTTCACTTTCCACTACGTGCATACATAGTCAAACACTATAAATGAATGTTTGCACAAACATTTGAGGTTAGAGGCATCGGCAGCAGCAGAAAAATAAATAAAACGCGAATCAAATTGCAGATATTTTCTCTCTATGCATGCTTATTTGTTGCTGCTGCTGCTCTTCACATTGTCGGTCGATTAGTAACATTTTATAAAACATCTGAGAGAGTCAAATTAAGACAATAATTTTTCGAATGTAGGAGGTCTCAATAATATAACACACGCAGTGCATTGAATATTTTCATTTTCAAACAAGATGATTATCGCTCAAAATGAAAATTTTCTATTTATTTTAACAATTAATTTATTTTAAATTGGATTTTCTCAATGAATTTTGATTTCACATTATGTAGCTCTGACTAATAATTTTTTCTTAGAGTCAAATTCGAATTTTTAAGCCAAAATAAATTTTATCTTTTGTTTTATTAAATTTAACGAAAGAAAAATTTTATATTCTTAAAAAATACTCAAGAACATTTTTATGCCTCTGCCAGCAGAAATTCAAGTTTAAGTTCTGTCAATATCAGAAAACACTCACAAAAATGAGTGCAATAAATTTCTTTTTTCTTGAAAAAGAGAAGAAACAAATGAGAGGTATTCATATAATAATAATAACAGGTGATGTTAAAAGAAGTTTTTTTTGATCAGCTGCCACTAATTTTTACACATTCATGAACAAAAAAAGAAATTTCTTGAAGAAAAAAATGGATGAACACATATTAGTGTGTTCCTTTTTTCCCTCCACATTCATTTTGTTTCCTGTACAATTCAAAAAGCAACTTGCGTCATATGAAATACAACTTACTTCCTAGAACATGAAACTTGAATGTGTTTTGCAAATATGCATATAAATGAATGCAGAAGAAGTTTGTTATTGATAGTGCATTGCACTGTGTATAATTATAAGAAAGGAAATTGACCGATGCAGATATCAACGTTGGTGACTATAGAAGGATGTGTCGTCATCTCCATCTGTTGCTCCCAAATTGTAAAAAAAACTCGTTTCGCATCTCATGCCTTATGTCTAAGACAGCAAAAGCAGCCGCTCACGAATGTGAAACAAGTTCACAATGTGTACACAAAAAAAGAACAGAAAGAGAAGTTATTAATGATGATAATTTTTGCTACATGTAATGCTGATATACACGACATGACTGACTGATGCAAAAGTTTTAAGCATGTGCCTCAGCAACATGTTTTTTTCTTCATTCATTTCGCAAAACAGTCAAACATAAATTATTGCGAAATTAACATCATGCAAATGTTCGAAATAAACACTATAACTTTTTCACTTCTTCTTTTGAAAGATTACGCGCACGTGAGCAATGTCAGTTTTAAAACTAAGCAAGTGTTTTCTTTTTATGACAAATTTCAGCCGATTTTTTTCCATTGTTCTTTCACTCAAAAATGAATAGAACAGATGAGCATTGCATGTCAATAGAACGATTCAGTCATTAAAAATTGCATGAACATGTCATGGTTTTTCGATGAAGCTCATAAGAGCGGTGTAATTTGTGGTTCGCAAAATGACTCGATACTTTTAAATTTGTACGAAAAAATTCAATGTGAATGTGTTTTTACGATTAGTTATTTGATAAATTTTGGTTTCACTCTTATCTTAATTATTACCGCATGTTTCTTGATAATTTTATGCAATGAGTTGCTTTCAACTATGAATAAAATTCTAGTTAAAGCAATTATTATGAGGTTTCAATATTTATTATAACAGTTGTAAAAGAAACAATTAGAATATTTTTACTTGATAAATGCAAAAGTAAACATCAACAATTTACGCATTTTCTGTTCGTCTTACTTGCAGTAAACAATTATAATTGATTGAATATATTCAATATTGAACTCGATGAACTCTGCAAATTTATTAATTAGCTCAAAAAAGCATTCATTGTGTGAATTACAGCAAAAAGTAAATTAGGTCGTTTTTATTGTACAAAAAATTATTCGCATATAAGGTATTACACCCTCTTTATTTAAACAAGTCAGCAGTGAAAATTGAATGAGCAAAAACGACGACACTAAAATATCAAGTCATCAAATCTTATCAGGCATACACACAGGTTATGTTTGTATCGATTGACTGATATTTACATTTATTTTAATGGGTAACTCTGTTCTGGTGTCTGTTATCTACACATAGTGAAAAAAAGTTAAGATATAGGCAATTTGAGGGTTGAGTCACAAACATTCAATGCCAAAGAACTGTAAATTCAAACAACTGCATTAAAATTAACTTTGTCAATTGTATGCAATAATCATAAAGAAATCTTGTTGTTGCCTTGTTTAGCTTGAAGGTTGACTTAAATGCAATAATGCATTTACTGAACGAACAGCAAGCAAGCAAGCAGGCAGGCAACAAAAAAAGCGAGAGATAGAGGAGGAGGAGAAAATAACTAAAACTAATTTTTTTTATATTCTCTCTTGATTCAACTTTAAAATCTCTTCGTATTGGTAAATGTGCATTGTGAATGAGATGAAACATGTAGAGGAAAAAAGGTCATTATAAATCCGTCACGAAATAAGCATACTGGCGAGTTTGTATGTGAGAATTCTATATGTTGAAATATGGCAACATCGCATTATTCTTACTCTTAGTTCCAACTTGTGTCATACTTGCAAGTTGCTGCTGCGAAAAATCTTGCAAAGTTAATTTTTTTCCCGTTTTCAATTTCAATAAATAAATCACGATGCCGTCGTCGAGGTGAACGAATCTAATGATTGCACAACAATTCCTTCTCGCGAATGTGAATTGTGAATGAAAATTGCAACATATCTGCTAAGAGTTGTCGTTTTTATGCTGTTGCACTTTTTTTGTATGCAAATTTTATTGTGCTTGCCTACCGATTTCATAACATTTTAGTTTCTGTTTGTATTAAATTCTTGTCTAAATTCATATGAAAAAAACTAAATTGCGTAACTATGAAAGAAATTCAATGTAGCATAAATTAAAAGTTGGAATATAATTTGCAACAATTAATTTTACCTTTTGTAAGTTGCATTTGAGTTAATTGAGAATCATTAGTGCTCATTTGGGCAGTATTTCTTAAATTGATTACAATCATAAAGAAAAAAATAAGCTGCTTCGAATCGAATTGAATTGTAGATTTTTCATCACCGATTAAATACTGAAACATCTTTCTTTAAATCGGCGCCATCTACGCTGTCTTTACTTGCTTGCATGTTATTGTACATTGACCTTATTTCTTTTGATTCTGAATAACTACGATATCATTGTCAATTGACAGAGAAAAATTTTATTTATTTGTTATCGATAAGAAGAAAAATCGAAACAGAAAATATTTAAGCAAAATTTGGCAATGCTGCAGTCTAGCACATAATAATAGCTTCTCATTCGTGGAAAGCCACTTTACGAAAAAAAATATTCTGGTTTGAACCATAAAATCAATGTGTGTTGCATCAGAGTGAGAGAGGAAGAAAGATTTCATTTTTATGATAATTCATTTTAACTGCTTTGTGAATTACTTTCATGTGATATTCAATTCATAGAGAATATTTTTTCTAAAGATAACATTAACTCAGTAAATAGTTGGGCTATTGAAATTTACTTTAATTTCTACGGTTTCCTTTACTTTGCTCCATTCGTCAAACAAAAAAGGTTTTTTTATGATGGATTTTTGTGTGTGTGTAGTAGTCTAGGCAATTGTTAAAGTTTTTTAGTTCTCGCTCTTGCTAGTTGTTTGAGCTACAGGTAGAAAAGTAAAATATAACCCACAACTAAACTACACTAATCCTTCTCACAGAATGCTTCCAGCAATAGAAATTTAATCAATTCTTAGTATAAAATTTCAACTGAAATTGATTGAATGTCAACTGTTCTGTTTTATTTTTCTCCCGAAAATGAAAGAAATTCTTTTTTCGTGACTCAAAAACCAGTTTTTATTCTCGCTTATTTAAGTTCCCTTTTTTCTGATATCAAGCACATTAGAGATTTGTTCAAAATAGAGAGCAAGTTTTTAGATTCACGTTCGTCCCTTCCCTATTCGCACACACACTTTTTTCTTTCTCTCCTACTTACTTACAGATGATCATTCTCATGCGATAATTCATATATTAGAAAACACATGCGTATGCGTATATAAATGCTTCCATTCATTTACAATTTTTCGTCCCTACATAAAAATATACGGGTTGAGATTATGATTTATAAATTAAAAGTGCATATTGTTAAGTTTTATTATTTCATCTCTTGATCAAAGTTGAAAGTAATTGGATTTCAGTATGACTGACGGTACTTATAAAACTACTCATTGCTTCTTTTTTAATTAACAACAAATCATTTTTAGATTAGAATTTATCATTAAATATAAGCTATTTTTACGTCTTAATAAGTTATATCATTGTCTTTAAATTAAATGTAAAAAATTCTAAGAAAGATTTCTTGAAATGGAAAATTTTTACTTTATTTACATTGAAATTCGTCTTTATTAAAAATATAACAAAACTTTCCATCGTTATAAGAATTTTTAGACATAACGGTTAAATCAATATGTAGGAATCTTAAAACCGCACTACCGCTAAATTCAATTTAAATGTTACTTTTATGTACGTATTCATTCATTTGACAAAAAAAGAGAAAAAAACGTGCGCCTCAAAACAAACAAGAAATTTAAGAAATCAAAATCATATCCGTTGTTTTGGTCTAGAGTTAAGTTGCGTATTTAAGCGGTCAAGTTCAGTGCTATTTCATTTCAGATTTCAGGTCCATTCACCCGTGCGTTTTAAAAACATTTTCATCTTAACGCAAATTTGGTATGACGCCTTAATACAATAATCTTAAAGCACTGTAAATTGCGTAACTGACAGTAAATAAGTAAGAAGAGTGAAAAAGAATTTTTTCATTTGCTAAAAAGTGAAAGCTTGTTTTATTTTGGCGATTTAATTATTTCACACACTACGCAAGTTGCTTGAACTTCAAATTAATGTAAAACGCGATTTGAGCTGCGAATGACGATGAAAAAGATAATAAATGGAAAGGCATTCTATGTCAAAGTCACGGCCAGTTTTTTGTCAACGAATTCATATAAAAAAATGAATAAGAAATATATAAAGTGTGCGCAAGAGAAAGAATAAAATAAAAAGAAACTCAAATAGGGAACGACTGCTAACGACTTGCGATGATGATGACGAAAAAAATCGCGAGATAAAAACAGCCGAAAATGTTTCTTTAAGTTGGTAATACTTGAGAATGCGAGCGTGTAGAGTGAAGAAAACCAAAAGTTTCATCATCATCATTATTATTATTATAATCTCAGAGAGTAGCAACACACTAGTTAAAAATTCTCTCATTTAATCCTATAGAAATCAATTTATCTCTTGCTAATAAATACTACGTGTAAAATCGAGAATGAGAATAACACGAGGTTTCTGTGGTTACTGCATTGTGTGTTGTGTGTGCGCTCTTTATAAACAACATCAATTTTTTTACTGCGTCGGTTGCATTTCTTTTGACCCTGAGAGAGTCTTCTGCGATTGAATGTGTGAGCGAAAATATTATTTTCGTTAATTCGCATCGTTTCGGGTTAATACACCCCAGCGCAAGAAAGATGATGATGAATAGTGCGATTAAATCTCTCAAAAAAAGTAAAATAAAAGTTACAAATCCTCGCTTTTATTGTGTTTTCTTTTTCTGGTTTTGTGAGTTCTTTTACTGCACATTTCTTCTCTATGCATTCTCACATGCAGTGCAAAAAAAAGTTTTCAGTTCTGAAGAGAGTAAAGTGCCTACGTGACTTAAACAAAAAGAACTTTCAGAGCTATGAGCGATCTTTTTTCTCTGTCAGATTTGATTTAAAGTGATTAGGAATAATGTAAAGATAGTTTCATAATTATCTCAGAAAACTAATTAGTTTGAAAATTGGAATATTTATTTGAAAATTATTTATAATTCTCATCTAATTATGATAAATCATTAAAGATTTATTGGTTTATAATAAGTAAATTTCTTTAATGAACAAAACTAGGTCTTCTTTTATTGTTTTTATTGCTTTAAAGATAACTTTAAACTTTTTTTCTGCTTACCTGTCAGATGATTCTGATGAATCGTATCTATCCGTACAACGCTTCTTTCTCAGTGAATCGGCTGAATCGTCATCAGTCATTGATTGATTAGAGCTGCTTGTTGCCTTTTCAACAACAATAGAAGAATTTTTGTTATTAGTATTTTTACTTGAAGAAGAAGGAGCAACAGCAACAGCAGCAGAATTTGTTGTAGTTGTAGTAGTTGCAGCTGTTATTGGAATTAAAGAAATTGAAGTTTCCTTTAATTGAAGTGCTCCCTTTGTTTGCTGTTCCCTTTGTTGAGTTGATGTTTGCATCATGTGAGGCATGTCTTTTCACACATGGACATTAAAAATATTTTTATCACTAATTTCACTCAGATTCTCTCTTTTTTTCTCACATAGAAGGAGATGGCATTTAACTTTCTCTTAATCGTTTATCTATTTTTATTATAGGATCACTCACACTTTTATTATTATTATATCTCACTATACACATTTATAATTATTATTTAATTCTGCACAAAATATTTATTTATTTTATATATGTGTATGAGTCTGAAAATTTATCAATGAAGAACTTAAACGTAAAATATGAATTTCTCTCATTTATGGATGTTCGAGTACAGCTATAAAAGGCGGCAGAAAGAAAGAAAAAAATTGTAAATTATATCATTAGAAACGTGTTTGTAAGTTATTTATATTGCAACATTTTTCCTGTCTTTCATTCGATACTGATTACTGAATGATGGGTGTGAATCGTACGACATACGACGATGATGTTAATATCTAATTGAATATTTATCAATATAGAGGAAAAAATCATTTTTATTTATAGAAGTTGAAGAAAGAAATGCAAGAGGAAGTCTTGAAAATAAAAAGAAGAAGCAAGACGGAAAAAATTATTTTTAGTCTAGAGCATTTTTTCCCTACAGTAGCAAACTCAAACTCTAATCAGAAATAATTACTTAATAATTGAAAAATAAAAATTACTCTGATAACGAACTGATGAATGAAAGTTGATATTTTAATCCGCAACTATTGTATTTTCACTAAAATATTTTGTTTAATGCTTATGGTTTATTCTTAAACACATTAAATTGTCTCGACTCCATTTTGTTCTCTCTCACTACATTTTTTTTCATTCTTTTATCATTCCATGGAATACATAAGAGAGGAAGAAAAAAGAACACTTCACTGTTTTATGCTACGAAAGTCTGCAAAATCATAAACTAAATTAAATCCAATATGTTTATGCCATTAAATTTGCAATTGAGTTTTTCAAATTATGAGTTTTTAAGTTCTAAATGTCTTATTTTTCATCTGTCGCTTCACCCAAACACAAAAAATTAAAATAATTAACAAATACACAATCTCACACGACAAGAGCTGACTTGCGAATGAATTCAATTCTTCTTTTTTCGAAAACCGATTTTTTTCTTCTTTCCCTACATCGATTTTATTTTTATAGTTGTGTGCGAGAGAGAAATTGAGAGAGAAATTTTTCTCAGTATGCGAGAATAAATAGATAATGAAATATTTTTAATGCTTTTTACCTACAAACAATTTATTAAATTTTCAATTTATGAATGAAACATATTAGGTTTTAGAATAATGAAATTTAATTTTAATCATAAAAGTTAAAACATTAAGATTTTTATTCATAAATTTTTAATTTTACAAGAGTTTGAGATAGCAAAGTTATATAGAGAGCTCAATAAAAAGATATAGAAACATGTGCCTCAATGAGATGCGCTAGTATCGTTTAAGGGAAATCGCAATTTAACTATTTTGTTGCTGGTATAACTGCAGTATATCACTTTATGTTATACTTTAATTGATTCTTTATTTTATTGTACGAATCATATCTGTCTCAATGTATTAATTAAAGGAAAAACGAAGATATTCGAAATTCCACCATAGACCAAAACCATGAATTTTTAAAATACGTTAGAAAGAGTGGTCTCTATAATTTTATATGGTTTTCAAAAATATTTGAAGTCATGAAAATTCGTTAAAACATGCTCTATTTTCATAATGTTTAAATTAGAATAGATTACTGATTACTTTTGGAAATCAAATCAAATTCCAAGCACCTTATTATAAATAATAAATTTAAAAAAATTCAAAAATAAAATATAAGATATAGGCAAAATTTAAAAAAACAATCATTTAATTTTATAATCATAATAAAATTTGTTCTCAAAATTCTTTAAATGCCAATTAAAAGATTACAGTAATAATTTTTAATAAAAAATTTTCATTTCTTCACATTTATTTCAAAAGAATCAAGAAATTTTCCGTTGAACAATCGTTGTTATTTAATTATTATTCAGAATGTTGATTGCGTAAACAAAAGAAACAAAATTGCAAAGAATTTTTATTATACAATATCAAAAATGCTTTTCTTTCTAAAGTAATCAAAATGGTAAATTCGTCACATGTATATTTGTTTATTTACATTTAACAATGATAATGCTCATTTTCTTTTTGCTGCTGCTGATAAAGCGATTTCTGTTTAATTTTCTTCAAGCATATTCTCTCTCACATTGCTGTTACTCTCTCATTTATTCGCGCTCTCAATTTCTTAGTTTTCTGTTGCACAATATATTCTTTGTGCTTTAGTCGCTCGCTTTATTTCATCGAGTGTGGACGTGCATGTGAGATCACTCTCACATAAGATTTTTTGTCGTTAAATTTTGTGAATAAAGTGAAACAAGGAAAAAAATTGTCAGTTAAAAATTATCTGAAAAATTATAAATTAAATTATTAAAGTGAATTTAAAAAAAGTAAATATTTACAAACACAAGCAATTTTCTTTCTTTCTCACTAGAGTCCAATTTCCAGTTTTATTAGAATTTCACAGAGTGAGAGAAAGAAGTATAATTGAAATAAACTCGAATTATTGAAATGCAATAGTATTTGTGAATGTATCACTTCAGTGGCACTACATCGACTGACTGGTTGTGAAATAATTAAGCCCAATCATTGTCACTCTTTTCTCAAGCTTTGTGTTCATTCGTATCTTGCTCTTGCTTATTTTCCACTCTGTCATCATCATTGTCCGAAAAAAACACAAACAGAACTTTTTTTATCTATCACCTCATTCATTGTTGTTGTTTGTGTAGCACCAAAAAAATTATCCTTCATCACATTGTTAGTTTTAGACCTCTCACAGTAGCACAGAAAAGGACGGCCTCACTTTCTATGCTCTCTGTATTGTTAACATTAAGCCTTATCAACATTGTTGATTAAATTAGAAACGTGAGTATGGTACGATGAGAGATATTCACAAGTGTTTTTAAAGAACCCAAAAAAACTTGATTTTGAATAATGACAAACAATAATCTGCTCAATTTAATTCTGTTAATCTGCAGAATTTTCTTCCGAAATAAAAACTTGTCATGTCTGTTTCCTTCACACAATTTGAATTTTAATTCAAAAACCGAAAAAGCCGAAAATGGATATGAATAAAAAAGTGTTTGTGTTGAAATTACTCATACCATGAATTTTTTAATCATTCATAACGATTTTCAGTTATAATGAGAAAACACACGGAATTTGAAATTATTTTAAGATGACGTTTGTCTCTTAGAGTACAAAAAAATTGTTGATCATTGTTTTTGTTTGTAAACGTTCCCCTTTTCTGATTTAATTGCATAATGAAGGAATCATGCACACACATTTAAGAATGAATTTTAAATGAATACAATGAAACTGTTTATAAAACTGTGTGTGTAGACCACTTGAGATTCTTTTTATTACTTCTTCTCTTTCTGTTATTCGAGGTACAAGTTTCTTATTTTGAATATTTTCTCAAGAAATTCCGAGTTTTCAATTACTACATGTACCTTGACTCTTAAAAAAATTCTTTTATATATGCGTGTATGATGTACCAAAAAGAGAATAAGAAAAACTTTTTTGGCTTCATAAAGAAATCGTGAAAACATCTGCCATGTAACTTGGTAAAAAGAGAAGAGAAATTAAGAAATATTATCACAAATGACTTGACAAACAGCTTAATAATTAACTCGAATCATATCCTAACTTTTTATCTCCTCAACAAAGTTCTTTGCTTTCATACTGCTACTGTCAGAAAGCCAGCAGAAATTTTATTTTTCTCTCATCGTCAGCAGCTAGAAAAGATAATTAAGAATTCTGCACGATATGTCTTATTTTTCTAACCCTCAAGAAATACATACACAGAAAAAAAAGAATAAAGAACGAAAAGGACTTTGTTGAAGAGGCGTATCAAATATAAGCACAAAAGAGAAAGATAAGGATGAAATAAGAGTGTCTGAGAACGGTCATTTTTGTTATTAATTAGTTTCTCAAAGCAAACAACCAGTCAGTGACATATTTTGTGTTAATAAAAAATATTAATTCAAGAAAAGTTCATTACAGAATCTTCAAGGCGCAAAAAAGTAAATATCCGATAATGCGTAAAGTTTGATGCAATCATAAAAGAAAGAAATATCGATAAAAATTGATTGTTGGAAGTTAGTGAGCCTAAAAGTGTTGATACAAAGAATATAAAATAGTAGCAGCAACAGATCTTTATAAAAACGATAGTGAATTTCTCGCAATTTAAGGGTGAGTGATCTAATTGAAAGATTTTTTTAAAGAAATCATAGAATATTTCAATACTTACGTTATTTCGAGATCAAAGAATGGATATAAATTTGATTAAATGAAATACTGAGTTTTATTGATTCTTCACTATTTATCCTAAGAAATAAAGCACTTGAATTTGTAAATTTAATAATTTCATATCAAAAATATGTTTGTTTACTTTATTTCATTAAATATTGTTCTAGAACAAAATTTTTCGTTGAATTTCAATCCTAATCATACGACAACTTCTTTCGTTATATTTTTAAACTAAAAGAATACCGGTAAAAATATTCTATTAATTTCTAAATAGTTCAATGATAATCTAATTTCCAAGACAATATACATATCTATATCACACTGTGTGCACATGTCCAAAAGTTAAAAATAAAAATTTTGCTCTTTTTACGCCACACATATGTTTTCTTCACCATCAAGGTCCATCGACACTTATCGACGGATTCAGATTTATATTTCAAAATGAAAAATAGAGAAAAACGAGAGGAAATATTAAAATACATAAAAGTTTGAGTCATAGTTGACGTCACTTTCATTCATTTGATGCTGGTTTTTGTTTCGCGTGTCTCGCTGCTCTTGCTCGGTCATAGGAATAGGAGCATGAATATTAAACAATAACTTTTTTTAGATTTTTCCTTTTGACCGCCATGGAGTTGAAATTTTGTATATATCTGACACATTTTGTTTGCTCGTTCTATTGTAGTTAATTATAAATGCACAGAGAGAAAAAAAATTTCTCTTCCTCATAAATCTCTTATTGATGTTCGTTCATTTTTTTTGCTTATACATATGAGTCTGTTGTGTGTGATGTGAATGTATTTCTTTTAGCTTATTTTAATGATGAATGTTTATTGTTTTCACATTCATTTTCTGTAATTGAAGACAGCAGAAAAAGAGAACGAAAGAAACATGCCAGTTATTTAGATTAGAGTTAACGTTTTCATTTTGCACTAGATCGATCAAAAAATTATTAATTTTCATTGGACAAAATGTTAAGGTTATTGCATCAAAAAAGCTGCCATTACTTTTAAAAATTGTGCAAATACTGGTTTCGTGCATTTCTTTTCTCCCCTTTTTCGTAAATTGGTTCATTTTATTTTCCTGTATATCTGAGAACAGTCAATTGCTGAACGGCGCAAAAAAAATTGATTATACTCTGCAGAAGATGCAGGTGGTTTCTTACTTCAATTTAAAAATGAAAATAACGAGAGTGAGAAAGAGCCATGTGCAAAAATGCCACTGTTTTTTTCTGCCAATATCAAAATCAACTGTCACGTCCTGTGCGTGCTTTCATTTGCTGTGTTTGAAGAGTCAAGTGAAGAAAAACAAAAAATATTTTACTCTCTGCCCAATCCCAATACACGTTCCACATTTAATGATTTTCTTTTGGTTTTTATTTTTCTTTTTCTTTTTCTCCTTCTTCTCGTCATTGTCTCTTCTGGCATCATGTGTGTGTATGTTAGCGAAAGTTAGAGACAATAAAATTGATGCTGAAAAGTTGCGCTGTACCATAAACCGATTAGCAAGCGAATAAAATGTAATAATTATAAAATCTATCAAAATATTTGACTCGGAAAGTGCGAGAGATCACAAGAGAGAAATTTTGTTGTTTTCTTTATTTTCATGACAATTACTCTCTCGATGTTATGCACGAGTGAATAATTATAGTCACGCTACACGGAAATTGAATGAAATGTCGAGTGAAATGAGTCAGTCAAACAACAAAAACGCGTTCGCATCTGTTTTTTAGCATCGACTTTGACCTCTGCCGAGAAAGAAAAGACTTGACACACAAAAGCTGGTTATTTTAGTTTTGTGCGTATTCAAAATAGTAAAAATAGTAAATCGCAAGAAAGTGCTATTAGAAAATCTTGAAAGCATAACGATTTGATGCCTGGATAACTTCAATTTTTAAAAGTTTGCTCTTGAACTTTCAAAACTTCACTTGTCGCATCTCTCTCTCTCTTTCTCTATACATTGACAGTAACTACTTTCACTCATCATCATGTCGCTAAAAACTTCAAAGGAAAAGGTTTGGCATTATCTAATATCGCGCGAGACTACTACTGCAAACTTTTACGGATCAATTACCACACAAAGCGAAAAGACTATCCTTGTTTGTTGTTGATTTTAGTATTGTTTAAACAATTCCAATGAGCGACATAAAAATTACTCAATTCACTCTAAACTTCCGTTTTCCATTTCACTCGTTTTGTTCATGTGTTTTACTGTGCTCGCAATTATAAACATTGAATGAACGGCAGCAGGTAAATTTCTATAATTTTCACGGTCGATCAAATTATAGATGTTTAGATGTTGCAATATTGCTGCAATTCATTAAAATGTAAAACTGTGCACAAATAATTTATGGATAATGTTTGCTGCACCAACAGAAAAAAAGCACGCTCGTTCGATTGTGTTATTGTATGAGAGAGATTGAAATCAGGAATAGACGTGATGATGCTAATGGATATTATTGGACGAAGGTCAAACAACGCTCTTATTTACACAATCACAATTTTTGCAATGTGTATGAATCATTCATAGAATAATGAATGAATTAATGACAATTGGTGCTATGTCAATGATTATCTTTTACATCATCATATTTTATTCTAAAACTTTTTTTTGCCTTTGAATATTTATTAAAGTTTCAAAACTTTATCATCAAAGTTTTGTCAACTTTAATTTATGAAAATTTAATTACGCCTTGCAGCTGTAGTTTTTAAACTACAGTGATTAATAGTGACAACATTTTACGTTAATGAAAAGTTTCTCAAAAAATTCTTTTTGATAAAGAATCTCTGAATTTTTCAAATCTCCGCAACAAAAAAAATTATTCCTAAACTAATTACACATTCACATCATCAACGCCTTCATCAAACTACACTAAAGTATTTTTCTATTCATTAAAATAAATTGTATGAAAATCGTTTGATTTCTTGCAAGAATGCAGTTTTTCTGCTATTCATAGTTATTTACTTGCTTGTTTGCATCATATTCATTTGCAAACTTCAATTCAAAATGAATATTGAGATGTAAAGACGGATTACTGAGTCTCTCTCTCTCTTTCAATCGGTAATCGTGTGTTCGTGAACGAATGAGTCATGGAATGGAGGCGAAAAATATCAAAAGAAGTTGAACAATGGAAGAAAAATAATATGCACATTAGATGTGTAAAAAACGTTGTGCAATCTTCACATCATGATATGCAGAAAAGCAATTTTCAACATTGTTGCCAGATTTGATTTAAGAAAAATCTTTAAAATTCGATGAAATGTTTTATGCAATATACTTAAAATGAATTTCACGCCCAAATCGAAAATTTCATCAAAGAATGTCATTGATGATAATGTTGAAGACCTAACTATGTGTAAATGTAGTGCATGCTTTGCCTTTTTGATTTCTTTCTTTTTTTCTTGGCAATAAGCGTAAATTGTAGAAAGAAGTCATGAATTATTTATTTGTCAATGATGATTTCCCTTTTTAACAACATAACATTGGCAATAGTCAGTGAAAAAGCACTTAACAGGAAAACCTTTAAGCCCAAAACCCGAGCTATTTTACATGATGATGATGATATGAAAAGCGGTCTTGAAAAGTCAGCAATAATGCGAAATTTATTAGACAATCAACGAGGGTGTGACAAGGGTTATTGCATTATTTATTATGTTTCTCTTTCTATACTCGCTGCTCTCACTTACTAGTAAACGATTAGTAGCTGGTGTTACCACTTAATGTTTTTATTACTCCAGACATAGCGCAAATAAAAAGCAAAAGAATTTACATGACAGACGGCTGACTTTCTTCATACAATTCGAAAGTTTTACTCCAAATTTTTTTCCTTCTTCTTTTGCAATCTCTTTTTTAAAAGTACAGCACATGTGTGAGATGACTCGAGCGGCAATAAATGAGAAAGAGGAAAAAGAGTTTAATTAAAAAGAGTATCATGCAAACGATCATACAAGTAATAAATTCATTTTAATTTGCTTCAATTAAAGCTCAAAAACATTGTGCAGATATAAGAGAAGGAGAGAGTATAACAGAGCACATTAAATTAATTTTTTTGATGCCCTCTGAGCGCTTGAATTGAGCAATAAATTTAGATTTAAACTTTGTTGTTATTCATGATTGATTAATGAAAGTAAATAAAAGTAATGCTGTTGAAGCATTTACTCAATTAATCAGATTAGTATGACAATCGACAAACAGATTAATTAATAAGCAAAAGTTTCTTATTGCTGCCAAAAGAAATTAGATGAAAAAAAGCGAGTGATAGTTAAAAGTGCTAAGAAATAATAGAACATTAATAATTTATTTTAACTTCTTATACAATTTTACTCTTCTAGTACTTTTGAAGTTGCGACTTAACGAAACCTATAGTATTTCTTAGACATAAATTTCAAATTAAAGAAAGACGCCAACTCCAAATAAGCAAGCAACATCAAGAAACTTAATTCAATATGGTATAGTAAAGAAACAAAATCGTGATGAAAATAAATTAATTGGTTATTCTATGTCGAATGTTTGTGGCTGCTTCTTTAATGCGCAAAATGGCAATTCAGTAGCTTATGTCGATAAAAAAGAAAGAAATGCTGAATGTATTGAATAATAGTTGACAATTAACATTCTTCAATTAAGCATATAGAGAAAACTTTTTTTTCTATATTTTAGATTGGCTTGAAGGAAATTAAATTCGTGTTGAACGTGGATAATTGATAAATTCTATTGTTGTTTTAGTGCACTGTTGTACTTTTCTTTTAGCTCTTTACTTCTAGAGATCTCTCTTTGTCTTTTTTCTTTCTTTGTTCCAAGTTTTAAAAAACGTGATAAGCAAGTTTAAGTGAAATAATTGAAAAAGTTACTACCTAGCATTGACTCTACCTCAAAAAATTTATCTTTGATTGTCGAATAGGCGTATCAAATACCGCACCGGATAAAGAAAAAAAATCATTTCTTTCCTTTAAAAATAAACTTTCATTATTTCTTACTGAGTCTTTGTCAAAACTTTTATTTAAATATACTCGAAAATATCCTAAAAATAAGACAAATTTTTGCTTGGTCATGAGAAAAGTTTAATTTACTGAGCATGAGAACACTAAGTGAGTTTTGAGCTTGTTAATTAATTTTTCTGTTGCTTTTTTTGTCCTAAATCATTACAAATTCTTCTTTTCCAAATGACAGAGGAAAAATCATAACAATACTTCAAATCAGAACAGCGAAAATTCACAAATAATCTTCTGTTCATCATCATTATAATCTAAATAATCCATACAAAAAAATCTATTTATGCAATCAATTCACAACAGATAAAAAAAATTCGCGCGCGCTCACATGTATAAAATTGTGTATAATAAAAAAGCGCTCAGCTCAATGCACGACATGTCTCACATAACATATTTATTTGCAATAATCTGCGTGAAGAGAAAAAGAAATCTCATTTGCTGTGAGAATTTTTTTCATGGCACAGTACAAGATCTTGGTTTGTATTAAAAATTGATTAAATGTAAAAATCAAATAAGCAAACACGACAAACGTGCGACTTTACTTTTTTTGCTTTTCAACATTTCACACTTTCAATTTCTATTTTATTTGACAGGAAATATGATAGCTCATTCATTTAAAGAGGTATTAATTAAATTATAATCATTTATTTTGAAGAGTTTGTGTTACGCATAATGTTTCAGCGGAAAAGGTCGAATTGTTGAATTAGAAAGTGAACATTGTTGTTCTTTTTCAGCAAACATTTTTTTAAAAAATTTTTGAACCGTCAGATTGCAACAAAAAATATTTTATTGCAAAGTTTTGAAGAGAATTTCCGGCAGATTAAAGTTTATAAGCACATTTAGAAGACTTTATGTATTTTTTCAACTTATTTAATCAATGAGGTCTTTTATATTAAAAAATAAGTTTCCGGAAATTCCATAAATTCTAAGAAATTCTTGTATCGCTTTAAATTTAAAACATTACTCTATGCAATGCATATCTTTTTTATGATAAAATAAAACTTTATTTATAAATAAAAACATAAGTACTGAATTTTTAGTTTGAATTGACTCATTTACATAAATGATCATAAAAAAAGGAAATTTTATTCAATTCACAAACACACAAAATTTATCATTCCATTGTGTCATCTTTTATTCTATAAATTTCAATGACATTGAATAAAAGTAATTTGGTATCATATCACAAACTCACAAAAACTTTTATTTTGAATGCTTTTAAGTTTAACTCTATCCATTCTCTCTCTTTCCTGACATACCCAAGACACTTCAATTATTGTCGAGCGTGACAAGGAGAATTAGAAAAAGAATTCTGTGCAAAGAATGAAAAGAGAGAGAAAAAAATTGAAAGGGAAATTCCATTCCTCTCAACCACTCGCTCCGATCGTAAACTTTTTTATATCATGCACCAAAACATTTTCGTTTTCCTTCCAAAAAATAAAGAAAGAAGAGAAAAAAAAGGAAAAATATTTAAAGAAAAGTTTTTCACACACATTTTTCCTTTTGATGGTACACCTCAAATATGCTCTCGAAAATCGTTTGCTGACGATAATAGAGCGAGAAGAACTATTTATGTGCGAGAATTTCTTTCTCCAAAAGTAATGCAAGGTTAGGGTGTTTGTAAGATTATTTGGTGATTGAGTTTAGTTTAATGTGTCGTAAAGAGAATTTTCAACAGATAAGTTGATCTGAATTGCGCTATAAAACGGATTTTGAGCTTCGAAAATAAGAAAATCCTATCCGAAAGAAATGAGAGAAAGCATATGAAAATCATTTGTCTTGTTCTCATTCATAAAGCTACTTTTTGCAAATTGAATTTGATAAGGAAAGAAAATTTTTGCAACTAAACCGTAGCACAAAAAAGAAACATTTCATTAAGCTTTACCATCATAAACTCAAGCTCGCTCGGATTTTTTATGTTCCACTTGCTCTCTTGTGTTTTACTCTCTGCACACACATTTTTATACGAATACCATGACCTTCAACTTGGCGATGACCATTTTCTAAGATTATTTTAAATCCACATACAAAAAAGTTTTACATTTTAACGAAAGAGAAGAGAAAGAAAAGAATAAAGAAAATCGACATGAGCCTACACACAACAACTTGATTTCTTCTAACAAAAAAAGTAACAATTTCAAAATGGAGAGAACTTGTGTGATGATTTATACATTCGCTTTATGACCAACATCTAATTTCTCAAAAAGATCATCTTCAAAGCATTGAAAAAAACTTTACACAACTATGACTTCAAAACTCGATACTATAGTATGTGTTGTTCACATCAAATACTTTATTTGGGAAGGGAAATGAAAACATGAAAAAAGTGAGTTCAATGAACTTGACAAACATGAACTTCATGTTTAAAGTATGTTTCACACTCTTTTGTATTGTAGTGTTTCTATGAATGTATTGAGTCAGTAAAACTGGAATAAAATTAAAGAACAAGTAATGCAATCTATATATAACATAAAGTTCTTTACTGTGACACAATAATTTATAAAAAAACATTCTAAATGCATTCAAGTAAACAGGTCACTAGCGCACTAAATGAGTCATTAAAATAAAAAGTTTATTTTCATGACTAAAGATTAGTAGTACTACTCAATTACTTGTCAATTTCAAATGTATATCTTTAATTCTTATTGCGTGTATTGCTGCTGATGAACAATGTCAGTCTTAAGAATGTGTTTGTAAAAGTGAACATTAAGTATATGTTGAAATCAGAATGTATAGTGCAGCAATAAGTTTTTTTGTGTGAAAGAAATGAATACTTATAGAGTTCTTAAGGCTGTCAATAGCAAGCTTAAGATGAAATCTTGTGAGATTTCTATAGGATTTATTCCGATTTAGCCACAAAAAAAGCTATTACAAAAAAAAATGATTTAGCCTTATATCGACCATGATCATAAAAAATGTATTTTGCTAAATAAGAAATAATGATATCATTAAAAAAAGTATATCTAACAAAAATAATTGATGTTTTCATTTGGTTTTAATTTAAATGATTTCTTATGCTTATCAATGCTTTATTGCTTTCTAACTATTATTTTGCAATGGTTTATCAAATTATAAATCGATAAAATTGATTATGTAGATTTATAAACGAGCAAAAAATTAATCTCGGTAAACATGAAACAAAAATGTTGAAAGTGAAAATTATTACAAACATGAAATAACAATGATGATCGTAATAATAATACATGATTTGATATAAAAAAGCATGCATATTGCCGCAATATTCAATTTATAATTTTCTTCCTTCCCCTTCTTTTCCAAACAAAAAGACATTGTGCAACAGTATATCTCTCTATTTTGCTTTTGAAAAATAATCGCGCAATTTCAGCAGAAAAAAAAATTATCCATCAATTTTCTTTCATTTCGCTGCTTTTATTACGCCGCAAATAACCACATAGAAAGAAAGAAAAAAGTTTTCTGCTGTTTTCATCTAAACAGATTTCTTTCTGTGCTATTGAGATGAAAATCAAGACGGTAGCAATAGAAGAGAGTAAACTATTTTTCTATCTCTTTTAAAAAACCATTTATTCAACATTTAATGGGGTAAATCATAATTATGACTCTGCTAATGATATCTAAAAAGTCGCTCTCATTTCTCTAACAAACGTTTCCATTTAAACTGAAATTGTTTTTACCTTGTTGACTCACTGCTGCAACAACTAAACACAGCATAGAGAAAAGTGTCATTCAAATACATGAAATTTTACCGTTAATTAGCAGCAGCATAACAAAAAAGAGTTATCTATCTACATACATTTTTTCGTCGTCGAGAAACTCACAAAAACAACATAGTGCACGTGTATATAAGGCATGTGAGAGTGAAAATGAATACAAAAAACCTAAAGTTATTTTATGCAAGTTTGAGTAAGATGATAAATTCATGAATGCTTTCACTTGCTTACCTCTTTAAATAGGAAATTTATTCACACATATTGGTAAAGTTCATAATATTTCACAGTTCAATGAGCTCAGAACTAAAACACTCAGATCTGATAATTTCTCATTAAAAATTCTTCTGCAACAACCAAAAACCGCTAAAAAATTTCCATTACCGTTAAAAATCAGCCAAGTATAAAGTTCTAATAACAACAGCACAGCAAGTTTTTTTGGTAAATGATGCTTGACCGTCTCATTATCTTTTTTCTATCAAACGAAAAGATGAAAGATCATTGTGAATTTTCAATTGACAATTTTTGCTTTAACAGCACAAACTCACGTATACGTGCATGTGTCTAAATATGATTACCCTTCAGAATTATTCATAGAAAATGAATAAAACAATTTCATTTGAGGGTTAGAGTATAAACATTCCTCTAGAGCAAATCACTTTTTCGTTTTATCCTTTAGAGATGCCTTTTGATTGCCCTCACTTTCATGTCATCACAGTAGAATCATAAAAGTAGCCATATTTGATGGACACGAAGAGAAAGAGCTTTTTTGGGTATAGAGAGTGAAGAATGTGTGTGTGTAAATAAATAATAATTTCAATCAAGATGATGTATAGCCCAACGGGTCATCAGAAAGAAGTTGAATGGGACGAGTTTCGAAATTCTCAACTTATCTCTCATAAATTTGGGTCAATCCCTTTATTTTCTTTTACAATGCCACTTTTGCTCTCTTTTCTCGCCTTTATGAATTTTCTGAGTATTATCAGCCTGCGTTACATTTTTATGATAACAATATGATAATTTGTGACCATAATGCTTAAGATTGAATAAGTGAAATCATATGAACATTTCATTGTTATTATTTTCATGTTAAACAAGGTGAAGACACTTTTAAATCAAATTAGATTTATTTAATTAAAAATTTCAATTGTAAACAAATTAATTAAGAATTAAAGAGCTTTTCTGACAATTTACTAGCATCATCTTGCTCTATTTAAGAATATACTTTTTGAAAATTTATTGTTTACATCAAAGTTTCATTATATTGCCATATAATAATGTGAGTTGAGCATCATCATCATTCAAGTGGCATAAAAATTGAATCACGTTTTCATATATTTCAAGCTTAATAATATGTAACTACTTCCACTGACACCTTTCTCCATTCCGACTCTCATTCATTGTGTGTTCTTTCGCACATTATACTCACTACTTGTTGTCTATTGCATTGTATACACGTCTGTGTAAATGACAAATGAAGAGTGTTGTTGAACACATTTAACGACAGAAAAGGAGCATAATTAATTGATTTCCATTTATTATATTTTATGTCATTTCCACTTTATTTGTCATTCATGAAAGGAAAGCATATGGAAACACATTGGAATTTTTCAATTTTTAAAAAATATTCCATCTATTATTTAGAAAAGAATAAAATTTTTAAACAAGTTTTCTTTAACCTTCCCTATTTACCTATAATCACCTTATATATTCCTTAATGAAAAAACCAGTTTTTAATAAATGAACAAGTCATAAACCAGGTGAGAATTTTCAATTGTATGCAAAAAAGGGACAATCATAATCACACCCTAAAGTTAATGTTTCTTATTTCCTCTCATGGATTTCCTAGAAATTTTATTGATAATTTGTTGAATAAATCGAAAAGAAGAAAAAATATTTTAAAAAAATGGCCAACAGACAAACAGCTGACTGGCTGGCGAGCAATTTTATACCTTTTCCTTTACTCTTTCATTCCCGTTCGTTTACAGAGGCCAATTGCATGCAAAAACCTGTTTTGCAATCATATGAAAAAAGTGACTCACAACACAAACTTAGTTCTTTTTAAGATGTATTTTTATGAAATTCTTTTTTCACTCTTGTTGGTTCCGTTCAGCACAGAAAAAATAAAAAGTAAAGTCTGAAGAATTCTTATTGTTCGTTATCAAAACCTGTTTATATATTTAAGATTATTTTAAGCAAGCATCGTTCTTAGACCTCTTCTTCAAGGCCTCAATCGAAAGAAGTAAAGTAAACCAACGAAGATATTATTGAAATATGTGTCCGCTTGTATTTGCAGATGGCACAAGATTTATAGAAATTCCAACAGGAATAAGAATTTCCCTTAATGAGAAAAAATTGCAGAAGTTCATCTTTTTATAATGTTTTTTTTTTCCTTAAAAGTCAAGAATTGTTACTCAAATTTCTTGTTTTAAAGAAAGAAATATGACGAATTTTATTTTTCTCATTCTTGGTAAAAATCGCCATTCGAAATTCCATTGTAAAAATACCATACAAAATTTCAAGAAATCTTTAAGTTTCTTCACTCTGTGTGTGCTCAAAAAAGTTTTGGTATGCAAATACAAGGTTTATTAATAAGTTAATGGCGTTAAACTTTTTTACTCTCTAATGAAAAATGAGAGTAAAAGGAAAATGAATGTTTCCAGTGATTGAGGTTGAACAAACTTTTTAGCAAGCATAAATAATAAATCATATCAGTAAATCTTGTGGTTGTTGAAATAAATTTTTTATGAAGCTTTTTAAAGACCCAAGATGGTGATGATGATGGGATTCTTCATTGTATTTTAATGGAATTAAATGACGTCAATCAAAAAATGTTTCGATTCTATGTCACTAGTTTTTTTTTTTTTTTGAAATCATTTTTAATCTATAATTATCTGACTCATAAGTATCATTGCACGATGTGTTATTAATTAATTATTTTTACTTCATCTCACAACAATGCATTATTCATGTTCAATTACCATTAAACAATTATCTCTTTCTATTTACGCTGCTGCTGCTATTGCACAGTATTAGCTAATTCAACTATAAGTAGATGATGATGCAATTAAATGTTTCATAGCTCTTTATATGTGACGTAAATTAAACATTTCAAAGGAATTCCGTATGACTCATTTTCGCTTTTGTGGACAATACTCTTTTTGGAAATTGTCAATATTATCTAAAACATTACATGTCTCAATGACTCACATGCTTAATAACTGGTTTTGAATACGTTGTGATTATCATAACATAAGAGAGTTATATGAATGAATGAATAATCATTTTTGTAAATAATTTTTAAAACAAATTTTGCAAATTAATTAACAACTTTCTTCAGTAAGTGAATGAACGTGGGAAAGATTATTATCTTTATTTAACATCATATAATGAAAAGTCATTCAGTAGTTGTCAAATAGATATTTTCAAAGGATCAAATTCTCTACTATGATACACATTCCAGATTGGTCGAAATGAGAAAGAAAAATCTTTTAAAAAGTAAATGGAAGAAGCAATATAAAATAGCAATTTCATGAAATTGCGACTAAACCAAATGCATGAATAAGTGAAAGAATCTTTGAGGCCATAGAAAATGGAAATGAAATGAAAACAGAAGCATAAAAATCAAAATTTGAATTTCTTTTCATTCGCTCATTGGCTGACGTTTTCAAACTTTTTTATGATAATTGTGTCGATTTTCACATTTTCAATTTTCTCATTTTTATTCACTTAAGAGTATTTTACGCTGTTATCTTTTCGACAAAATCTTTTTTTTAAATTGATTGAAGGTGATGATGAATGTTATAAAAGTCAACAAGCAAAAGAGATACTCATGTTGAATAAAAAATAGACTCAATATTGTCAAAATTGTCTATTGTAGTAGGTAAATTGAACCCATTTTCATGCCTCAATTGAAAGAACAGAAAATTTTTCTCACTCAATATTGCTTTCTTAAGAAGGTATGTAGAATTGTCATGTCACGTTTAAGTTTGTATTAAAAATAAGACCTTTTTTTAGATAAAAACATACATACCCTTAAAAACAACCACAGAAAGCTTCCGTTTTCTTTCTTTCTCTCTTTTCAATTATCATTTGACAATTTGAGGTCTTACAAGAAAGAAAATTAGAATCAAAGAAATTTATATTTACATTCCCAAAAAATTTTCTTGCTTTATTGTCATTTTTTTAATGATTTCCTTTTGGTTCATTATAAAACCATCAACGAGAAACTTAAAGCAATCAACTAAGATTTATTTTTGAAAACCTTTAATATTTTATTATAAAAATCAAAGCATTTTATTGAACAGATCAAATGTTGAATAATTTAATTTTGTTTTGATTGAATTTATTCAACAATAGCAAGACTTATTATAATTGAATTCAATGAATATCAACAATGAAATGACACATAAATTTACGATATTGTTAACTTTAATTGATTAGAATTTGCTTGTTTTCTAATAGAAAATTTTAAAGCAATAATTGAAATTTTTAAAGTCAACACTTTACATGCCATAAAATTTAATCTTTTCTACTAATATCACATGTAATCACATCATGAGCTTGACATATCAAAGAATGTTTTCTTGACTTTGAAATGAGTATGAAGAAAAAATTAGATGTGCATTTTTTGTGTTTTTTTTCTAACGAATTTTTAAGAATAAAAGAAGAAGTGCTGTAGTAAAAGAAATTTAATAACATTTCTCCTGGAGAAAAAAACTCATATCATATAAAAGAAGACAGAAGCATACACACATTATTATTGTTATTATATAAGAGTGTTGACAGATGTTCATTCCTAAAACAAGCATATATATCATATTCTTTCCTTTTATAATTCAGACAAATGCTTTCTTACTCACTCTTTCTCTCTTTGCAAAGGAATTTCTTCCTTAAGCTTTCACTTTGGCAATGTAGCATAAAATAAACACACATAAAGGCAAGATACACACACAAGCGTGTTTATGTATACATTGATGAAGGTAGAAAGGGTTTTGCTTAGTCTTAAATGGCAAATTTACTGCCTTAATCCTTTTGTCATTTTCTTCATCATGAAATATTGATATTGAGAGCGTTTCTTTAATGATTTATTAATTTTCTAAGGTAATTTTTATTTTTAAATCTGAAAACAAGTCCATTTCACTTCATAAGTTATTTTTTTCATTTAAAACAACCATGCTTTCATTCATTTATTTCGACATTGAGTGATAAGGAAATTTATTATGTTTTGGTGTTCGCTCTTACTTCGTAATGCGTTTACATGTTTTGTTGATTACATTCAAACATTTACCATCAATGAGAGAAAGAGTGAGAAAGTTATACATGTAAGAGTGTTTAGAAGTCAAGCACAAAAAAATACCATTGCCAGAATATTGCTGTTGTTATTTGTGTCATCATATGCTTGTTTTTTCACTTATGAAATTTTATGCAAAAATACAGTACGCAAAAAACATCGTGTATGTGTGTATTCACTATAAATTTTTTTTTCTTGAGTGAGAAAAGCTCAATAAATTCATAAAAAGAATATATGCCTTAGTATAGCTGCAAGATAAGAAGCTTTTATATATGTAAATGTGTGTTTCTTGAACAAATAAATTTAAATTTCATAAAATTGCGATCAATACTAAGTTGTGATGCTTTGACTTAAGTCAAGGAAATTTTTTCATCTTATAAATACATTTTAAAAAGTCTGCAATGTTTGAATGCGTTCATTTTAACAGAAATTTTCTAAAAATTTTCATTGTTTATAAAGTGTCGAATCCTTAAATCAAATTCAATAAGAAATTGCTGCGATGAAACTCAATAGTATAGTCATTTTATTGAAGTATGCACGCCATCGATAAGAGAGCGTACGAAAGCTCAAAAGGAGCAATATCCGGTTTCATTGAATCAATCATCCATTGAGTATGTTTGAAGTGGTAATTTTCCATGTAATACGAGTTGTTAAAGAAAATTTCTTGAATGCGTAAGATTTTGAAGGCATGCTTTAAACAACCAGAAATAATTTTACGATAATTTGTACAAGAAAATGTTACAAAGCAATATAATAAGAACGTGAATCAAGTCATTGACACTGTTAATTGACAGCTCAATGTGCACACAGTTCTTCAAACCCAATTAAGCAATTTTCTTACTAACTCATTTTGTTTACATTTTTCTATTTTACAGATAGCAACACACACGAGAATCACAATCTAATTAAAAAGATTTAATCAAATAAAACATGAATGTCTGAATGAGTGAGATTACAAGGGAAAACTCAGCGGAAAATTCAACTTTACGAGATTTAACTCTAGGTTAGTAGGCTTTTTTTATTACAATTAACATTAACTCAATAAGTTTCAATCACAACCACCACCACTTCAAGGTAAAGCATGGATGAAAATCTTCATACATTAAAAGCACTTGCCTTGATTTTTTCATGTGGAAATAATTTAGACAGACAGACTGTAAATTGCTAAATGAAATCGATTACTTTATTGAAAATATTTCCAAGAGCTAAATATAGAATGAAAAGAAGACCACTTGTTGATTAAATTCATTGAAGATTAAATTTCATATAAAAGAAGAGTAAAAACTCAGGCGGTTGTGGGCAGGCGATTGAAGGAAATGTAAACGGAAAATAAACACATAAGATTGGCATCAGATTGAATATATTGATAACATATGAGCAATAAATTGGCAGTTTCGAATTCAATTTCCTCAAATTATTCAGCACACATTGAACATTTATTTTTATGGAAATTAAACGATGGAGAAAACTGTTGGAAGCTCATAAAGATAAGAATTGCTATCCTCTCTACTTTGACTTCGATATGTTTATATACTTTGTTTGCTTGCTTACTTGTATTGAAAAATATTGTTGACTTCTTCTCTTTCTGATATCAGCAAGCTCTATAATATAGAGAATCTGAATTTTAGAATGACCCAATATAAGCAATAGATTATGTTACAAACTGGATATCAGAAAATAGATTGAAAAAATATTGATTCTAGTGAAGGATGAATGAAGTATTAAAATTGATCAGTTTGTGATATATTAGTTCTTGGTTAGATTTGACTTTTAGGTTCCGTAAAAATAAAATTTTCATGTCTTTAAAAATTTTTTATCAACAAATAAGATAAACTGACAAATGTATTTCTTTCTTGTCATTCATTCACCCCCAAACTTTTTTTCTCTCTCTCTCTCTCTTTCAATTTCAATCGCGATATAAATTTCACTTTAGCAAATTGAATCGCATTTCTTTTATATTTAAATTTATTCACAAAATATCAGAATCGTGATATGAACTTCAAATAGAATTTTTTCACTAAATGTGAGATAATCTGTTATAGTGGGCAATAGATTTCAATTTAAATTCGCATTGACCTTTTACATATTTTATTGCTGAAATAATTTAAATTTTTCATTGAAAAATCGAAACAAAAAGTTTTGTATTTTTTCTTTATTCCACATGAAATTGACAAGATACAAAAAAGTTTCTTTCTCTCTCAATTTCATAAAAACAAATTTCCATATTCAATTTCATGTTTTGACAGCTTCAACAACAACCGTGTATACATGTTAAATTTATTTATTCCTATTCGTGCTGCTTGTTTGAAAAGGGATTTCACGTTGCGTCAAAGAGTGAATGTGATGGTGGTGGAAGAAAAGTAATACTTTCCATCACGTTATCACTTATTGAAAGCTTTCAATTTATTAAAAGTTCCTTTGAGACATATCCTCCTACATCATTCACTTGATTGATGCTTCCTCTTTTGAATTTCTTGGGATTAATATTTTTTTGTTCTCTTCCTTCTTTTTCTTTAATTTTTTCTCTCAAAGGAACTCATTTCCATATTCAATTAACATTCGGTTTGAATCGATAAAATGGAATAAATTTGTTTACGCAATCGTTTTCGTCTGCTTCATCTTTGCAACATGCTCATTGACGTGGAGATCCATTAATCATCTTCGAAATGAATTTTCTCTTTTTTCTCATGAAAATCCGTGCTGAATCTTTTATTTTTTTTTGCCTTTTTCTTCTCATAATTGCTTTCTTGTTTTAATTCTCTCATACACAAAAAATAGCATCAACAACAGCACACACATTCCAACATTAATTTATGGAGATGATTTTGCGAGTATTGAGTTTTTACTTATTTATCTGAATGCGAAATATTCATGATGATGATGATATTGAAAATTTTGTGCTACATAAATTAATTAATTTCGACTGCTGCGAATAATTAATATTACATTTTCTCTCTTGAAATAGTTTTTCATCATTTTACGAAAAGAACAAAAAGTTTTTAAAGTTACCTAATTGCAATAAAGAGAAACAAACTTTAAAAAGACTACAAAGATTGATACATTAAATAATTGAATATAAGAAGAGACTCTTCAAATATTTAATAGCAAATGCACAAAGAGAGAAAAATGAAAACCAAACATAAGTTAAGTGTTTTAAAACTTGCAGTTTTTTGTATCGAAAGACATTCAATTCATCACAATTTCTTCTTCTTCTCATCATCACTATTTCTCACACTCACTGTTTCGAATCGTGGTCAAGATCGTATTGAATTGGATTTGTTGCCATAGAAATAGTCGAAGCATGAAATCAAACAAGACATTTTTACTATGCTAGAGTTAGAGTTGAGATACTATTGGAAAACAAAAGGTCAGTGATTAATATTCTTTCATTTCCTTATACTGTGTTACCTATAACAACCATTCAATCATTGCTTTTCCGATAATGCTTCAGTGATTTCCTCTCTCTCTCTCAACTCTGATAATGACATCGCAATGAGAAAACTTTTTTTTCTCTCTACTTGACTTTTACAAAAGCCAATATTGAGAGAAGGAAAAGTAAGAAAAGTTTGTAGAGTGGTAGCATCAAAAAGGATCCTATTGCTTTCATTTTAATTTCCCCACAAAATGAGCTTTTTAATTAATTTCTTCTTTCTTTATTTATTTCTTCTTTTTGTATTTCCTTTATTTGAGCAATTGATAAAGGGACTAGAAATTAGATTTAAGCAATTTGAAAAGGACATTCTCTAATTAAATTTAATTATAATTGTATTGCTTGACATGATACTAGATTGTAATTTTCAAAGGTGACATTTACTGCATTACTTTTATGATGATTTGCAGAAAAATGAAGACGATAAACATTCACAATATCAGTGATTTATGTATATTACATTGGTTCCGTCTCAGATGTAATTTTTGTACTCTTATCTTTTGTACTCCTCCTTTTATCATCTATCTTTTACAACAGTACAGAGTGAAAAATGCGTGTGGAGAGAAGTAAAAGATAGAGAGGAGGTTGGAATTGCAAGGACGTGAGCAATTTTCTCTAATAGCGAGTTGTTTTTTGTGAATTTATTTGATGTAGAAATGGAAGGAAAGAAATGATGAAAATGATTGATGATCTTCACAAGGGAAATGATGGTAAAAAGTGAATAAAAATCGCAATAAATTCTCCATGCATGTCTGTCTTGTCTTGTCACAATTCGTTTTATTAAATTTTCTTTTCATTATGTCACTCAATTAAGTAAGCACAAGTTTCTTATATCAAATTTTAATTAACAGAAGAATTTTTCCTAATCTGTGAAATAATTATTAATTATTTTGTTTTCTTTGTAGATTTCATTCTCTAGATGCCTTCATAATTATTAAAACAAAGCAGATTCAAAAGTAGACGTAGACAGTAGCAGCAATAGCAGCAAAAGAAGTTCCTTTAGTGATTAAATTTCAATTAACAAAGACAACGAGAGAGAAAGAGAAAAGAAAAGAAGGAGGAGCAAAGGAAAAGTTAATATTTGGAGAGTAGAAAAGTGAAACTCAGTAACATAATTACTTACACGAGAAATATGCCATCGCAGCCGTACAATCTGGTCAAGGACGATCAAGACATTCGAGTCCCACTACACTCTGATGAGGCGTTCTACACGGGCATCAGCTTTCAAGCCAAGGTAATAAATTCTTCAAACTTTTACACAACCACAAGCAAAAAGTTTGTTTCTTTGACAACTGAAAAGAACTCATTTTACATTTACTGATTCGACAGCGAATTCTTTTTCTCAAAAATGCCATAAGTGCTTTTAGCTTCAATTCAGTTTTTATAAGCAAAATTTGTATTGAACTGTAATCAATTTTAAATTAAAGTATTCAATTACCTTCATTAAAATCAGAACAAGTGTAATATGAAGCTAAGCCTAGCAACAATTTTTGAAGCACATTAAATGAAGCTTTAAAAATTTCAGCAAATTTAGCAATTTTAATTTAATTTCTGCTGACAAAATTAAAAATTGCACATTCTGAATAAAGAATCAATAATCAAATTGCAAAATTATACTGAAAAAGTGAAAGCTCAAAGTGTGAGGATTGTCTTACGCATAATTTTATGCTTCGTAGGATAAAAATTTTCATTTGTAACACAATAATCAAACAAACAATTGCAGAAAAAAGATAAGAAAATGATTCCATTATCTTCTCAAGAAATTTTTTTGTTTAGGTTTGCGAGTATCAGCTTTTCATAAATGTAATTATGTCTGGGTTGGAAGTTTATTTAATTAAAATCGTAATTTGATCATGTCTTGAGTTACATAGTAGAAAGAATTAAAAAAACCTTTTCAGCATGTAATCGTCTTATGCAAACACACAAAGTTTCATTTTTTTTCTTCATTTTTACATGCACAGTTCATTGGATTCCAAGATGTCCCGCGTCCCACTAGTCGGACAGAAATCGTTCAAGCAATGAGAAGAATTCGGGTGAGTATTGAGCACATAATTGGCTTATCTCTATAATTTTTTAACATTACATTTTTCCCATAGTATGAATACAAGCAACAAAATGCAAAAAAGAAAAAAGTTACCATAGAGATCTCGGTAGATGGAGTGAGGGTCTGTTTGAAAAAGCGAAAAAGAAGAATGCGAGTTGTAAGCTGTTGAAATGTTTTGCTAGAAGATCATATAAAAGCTTAATTGGATTTTCTCTCTTTCTTATTTTTCTACAGAGAAAATCACAAAACTGGTCTGGTGATTTAGGAGAAATCGAGATTATGCATCATCCAATTTATCGGATCTTTTATGTTTCGCACGACAGTAGTGATTTAAAAATTTTCAGTTATATTGCTCGAGATGGTAGTTCTGATCGTTTCAAATGCATGGTATTTAAAAGTAACAAAAAGGTAAGCGGATTTAATTCAATTTGATATCAATTCGAATGTATCGCTTGGGATTTATTAAATTTTAATTAAAATCTATAAAGGTAAATGTAACAATGTTGATGATTTAAAGCGAAAAAAAATTCAAATTTTCTTTTTTGTAATTTGAGAAGATTTGATGCCTTAACCTACGTCAAATATTGCCTTCAAATCTCGCACCGAGTAAGCGTGAAAAAGTAAAACTACTCACTTGATCCTCTCCATTAGTGCTACACATCTTTTTTCTCTCTGTATATTTATTTTTCTCTACCTCATCTTTATTTATGTCTACTTACAATACTTAAAATGATCCGGCGCTAAAAAATTGTCTATGTGTACATATGTGTGTTGATTTTTTTTTCATTTAAGAAAAAATTTTCTCTGTGTCGCACAGCTGGCCTTTTCTCTCTCTGTCTTTAGTCAAAATGTGCAAATTTAATGGAAATAATACCATAACCACAAGCTTCAATCGATGATGAAAAAATTCGCACGAGTGAAAAGAATAAAATTATTTATTTTTAAAACAATAAAATTTTTCACATATTCGAGCACTTTAGACAGACTGAAAATTGTCTGTGAAAATTCACTCGTGCTTGATTGAATGGGCAAAAGTAAAGAGTAAAAAGGCACTTATTGTATGTTTTATTTTACACTCAATTGTTTATCTTTATATGTTTGTGTGGTTGTGCTAAAGTCACTACTTTCCAAGCAGACAATTTATCATTATCAAAATATTTTAAAAATAAACATTCTCTCTCATTCTATCGCTTAAGTTACATGCATCTTTATCGTTTGTTTTAAAGTTCATCAAATACATAAGTTTCTGGTAATTTACGATTATTAATATTGATATGCTAAGTGATGCGCGCTATGTGTTTTATTTGTTTTACTTTGTGGTAACAGTCCATATCCATGTATGTATATATGGAAATTACTTTACATGTCATTAATGTTTATTTAAAAAATTAAGAGTAGTATTCATACCAAATTAAATTAAGAATGATTCTCTCTCTCAAACAAAATTTCTCTCGCTTTTGTTTGCTTTATGGAAAAAGCAGTAAAATACAGAAAAAGCAAATGGCAAACTTTTTCAATAAATCAATTAAATAAAAAAAATTATTCTATCCGGCATCAATATGTTAACGCAATAGATTTATGTTACTATAGAAAACAATTTGTTAAAATAAATGATTATGAGAGTGATTTGATAACAATCCAGTTTGGAGTCCCGCAAGGATCAAATTTGGGTCCTTTGTTGTTTGTCATTAGTTTTCTGACTTGCAATTTATTAATCTTCATGCAACTATAATTGAATTCGCTGATGACATCTTACTCATATGGATTGATTCTCAAGGTGGTATTGCTGAAATGATAGAAAGTGATCTGAAAGAAATAAACAAATATTATGATAATAACGGACTTATTATTAATTCTGATAAAAGCAAATATATGATAGTCGGTAAAGCTGATGCTAGCAATGTCGGTAGTAAATTTGATCAATATGGATATCAACAAGTCAATGAGTTGAAATATTTAGGAGTTATTATTGACGATAAAATTAGCATCAAAACACAGCATCAAAATATTGTGTATAAATTGACTAACTCTTTGAGAGCTATCAAAATTATAAGAAATTTTTTACCGACAACATCAGTATGGCAGTTCTTCAATGCTTTTCTATCGTCACATATATACTACTGCAGCTTTATGTTAATTAGATTGCCTATCAAAATGATAAAAAGACTCCAATCACTCCAAAGTAGAGGAATCAAATCTGTTTACAAGCTGGATCATCAATATCCAACATTGGAACTTTTCAAGAGATATGCTCCCAATACACTTCCTGTATTAGGAATTATATATTTGTCGATACTCACATTGCTGAAGAAAGCCTTGAACGAACCAGGTGATGCTTTTGGTCGATTTGAATTGATTGCTGAAGGTAGAAGGAAGAATAGACTAATTATGAAAAGATTCAAAACAAATATATTGAAACATGACAGTACTTACATTGGTCCTAAACTTTACAATCAATTACCTCAAGATGTGAGAGATACTTTTGATATAAAAGCATTCCAACGTAAAGTTAAGCACTTACTTATTCGAAATATTGAAATAATACTTGACGAACGAAATTTTCAGTCAAACAGAATTGTTGCTTAGCGCGTTTAAATAAACAATACAAATGAATGCGTTTCAATCTTTCCATAATACAAAGATCTTAAAACAAAATAATATTCTTTAAATCTATACACAAATCTCGATAACTTAATCACAATGGTGGAACCAAATACTTTAAAAGAATATTGCCTCCAAAATAAGCAAAAAGTGAGTATTCTCCTGGTTCAGGAACTAGATGAATCACTCGATTCAATCGAGTTGATTAAGGGTTTAAACGAAAAGGAATGTTATCAATTTGTGGAATTATTCGTGTGTTCGACTATGGCAAGCAAATAAAAGATTCTTCATTTTTATTTTATTAATTGCCTCAAAAGATGAGTATCAATCACTAGTGAATCAAAAAATTGTTCGTATTATGGGTCTTCGATTCAAGATAATTGGACATGATCTTGTTATGAAAACGGTTATCTCAACAAAGATAAATGCTCCCGTACCAGATAATCTTATTATTTTTTAATGCACTTGAGGTTCTTCGTCCACGTTTAAGTGACTATCTTATAGTCGAACTTGAACGACTAAAATGCAACTCATCCCATTATGAACAAATTAATGGTATCATTATCCTTTTTTCGAGAGGAGGCAGCAATCTCGTAATTTTATCTTTCTTATTGTGACAAACAGAGGAGTTGGTGATGCACTTATTAGGCATGCAAATGACAATTGGAATAATGGTAGAGAGGTAAAACGAGCAGATAATGCTCTTATTATTATAAGCAAATTGAGAGAAGATGAGCTGATTAGAAATCAGTTTGGAAAATATGATAAGATAGTTATGAATAAGGAAATTGAAGAATTGAATTTCATTAGCACACATTTGTATTAGAAAATTCAAACAATAGGCAAAATTTAATAATATAATACTTATATATCTTTATTTTCTCAATCATCTCTTTCATGGAAAATACTTGGAATGTATCTATTTTTTTTTCTGTCTTAGCTTCCACGAGTACGTGTGATTATATAAGCTATATTTTTTTTTCTTTTTGTTAATTGAAACAAATGTCTTATATTAGTAAACTGAAACTGGCAGTTATGGCCATAATAAAGAATTAAAATTAAAAAATTAAATTACTCATTTTTAAACATAAAATTAAGTCAATTTTAAAGTATGAAAAATAAATTTTAAAATTTTAAAAATAAAGAATTTACTCAATAAAACTTGACTGCATATTTGAGTAATAGTTAAAAAAGAAGCAAGCAATAAAATACTTATTCAAATTTGAATTTTTTCTTGATTTTAAGATAAAAGAAACAATTTAACTCCTCACAGAGATTTGTAAAGAAATGAAAACAATATTCACTTTTTCTCACATTTTCTTTCACACTTGAAATTATTTCTTTTTGAACAAGGAAAAAAAGATATTATTTTGCGAATTTGTAAAAAGGTGAATACTTAAGTTAAAAAGAAAAGAAATACATGTTCTTTTTTGAAAACGTGTGGCGGTGTGAAAAAATGTGTACAAGCAAGAGAGAGAGAGAGAGAGCAAAAATCAAAAACAGAGATATTTTGTAGTTGCAAAAAGAAGGAAAAACTCGAAAGTGCGTCATAGATCTCTGCAAGTCTCAAGTCGCGTGTATACATTTACACTTTCAACTCATCACTTTCTCTCCTCTTTGTTTTATTTAATTAATAATAAACCCCATAAATGCTCCATCAAAAAAAATTAAACTGCCAAAAAAAATCATTTCATGTTTATTCGACCACAGTTCAGTAAAATTCTCAGTATGTGTGAATTATTGATTGAATTGCTAACACTAACTTAGTAAAAGTTTTTTGTCTACGCGGGATTTTATTATGATAAATTTCATACAGTTATTATGATCGTTTATTTTATTAGCTGTGAAATCAAATCAACTTGAATGTTTTTTATTGCCACTTATTCAAACTTGTGCAAATTGGATCACATTTTTATCCAAAAAATGATTTATAAATAAAATCAAAAAAATTATGTCTTTGTGGTCAAATGCAATCTGTTTCCTTTCATTTTTTACTTATGAATAAAATTTTTCCTTTTCTCAAGCTGCTACTGCAAAAACTTATGATAATGTGATATAAAAGGGATTTTCTCTGCAATCAACAAAAAATTCTCAATTTCTTGGTCTGCATAAATAATATATCTTCTTTTCTTTATTCAAGTTTATTTGCTTTGAAAATCCAAAGATAAAAAATATTATGAAATTCATTTATTTTTTTTATTTTTTGGAAAAACCTCGATCAATATTTAAGAATAAAATTTTTAGCATTTTGATGCAAATTTATAAAATAAATTTCAATGGAATAAAGAAAACAAATATAATCTAACCATTTTATCCTTAAATTAACATTTTTATTTTTTAAGTCAATAAATATTCTAATAGAAAAGGGTTTTAAAAAAAATTGTCACATTGTCGTCATTATTTTCCATATCGTCATATTTTTTTCTCAAGGAAAACAAAAATTAAAATCTCTTCAGACACTTCTCATTTTTCTCTCTGTATTTCAAGCAATTCTCTTCTCTTCTCAGCTACAATATCGCATAAAAATAGTTCAATGCGAATAATATGATGAGCGAAAAAGTTACTTTTTTGATCTTTTTTAACCGAAGAGAAAATTGAAAAGAATTAAATTCCTCTTTTTTGTATGTGGCGAAAATTCGACGTGTTCAGAAGTCCGCTGTATACGTTTTCAATTTTTTCTCAGTTAGCAGTTAGAAAAAAAGTGGAATATAAAATATATATATAAAGAGTTAATTTAAAAAGAAAAACATAACAAAATGAATTCTCAAAAGTGTAAAAAAAATTTTCTGCAAAATGGAGAATAAATAAATATTAAAAAAATTACAAAAAAGAAAAGAAATCAGAACAAAGAGTGACAAAATATGTACGTGTGAAAAGTATCAAATTTTTTGTAAATCAAGAAGCTTGAGTTAATAAAAACTTTTTTTTGTGCGTGATTTTGCAAGGATTTAAATTAAAATTTTTAAAAGTGTCAAAATCAAAGCTGAAACACATTTAAATTAAAAAAAAATGGTTGGTTTTAGTTAAGTGTTGCAACCTTGTCAAAATATTTATGAGAAATTTATACATTTTTAAATTATTAAAATTTTCAAATACAAAGAAACGCATTAAAAAGTCACATAAGAAGAAAAGTCTATATAGATTTGATTACCTTGAAGAGTGAAAAAGTTGAAATATTCTCATCATGGCAGTTTGAAAGAAAAACATTTCAAAAATATCAATCATATTTTTTTTGTACTTTCTTGTTGTTTTTTCTTCACAAGCCAAACAGCCTTCAACATGAGATAAAAAATTTATTTTTTTTCCTTTTCGTGTTGTCATTCCAATCTTCTCACTTCGCATTATTTTCAATCTATAGACAGTCGAGAATTATGACTTGCGTGCGGAGACACTACACATATTCTCAAATTTCAAACTTGACATTGCTTGCAATAACGACGAAGGATGATGATGATCAAAAGAATATTTTCTAAACTTATTTAGAGAAAAACTCAAAAGAAAATGGACAATATGAAACATTTATTAGGCATTGTATTTTAAAAAATGCTAAAAATAATATTCGCAACTGAAACAGTCTTTCTTTTTATTTTCACATGAGATATTTTTAATTTTTTTCTCTTTCTTTCGCTATGTGGCTGTAAAAATGTCGCGATATTTTCCTCTCTCCTCTTCACTACCTCATATTCACGCGAATAGACGGATGATGATTGTTTTTTCTTTTCTTTCTTGTTGCTCAACAAACTTATTTTTCATTTCACTCACAAACACACTTTCATATGTTGTCTTTATTGCTTTGGGGGAATGAGGAAAAGATTTGAATTCCTTGAAAAAAAAATATTGAACACGAGAATGTTTTTAAGCGGGAGAAACATATTATATTTGATAATTAAAAAGTTACCTTAATGCGTATAAATACTCTCAAGTTTAACATATTTCATTCTATTTTCTATAGAGAGAAATAAATTTTTTGATTTAAAATAAAATTGCGAAATATTAAATGCCAAATTAGTCGATTTTTAAAGACAAATTTTGCAAAAAATAGAGTTACTAATGCTCGTGCATTGAATTTTGTTGAAATTAAATTTATTTCAGTAAATGAAGTAAAGATGAGGAATTACATTCCAATTTAAATTTCTCCCTAAGAGTCCCTAATTAAAATAAATCATATGAGCCGGGACTATTTTCGTTGTAATTAACTACTTATTATTATTTTTAATAAGCATGAGCTTAGATGCTGTAGTAAAAAGTAAATCGAATTAATTGTCTATATGATGAATGATATGTATAGACATTATTACGAAAACAAAGCACTTTTAGGATTTTTCTGGTGACAAGAGAAAGAAAAATGACATGGAAAGTGTCCGTGCGTAGTAGGGGGACACTTAAGCGCATTTTTGTGGCTAGATCAGTGTATGTTAACTAATTACAGAATTACTAAATCATTTGAGAAACAGATTCACACTTTAAAATAATTTGATTAAAATAAATTCAAAATATAGGAGAAATTATATTTATAAAATTTTGATATATGAAAGTACGGCGAGCGTTCTAAATTGATACCTAATTTACTGAATCTTCTGATGATAAACTTTATTGATATCAAAAAACGGTTGAGTAATATTCAAAATATTTGAAGTTCCAATATTTGCCGTTGGTGGCGCTGCAATCGTTTTCACAGCCAACTTCACGTTGTTTACATTTTTCAATTTGGAAATTTAAATTCGTAATTCCTAATTAATCAATCAGTGACAACATTCTAATAAAGATTGCCGCCAGTAACTCGATTGCACAAATCAAACACAACAAACCGGAAGTCTCTAGCTATTGTAGTTGTCGAGATCTCATCCCTCACCCAGCCGTGAGCCAGCCGATCAAAGTGAAACTATAAGCTGCATTGTTGTTCCAAAAATGCGCTAAAAAGGTTTAATATTTGTTCCGTAATTTTTCCAAATGACAAAATTCATTAGTGATTGTGCCAAAATAAATATTCTTTCTGATTTTTCAATTTCAAGTGTTTTTTTAGATATTTAGTTATACTTTTTATTTCTATTCACTTATTATTCGATTCTACGCACATCATCGTTACAATATGTGCATGTCACAAAGACAGCAATGTCCTCAATTTTCTACATTGTAGAAATGACAAATTTGTGCTCAAATATCACGTTCCGCGATACTACAACAGTTTGAGTGAAAATTCATAGCGTGAAATACACTTTTCAAAAAGAACTCTGACAAAGAAAAAAAACTAAAGACTTTTAGTTTTAACTAAAATGAATTTTAATAGAGTTAGATGACATTAAAAATAGTGATTCATAATCCATAACGAAATAGGTAGTCCGGAAGCTTTCAATTAATTATTTTATTCAAAATAAAAAAAGAGTGTGAGACGATGAAGAAGAAACTTTGAAAATGTAAATATGGAAAAACTTTAAATCTCTTGAGCTCAAAAACTTTCCATAACGAAATGAATTTTTTGTTCGTTTCTATAACATCTCATCTGGAAGTTTCAAAAAAGTTTATAAAATATTAGGATTCTGTTGGATTATAAGGCGGTTTTTGAGAAAATCCGCAACCTCAGTTATGATTTGTTGTTAAGGTAATGAGAGGCGCGTGGTTTCGATTAAATTGTTTATTTATAGAAATAAAAAAGCTTGCAGTTTTTAGAGCCAAATTAAAATGACGTAGATGAAAAACTTAAATAACGTGCAATGTTTTATACTTAATTAAATAGCTTCAATCGCCACCTTAGAAAAAAGGATTTTCAATTTTCTATTTATATATCTCAATTGAATCTATTTAAAACTCCACAATCAGCTTTCTAATCGCAAATTGTTAATTCAATAACATTTAGTGTGTGTAAACGCCAAAAGAAGTTTATTCAAACGTCAAAATTTATTAGGCAAGCAAAAAGGTAGAGAGAGAGAGAGAAAGAGTGTGTAAATTCATGAATTGTTTATTTAAAATTGACTCGTGTGGTGAGGGCATTTGAAAGAATCTACTTCAGTACAATATTTGAGAGGTTTCTATATTATTTTCTGGCAACATTCAATATGATTTTTTTTTCTATATAAAATTTAAATTTTGATTAATATTGCCAATAATTTCTTAGAAACCTCACTAGTAAAACATGAGTGAAAAATAGCACTGCTAAGAGTAGGTGAAGATGAGCACACCGTGCAAATGTGCAATAATTTTTTTAATGTTTGTTTCTGTATGAGTAAATATATACATTCTATTTTAAGAAACCTTGCAAAACCGATCAAAAAATATTATTTATAAAATGCAACTAACTGCGCTTCTTGATTTACAAAACAAATATTTGAGACATGAAGTGAAAATACAATATGAACATATTAGTAACACACTCATCACCACACACATTAATTAGAACGGAATTGGATAAAAATATAATTATTTGAGATAAACATGCATGAGACAATTCCCATATAGAAAATAAATAAAAACAAAATGAACTAAATTTGTTCCAAAAAATATCATACATTATAACACAAAAAAAAAATAGAGAGAAAGAGTGAAATTTTGTGAACACAAAACAGAACAAAAAAAAATTTAAAACAAGAGAGGTTTTTCCTTGTCATGTCAAATAGTTTTCATCATCGTTCATTAAATACAATTGACAAGATGATGCACAGTAATATTTTGTTTGATAGGGACGCAGGTTATAATACTGGACGCGATAGCAGCTCAATGCAGCGCAAGAATCGTATTAAACGCATGGAAGAATTGAGTCACTCACTCGATGATGGCCTCAATTCTCCTGAAGAATATAGTAACAAACGTCACAATAATAGTAACACAACAGCGCGAAGAAATGCCATCCAACCATATGATATAGAAGAGGATGAAGATGATTACGGTGATGATGAATTTATGGACGATTATTATTATAATAACAGTAAATCCTCATTTGATGGTAGACCGAGAAGCTACAATGAAAATTATTCAAATTCATACATGTATGACGAATATGATAATTTCTCACGCAATCGCTATAGTCTAAATGAATCTGCGGCGCCGAAAGGGAATCGCTATCAACAATCGCCTGTCTCTCAGCAAAAGTACTCATCACTACGAAAGCCTCAACAATCACCAATGAGTAGCAAACATATTCTATTCAATGACGAAGACGACATTCGTTATGTGAATGATCGCATGAAAAATCAGAAAAAACAACCATCATCTTCGTCGTCGACAACTAATACATTAAAAAAGGATTCAACACAGAGAAAGGAAAAAGAAACTGCTACACGAAAAAAGAATCAGTCGTCATCACAATCACAAGACGATACTGCTGCAAAATTAGAAAAGCCATCATCGCTTCAGGTGATGAAGGCAAAATTGAAAATACATAACATGTCAAATGATGATTCTGTCATCAATATTCGTAGTAGTCCAATGATTAAACCAACTTCATTTCATCGGCATCATTCAGTTGAAGCAAAATTGCCTTCACATCACTCAGATCGTAGCAATATGTCACCGACTATAATGGAAGAAATTGAATTTGAAATACAAGATGTTGAAACAGAAGGTGAAAAAGAATTAGAAGAGGAAGCAAAATGTAATCATGATGAAGACCCCAAATCTGAAATTGTGCTACAAGTAAAAGAAAAAGAAACTAAAAAGAGTGGAAAAGTCAAAGAGAAGGAAAAGAAAAGTGCAGTACCTTCAACGCCAACCACAAAGAAATCACTAAAAGCTCATTTGAGCAATCATAAGAAATTATTTAAAGTACCTGATATTGATCTCAATAATTTGAAGTTTCCCTGCTTTTTTAGCAGTCATAAGAATATTGCGGCATTAAAGAATAAAAAGAATGATGTCACAAGTAAAAGTGCAGAAGCACTCAATATCATTGAAACGGAACCTTTATCATCACCACCAACACCATCGAAATCCACATCAAAATCATCATCTTCCAAAACACCACCTGCTTCTCCGAAAAAACCTCTAAAGGGTGACGAAATTACTAAAAATGAAAAGACGAATGAGAAAATTGAAAAACCAATTGATCAAGAAAAGTTTTTTCCAAAAAATTTTAATAAAGATGGCACGAATCGAGAGAATGTCGAATATTTTACAGATAATGAAAACTTTAGTGACGCGGAATTTGAGGTTTTTATCCCAAACATTCGAATTGATAATTTATTACCTATACAAATATTTTGTAATTAATAATTTAAATTTCTTATTTCTTCTTAGTCACAAGCAATGAAAGTTGTAAGAACAGTTGGACAAGCTTTCGAGGTGTGCCACAAATTATCAATGCAGAAAAAGGAAAATAATGATGAAAATTCGGAGATTGCATCTGATTTGGACCAATCAGACATTCAAAATTTGAGCGATTTTGATGAACCGAAAAAGAGTAAGTTTTAAAATGCATGAAAAATTATGATAAAAATTTTAATTTTCGAATAATTTTTATAGCACTCGATGAAACATCACCAATAATTGACGTTTCACCAAAAATGCAGCGGCCCTCTCAACTAGAAAATCTCTCTACACCATTAAAAACTCTAATTGCACCTGCATCGCCAAATAAAACACTAACGGTTAGTTTTTAATAGAATTTTTGACATTTTTAATAAATTTAGTTTAATCTACAGCCTGCTGATGACGGCAATAAAGAGAATGATCGTGAAATTAATTTACTAAGAGAACAACTTCAGCAACAATCTCAACAAACAAAACAAACACTTGCACAATTGATATTGGTCAGAGAACAGTTATTGACAGAAACGAATGCAAGAATTGAAGCTCAGGTAAAAACTTTTATGCAATGGCTTTAATAATTTTATAATTTACACACTTTTAATCTCACAGGCCCGTACTCAACAATTATTACAACAAAATAGAGAATTGCTCGAACATATAGCATCTCTAAGCGGATTAAATGAAACAGATCGAAGTGGATTAACATCAACCAACATTGGGATAGCACCGCAGGTATGTTGAATGTAAACTTTTAATTGTGTTATTATTATAATTTAAAATGCTTCATAATCCCAACTCTTTTTTTTTTTTTTTTGTTTAAAAATTGGACTTTTTTTATGTTTGCGATTATCAGTTTTGTTGAGGCCATTAAAATGACGGAATGGCTGAAAGCATTTTGTTTTATTTTATTTATGTGTTGACATTTTTATGTTTATTGTGAAAAGCATGTACATATGTGTGTGTTAAATAATAAGAACAGACGCTAAAACATTTCATACGTTGAGAGATTTTACGATAAGGTGAGTTTTAGAGAATTTTTCTTATGTGTGAAAAAAGAGAGAGAAAAACTCCTTTTTTTATTGTTGTTTCAACTGAGCATTCTTATAGGAAATAATTTTATAAAATAAAAATTTTCTTTTTCAGTCTCAACTTCCGCTTTATTTACAAACTCTCTCGCTATTAGGATCAACGTCACCAACATCAAATATTCTCTCGCCAACATCACTTTTACCCCAAAAACCAAATGATCTTCTTCATAACGAAGATATAAAAAATAATAATAATAACAATTCACTCAAACAAAATATAAATGGATTCAATTTTGAGAATCTACAAATGCTTCAGACTATAAGTCAACTTCAAAAGCTTGCAATGCCACAACAGCAGCAGCAGCAACAACAACAACATCAGGATTTATTTCAAATTAATAATGAACTTTTGAATAGATTAAAAAATATAAATTTAGGATATGCAATGCAAACAAATAATGTAACTAGTCCGGTGAGCGCTTCTTTTACACCTAGTCCCACTACAAATTTTCCTTCAGACTCAAATTTCATGTTTACTAATGCTGGTGCACAAAATTTACTAAATAATAATAGTAATAACTTTAATAATTCAAACAATATGAACAATCATCCTCCCATTGGTTCGCTGAATCGAAGTTCATCTACTTATTCCACAATAAGTCCAATTGGCGATAGTTTTGATAGATCTTTGGATAATATAAATAACAACAACATTAATTCAAGCAATGAATCGCCCTTCATTAAGCCACTTTCTCAAGTTGGTTGCGTGCCAACACTTGATAATGAAGGAAAAGTCAAAGTACTGGTACCTATCGAACATTCACCATTTGACATGAGAGCAAGAAGCAGTGAACCATATGATACAAGACAAAATAGTGGCAGTGCAGATGATAAAAATGAATTAGGAGGAAATTTACAGCGACCTCAAAAGCCCGTTCTCACACCAATTCTCAGTCGAGGAGAGAAAAAAAATCATTCAGTAACATTGAAAGTGACAGATGAAGCAGGCAACGTAAATGTCATGAATCAGAGAAAATTGCCAGCACAACCAAGTTTTATAACAAGAAGCACAAGTGAAAAAGTACCAAATCGCAGTCAAGTTAATCGTACAATTTGGACTCGTCATACAACAAAATAACAATTATTTAAACTGATTGCACGCATTATGAGAAGTCCATATAGTCAACTTTGACATTCTACATACCAATAGAAACAAAAATTTAATTTAATTATTATTGCAATCGGAAAAGTTGTTAATTGAAAAATAAAAATTTAAGTCAAATATTTTTATCGTTAATAAAATAAAATAAGATTTAAATAGAGATTAAAACCAAGATTTTAAAATGAAGCATTTTAAATTAAACATTGATTATACAACATTAGACTAATAGTAATTTTATTAAAAAAATCTTTAGATGACGTCTACAGCTAAAGTAGCTAGATGGTTTAATCAACTTCAAGCATATCCTGCTGCATCGCTATCGCGTCCCGAAAGTGGTTTCGTATCGACTTCAGAGTCTCGTGCATCCGAGAAAAATCTAAAGAAGTCGGAAATCGATGATCACGATGGTAAAAATTTATTTCCAATCAACGATGAATTCGCAGACGAATATCTTTTAGTCGAAGGCACTGCGTCTTTATGGAGTAAACTCAGTGTTAAAAAACGAAAAAAACTTTTAGGATTAAAACTTGGAAAAGTAACTACATTTTAAATTCTTTTATTAAGTTTTTCAGTTTTAATATTCTCGGCATTTTTTTTCATTGTCTTAAATTCATTATCAATTTTTAAGAATTTTAATGTAGGTAAAAATGAAAAAAAAAGATTGTACTTACTTTATTCCAAACATCTATGTAATTAAAATAATTAAAACAGCATTTTGAATCGAATAATAAATGCTCATCATTAATACAGTAATAATTTAATATGCCATAAAAAATTAAATTTAAAATAATTTTTACTTTTAGGTATTAAAGCTCTCAATCTTTTATAAAATATAAAAGATTTTTGATTGAGCTTTATGTGTTTTTACTTAAAATTTAATTAAAAGAAATTCTCTTTCTTCAACTCAATCTTTCATACTCTATTTCAAGGGGATGGACACTTAGGCGAAAGGCGAAAAAAACTAATTTAGGCAAAAATAGGCAAAAAATTTTTTTGTCACACGCGACATAAACAAAATTGTTTATTTTCAATAAAAAATTTAATTTTTACAAAATTCTTACTTATTTCATTTTAAAAGACACCATAATTGAAATGCATAGTTTAATAATTATGGCTACATTGTTTAAAACTTGATTAGAAGTTTCTATATTATTTGTTTAAAGTTTTCAAAAATTGTAAATAATTTGTTTCGCAACAAAAAACATGTCACATGTGACAAAAAACAAAAAAAAAGGCAAAAGTAGGCAAAAACAGGCAACCTTTCGCCTAAGTGTCCATCCTCCTGCTCTATTTTTCCTGAGACTGAATTTTATTTCTTGGTAAAAATATCATTTAAACCATGATTTGAAATTGTAAACCCTATAATTATTTTAAAATTTAAATAAAAAGTAATCAAAAGTTTGAATAAAAAGATAAAATTGATAAATAAAAGTATTTGAATTTTCTCTTATTTTAAAGAATATTTTCTAAGCTTTCAGAATAAACTTTTTTCTATAGCTATAAAATTTTATGCAAAGCTATACAACAGTTTTCACTACACTGATTCTCAAACTTTTTCAATTAAAATCTTCTCAAATAAGTATAAATATTATGTCATTATGATCTCATGTATATATATATCATTGTTTAATATTACATATTTAAATAATTACATTAAGTCAAAAATTTCTTGAAAAATTGTTTTTGAAAAATATCTCAAAATTTTTTCCGTTGAGAAAATTTTTGAAAAGAAAGAAAAGTGCACTGAAAAATGTGCAAGCTGAGTTTTATTAAAATCGGTGTACTTAAAAATTCAACAAAATTAATTAAGAATTAAAAATTGTGTTAAAAATAGGTTAATTCTGTATGCTATATTATATTACTCTTAAAGATCTTAGAGGAAAGGTATAGTTATTTGAATCAAATGAAATGATGTAAAGAGAAAGCAGAAAAAGCGAAAAAAAACTTGATAAACTTTTGATTCTATCAAAAAATTAGACGCTCAGAATTTTTTGTTTATTTTGCATTTATAAGAGTCATCTTATAATTCTTTTAGACGATCAAAGTTCATTGCTTATATTTTATTTCTTATGATGACAAAATTTATTAGATCACGTGAATTAGCTGTAAAAAGTAAACAAATCTGTCTGAATCGAATTCGAATCTTTGACATATAAACCTTTTCTTTTCTCTCTTACTTTCCAAAATAAATCTATATCAACTCTCTTTTGCTTCTATCAATTTCTCAGTTCTCATTTAAATTCTGTAGAATGCAGACTAATTCATCAAAAAATAAATTTCAGAAATCAAATCGCATAATGGAGAAAAACGATATTCAAACTGAGACAGAAGATCAAGAAATCGTTCGCAACGATAATGACGTTGAAAATATTTCGCATATTTCAAAAGAATTATTCACAAGATCTCCTCAAAGTGAAAATAGTTTTGTTCAATTTTTCTACAATTTTGTACATGCATTATTTATCGCGTTATCAAAAATCAAATTCGGTCAAATAATGATATCGGCTCTTGACTATTTTATGGTCAAATTTGAAAATACTTTGGATTTTTGCAGTGCTGATTCTTTTGATTTTGCTGATCAAGAGATTATTGATAGACAACAGCAGCTAACAGTTCGTGATCGACCAATGACATGGCTCTTATTTATTCCTACATTGATTTTTCTGCGTATAATATGTTTCACGATGTCAGTTTATTGTATAATTTTTGGAAAAGATGCTATAAGTCCTCTACAAATCAAGTCAAAAATTATTGACTTTCGTCGTTATTATCGTTCAATTCAACATTATGCAGTTGATAAATGGACGGAAAATGAAAAAAAATTTATTGAAGAGCGAAAAAGATCAACTCTCTGGAAATTCTATTATCAAGTTTATGAATATGTATTTATGACTGAGCATGAACACGACGACAATGATGAGAAACCGGTAGATAAAGCTAATGAAGTAAGTTTAAATTTTATTTATTAAATGTTGTTCTAATTTTAATTTTTTTTATTTCAAGCAAAAAAAGCGTAATAGAAATAAGAGATCACTTAATATATCGGATGAAAAAGAGGATTTAAATTCATCTTCATCTTTTTCGAGCAATAGTGATAATGAACTCAATGCAATGGAACTGATTGATAAATATGGTGAATTAAACTCTTCCTGTGATCCTGATTATAAACCAGACATAAATTCAACATTTGATTCATCGATTACTGATGAAGAAACGGAAAAAACTGAATCTCAAAATGAATTAAATGGTAAATACTTTTTCTACTTAATATTTATTTTATTTAGTGATTTTTTTATAGATGATAAATCTAAGGCAACTGTTGAAACTAAATCTGATGCTGCTACTGAAGAAGATATAAAACATAATGAAATTGAAGATAAAAGTAATGATTTTATTTCCTTGTCACCTGAACAAATGAGTAGACTTCAAACAGAAATAATCACAAAAATCCTTAACTATCTTAAAGAAAATCCAAATTTTGCATCCAATACTAACAACAACACTCCCGAAATTTTTTATTCACCTATCGGTGAGCTATATATAGCTTTCATTTTTATGCATGTATTTTTTTTTTTATATATTTTATTACAAAAAATTTCTTGTTTTTCAGACTCGCCAAATGGAAATGTCGAATGTTCTGCTAATCATCAGGGAGCCTAAAATATAATCTTAGTTCATTTGATATTTTGCGCATTCAATTTTAGTTTCATAATTTTATTTACTCTGATTGTGTTTCTCCAGCAATGACATTTAAATTGTCAGCTGTTATTATTCTTATCATTTATTTTGAATTAAGAAATTTGTGAATATAATCAATTTCTACTCTATTATACAATTATACAATAATATTGCCTTTAAAGAAATTTCTATAAATAAATTTGTGTGGAACAAATCAGTTTTGCTTTCCTTTTTTTACTGTAATTTTCAAGTTTGAATCTAATTGGTATATTTTATTATATTTTAAAAATAAAATATGGTTCTTTAAATAATTCTCTTTCTCTATAACTATAACGTAAAAATAAATCATATGAATGACAAGATAAACTCAATAACACAACTACATGACAAATGTAATTGATCAAAATTGTCAGTTGTTCATGTATCAAATAAAATAAAATTGAGAGCAAAATATCAAGTGCACTGAAAAAATGAGAGAATAACGTTTCAAAGTATATAATTAATTATTACCAAATTAAACACTCGGTATCACCAAATGCCATTCATTTTATACATATTCGTTGATTATAGTGAAAAATTGAACGAGTGTTTTGCTTCATTTTAAAAAGGTTTTTAGTACAGTTTTACAATTTAACTTGATAGGTATAGCAAAAAACAGTTTTTCAGTTTTATTGAAATTCACTTTTATCATGGTGAAAGAATAATTTATGTATAATGTGGAATAAAAAAATTCATTGCGCACCCGTATACAAAAGAATTGAAAAAATATAGTGGTGAATTATAAGAAGAAGAAAATACATCGCATGTTGAAGTTAAAATTTATCAACAAATAATACTTGTTATCATATCACATGTTATTGTTTTGTTTTCTCAAATTCTCTCTCACATGAGTTTTTTCTCTGAAAATTTTTGCCGCTCGGAGAAATGAAAAGTCATGTGGTGAGCAAAAATTCTTTGCGCTTGCTCAATAAATTCCCCGTTTTCAATTTTGATCTTTCTATGAATGAATTATGATTGCATGGTTCGAAAAGCTTTTTGAATCTTTCTTAAAAACAGAAAAAATCAGAGGTCAATAATTATACTAATTATAGAGCTTGATTTTCAAGGCAATAAAAAATCAAGATTTTAGCACAGAGATGAAGTTTAAGCAAATTTTCATTAATAAAGTTCTATTTAATTCTAAAAAGCCGGTTTACAAAACAATAAAAAAGTTTGTACAGCTCTGTTCCACTTCCACAACATTCTCTCACAAATTCCTTGCGCATTGTGTAGTAAGAGTTGAAACGTCAATGATACAAGATGTGATTCTGTTCTGTTTGAAAAAATTTCATTTTTTGTATGTAAAGAGAGAAGCTAAAATTTGTTAAAAGTTTGTAAAAAGTTTGAGTTTAGCTTCTCTGAAAAAAATAGAAATAATTTAAAAAATCTAAAATGGATATCAATGCATCGTGATTTCATCAAATAAGTGTAATACTACTATTTTCTATTTATGTCAAAAAAAAAAGAAAAATTTTGGAGAAAAATCGATACTAAAGCTCAGTGGTAATGGCAAAGAAAAGAGGAAGAGAATGAACAAAAAAAAAGAGAAAAAAATCCCAAAAGTGATAACAAAAAAAGCAAATGAAAAACATTTGAGGCTTTTTATGAATGGTTTTACGTGTTCAATCAAAGACAAGAACTGTGTGTTAAAAACAAGTTTAATCGAGCACTCAAATAAATGGATTATTTTTTGTTATCCACAATTGTATCGAGATTTCTGAATGTCACAAAAATTATCCTCAAAATATTGAAGTGAAAGTTTTTGTTGATAAAAATTGAATCAGACGCTATTGAGTAGTGGTGTATTTGAAAATGACAAATTGTTTTATTATCCGTGAACTATAAATAACCCTGTGTATATGCTTATACTAAAGTCCAATGACACTTGGAATAGAACGAGAAAAATCTCAGCTAACATGTGCTATCTCATTATTGCATCATTGTATTTCTTTTTTTGAAAAATCTATTATTTATACAAACCAATCGATCTAACTCATTCACATTTTAAAGGATGATTTGCGAAATTTGATTTTTCTCTCTTTTTCCACTTCACTATGGGGTAGCAAATAAAATTATTGAAAGTAAAACATTTTTATTTTTTCAAAAAGGATCCAAATTTATTCAATTATAAATAAATTTTAAAGTTAATTTAGGATATAACTTATTTTTTACTCTATCAATTAACTATGATGAGCATGAAAGATATTGATTCTTCTCTAGATAGAGATTTAAAAATTTAATTTTTTTCATTCATTTATGAATGCAAAGGATGTCGTAAAATAATGATTAATTTATTTTGCTCTTTTCAGTATCAAGCTTTTAAAAAACGGTCCTTTTTCTTTGGTGATATTTTCTGTATATTGTACGTGCAATATGTCTTTTGTAATCCTCTTTTCTTCATTCATTTTCTCTCTTGTGTGAACAGTAACAGGATAAAACTTAAAAAAAGGATCTTAAATGATGCTTTCCATTTTCTAAATGACTTATACAAATCACATATTATCCATTTATACGATTAAAATTATTTCAATTTTAAATACAAGTTTGAGAACAATTTTAGATATTCTATTTGTACTTTAAAGGTATTTTCAGTACAAATAATTGTACACACCTTGAGACTGAATTTGCTTTGAGTATTTCATACTTATAGGTTAAAGATCGAAATTTTAAAAATGTAATACATCATTTCGTCTAAAAATCATGAAGAAAAGGACTTTTTTTCATGCAACTGAATTTTTCGTTAATAAATGCAATGTGACTTATTGCTGACAAATTCTATTAAGTCAATATTTCAATAATGAGGAATCTATTAAATTATTCTTAGTCTTGTCAAGCAGTAATTTCAATTGAAGTGCAGTGATCAAATTATTAAGACGCTACCGTCTTCCTTCGAATATAAAAACAGGTTCTTCTATTCAAATAAAAGAACCATTGCTCAGTTTTTGTTTTGATTTAGTATGGAAAAAAGAACGTTAAACTTTTTCAATTCACGAAATTTGAATAGAAGGACCGGTCCTTATATTCGAGGGAAGAGGGTAGGTTGACTAAATAGTGTACTATATAATATTTAATTAAATCATAAAAAAAACAATACTATTATTGTGATAACACTGAAATATATCACTAAAGGATAAATAAATACAAGAGCGATGTTCACTTGAGAACGTGTAATGAAGAACTAACTTTTATTTTAGGGTTAAACAACTTAACAATAATATTCAAATCTATAAATGACCGATACAGAATAGTCTGTGTGTCACCACAATTATATTTGTAGATTTTCTTGTTAAAAGAATTGTTATTGATTAACAATTTAAATGGCGCCTAAATTCCATGCTTGTTGCAATATGAAATTGTCTGTCTAGTGTACTTTTTTAATGGCAAGCATCATTATGAAAATACAAAAACAAAAGATTGGTTTAGAGTTCAAGAAAATTATTCTTTATTTCATTATTCAAATTTCGTTTTGACTTTACTTTCTTTTGACACAGTCAAATATTCAATTTTCTCAGAATCTTGAATTGTAATTGGTTTGTCTTCTTTGGTTTCTTCCGATTTATCTAAAAGGTTTTCATAAATTTTATTAAATGATGCAATCTTTTTTTCACGATGTGCAATATCTATTCGATTTTGTTCTCTGACTAAATAATACACATCAATTTGATTGTTTTTGATAAAGTACTTTAAATTTTGTGAATCTGTAAATAAATTTTATTATATTCAATTAAAGAAAGTGCATTTTTATGCCTAAAACAATTTTCTTACAAAATCCAATAGAAGACATTTTGGCCAATTATGATTTTCAAGGAAAAAATTGTCTTAAAAAATTTAAGCGTATTTTTGGAAATCAACAATTGTTATTCATATATAAATATATATGAATACTTAAAAGTAATATTATTTTTGATATCCTATCGATTTTGTTTCGCTCGTGCTAAATATTTATTTATACCATTTTTATACTTGCTTCATTAAGTGTGTGTTGCTTTTATCGTTTTATTTACACACACACACTATAAATTTTTAAACGATTTTGCTTCCTACATCCCTCAATTTATGTATGTATCGACTAGAAAAGCTTGTAATAAAACTAAATACCTAATGTCTGGCGTCAAAATGTTTATAAAAAGTGCGTGATATATTATACATGTATTCGATTAATTTTATTCCACACATGTACATGTGTCATAACTTGGTCAAGCAAATAGTCTATTTTATTGACTTTTCTTAGAAAGATGAAATCAAGTTTTGACTCTTGTAAAAATATACACTATCATATCATATAGGTCAATAAAATACCTTTTTATTCTATTTTCCAATATTCTCCTTCTACTTAAAATTAAATCTACCTACATAGTGTCAAAGAACATACATTTCACAGTGGGGCGAAAATGTGAAAATCGGGATAAAAATCATTTTATTCTTTTATTTGGTGTATTTTGGTTAGAGTAATATAGGAAAAATCCAGGCAAGGACACTGAAAGATCTTTTCGATTTTTTAGGGCTCAAAAACCTGTTTTTTGGTCAATTTTTGACATAAATGTGCCCAAAAATCATCTAGAATTAATTTTTAAAAATCTAACTTTTACACCATTAAAAAGCTTGTTTCAAGACCTTTTCAACGATACATTATACTTACATATTTGCTTTATGTATTTGAGCAAGCGAGCCAAAAGACGAACACCACCTCTCTGTCATCACAGTTTTTTGGCTCTAAAACTTAAAATATCCATTGGAAAATTACATTTTTACACTAATTTGAAAGAATTTAACAATATTTATGCTAAAAATATAAATTTAGATGTGAGAAATTTATTTGAAGCCGTTTAGGCCTGGAATACAAATTCAATTTGCCCAGGCAGATTTATGCATAAAATGATAATATTTTTTATCAAATATTTAATAAACAACTGCCACTTTTCAAAAAGAAGTGCCACTCTGAAATATTTTTGACATAACATGTCAAAAAATCCAAAATTTTTGCAATTTTTCAAAATTTTCACACTCTTTGACCATAACTTTTGCAAATCTCAACCAATTTGCATCAAACTTGCTTTGAAATATTGGTGTGTTCACTTTAAAACCGGACACTTTTAGGAACCTCATTTAAACCATTCTTTCTCTAAAACTACTACTGTATTTGACAAACGGTGAAAAACATGTTATAGCTAGAGCTTATAAGCAGTTTTTTAGATAGTTTTGATTACAATTGATGTTTGTTTAATATCCTCAAACAATCTCCAAATACATGTTGAAAATATTTTTTTTTGGACAGAAAATTTAAAATGATTTTTAGTCATGAAAGAACATTGACAAAAAATATCGCATGCTCTCTAAATTAAGTTTACTTCATGTACTTTTAAAATCTAAAACCACAATTTAAATATCGTCTGTAGTTTGAGAATAATATGCGTACAAAAATATGACCAAAAATATCTTGACTTTTACAAAAACCTTCATATTTCGTAAATAACTTGATCATTCAAAATAATTCATACACCATTCGATTTGTCTTTAAATGTACTAAATAATTATGTATGATAAATGTTTTTTGGCGAATCTATCATTTTCCGTATCTATCATACATAATTATTTAGTACATTTAAAGACAAATCGAATGGTGTATGAATTATTTTGAATGATCAAGTATTTTACGAAATATGAAGGTTTTTGTAAAAGTCAAGATATTTTTGGTCATATTTTTGTATGCTTATTATTCTCAAACTAAAGACGATATTTAAATTGTGGTTTTAGATTTTAAAAGTACATGAAGTAAACTTAATTTAGAGAGCATGCGATATTTTGTGTCAATGTTCTTTCATGACTAAAAGTCTTTTTAAAGTTTTGTGTTTAAAAATAAAATTTTCAAAATGTATTTGGAGATTGGTTAAGGATATTATATAAACATCAATTGTAATCAAAACTATCTAAAAAACTGCTTATAAGCTCTAGCTATAACATGTTTTTCACCGTTTGTCAAATACAGTAGTAGTTTTAGAGAAAGAATGGTTTAAATGAGGTTCCTAAAAGTGTCCGGTTTTAAAGTGAACACACCAATATTTCAAAGCAAGTTTGATGCAAATTGGTTGAGATTTGCAAAAGTTATGGTCAAAAGAGTGTGAAAATTTTGAAAAATTGCAAAAATTTTAGGATTTTTTGACATGTTATGTCAAAAATATTTCAGAGTGGCACTTCTTTTTGAAAAGTGGCAGTTGTTTATTAAATATTTGATAAAATATTATCATTTTATGCATAAATCTGCCTGGGCAAATTGAATTTGAGCTGGGCAAACCAATTTAAACATGAATAAAATGTCAATTTTTCATGAATTTTCACATTATTCCAGGCCTAAACGGCTTCAAATAAATTTCTCACATCTAAATTTATATTTTTAGCATAAATATTGTTAAATTCTTTCAAACTAGTGTAAAAATGTAATTTTCCAATGGATATTTTGAGTTTTAGAGCCAAAAAACTGTGATGACAGAGAGGTGGTGTTCGTCTTTTTGCTCGCTTGCTCAAATACATAAAGCAAATATGTAAGTATAATGTATCGTTGAAAAGGTCTTGAAACAAGCTTCTTAATGGTGTAAAAGTTAGATTTTTAAAAATTAATTCTAGATGATTTTTGGGCACATTTATGTCAAAAATTGACCAAAAAACAGGTTTTTGAGCCCTAAAAAGTCGAAATTTTCGAAAATAATTTTTTTACTATTTTTCCCATGTTACTCTAGCCAAAGTACACCAACTAAAAGAATAAAATGATTTTTATCCCGATTTTCACATTTTCGCCCCACTGTGCATTTTAAGATAAAAAATCAACAAAAATAATAATAATTAACATATACAACCATATATGTAGGTTGCTACATATGATAGTTCTAAAATAATGTGAATATATGGTGTTTGATGAATTCAAACATTTAAAAAAGAACTCAAAAAAATATGTTGAATTGAGTTCAAATAGAGAAAAAAATAATGATGGATAAATAATTTTTTTAAAAGGTTAAAATATAAAAATAAGCATTCTTGAGCGTGCTGTATCATTTATAAAATAATTTAAACAAAAATTTTTATATTTGGTATATAATTTTGTATAACAAAGAATTTTTATATTTTACATGTTTAGTGATAAAACAAGCAAAGAGGAAAAAGAAATGGAAATAAGAATGAATGTGAAATAAAGAATAAGAAACAATTATAATGTCCAGGATACATGTCAAGAAAATGTAGTGTTGTGTATAATGATAGAAGAGAGGGCATCAATACTATAATCTATCCTCACACATATAGCAACTATCAGCATAAACATTTAAAAATAGATTTATCTATCCACCTGTTGACTTTGATATGGCAGAAAGCTCATCATCACTTAATCAATCATCAACCAGTAAGTTTATTTTCTTTATATCTCATTTTTATTTGTTTCGGAAATATTTGTGAATAAATTAATTGACATCAGATTCAAATTAAGATTTTGCAAAAATGATATCAAGATGATAATCGCTTCTATTTTTACAAAATTAATTATTTTAATTACTTTTTCCTAAAATTGAGAATCTTATTTATGCATAAACCTAAAAATTTTATTACTTGTTTATTTTTGATCTTTTAAACTATGATGATTAAAGTAAAATTTTTGGTAACAATTTCCATAAACATCATCTATCTAGTATCATATTTGATATTTTTACCTGCCCTCAAACCTCAAAATTGAAAATAATGGAGAACAAAAATTTGAGTTTTCAAAGGTGTCTAAAAGGTTGTTTTATTAAATTTGAATAAACTTCCTTTTCACTTCAATCTGTCATAATATTTTTGAAAGCAGAAAGTTTTATTTTGTTTTAGAAACCATAGATACTCGTACATACATTAAAGTTAAAGTTGAGATGATTTAAATGAAAAATGGCAAAAATGAAGAGAGTGAAATTAGGATATAAGTAGCTTAAGCTATTAAAGCTAATATCAATATCTTAACATTTAAATGGCTTCTTTATGATTATAATTTCTATGACATTAAGGTATATAAAAATGATGAATAAATAAAATCAGATTATCGTATAATATGAAACATTATTTTCTATATTCTATGCTTCAACTGACTTCTATTAATATATAAATGCTATAAACACAATTTATTAATCTTTTACCTTCAGTCACATGTGGTGACACAAAAAAGTATAATGAAAATCAAGAAGAAAGATGAAATTTAATCAAACTTTTCTACTTTGCTCTCTTTCTACATATCTCTTATAAGAAAAAAAACATCTCAGAAAAACTTGCAAGTTTCCATTTTGTCGTTTCTTTCTCATTTGTATGTGCTTAAGTGCACGAATGTCATATCTTATAGAATGAGTCATTTTTAAGAGATAAAACAAGCCTTCAATAAAAAGATGATATAACAATCACTTTAAGCTTCTTCAAAATGACTTTGTTCTATATGATTCATTGGAGAATTTATGCTTCAATTACATCGTTGAATAAATTGTGTGCTAGAGGGTATATATGTAATCTGTTGCATTTATCAATTGTGTATTGACGCTAGTAGTGGAAAAATTTAATGATTCAAATCGATATTAAATATATATTTTCAATACTTGTTAAAAATTCATTACAGAAAAAGGAAAATTAAGTTTAGAATCACGTTGTTCTTCACTAAGAAAACATTTAAGTAAATCAGCATCTGAATTGAGTTGCAAAGAATGTACAGGAAGCACAACAAGCGACACAGCTATCACACCATTTCCATCTCCTCAACGTACAAAAAGTGCTGCCAATCCAAATGTAACAACTGTTCTTCAACGCACATCAGGATTTTTGAGTACATTAAAGGTATCTTTTTCATATCGAAATAAATTTTTCAATCCGTAATGAGAATTTTACATACTAGAATCGATGGGCGAGAGGACGTAGTAAAGAACGTGGTAGAAAATCACCTGGTTCTGCAAATTTAATTGATGATGATAGAGAAAACAGTGATTATGCAGCAGATAATAGCAGTGACCATAGCAGTTCAGCAACGCCATTTGAATCACCACGTCATCGTGCAGCAACTTTAACAGATTCTCCATTAGCTAGACCAAGAAACAACGAAAATTTTTACAATAATAACAAACCTTATTCCTCCACAACTGCTAAAATCGAATGTGAACCATCAACGAGTGGTTATAATCCCAATCAACAATCAGCATATGATGTGATAAATGTAAGAATTAAAAACGTGATTCTTGTAGTAATGTGTGCATTGATTTAATTTCTTTTTCTTTATAAAGAACGATGATACACAAAGAAGACGCGAGGCGAATTTAAGACAACATTCATTTTTCCAATTAAAAGTGCATTTAATTTGTGGTCGAAATCTTGTAGCTATGGATAAAAGTGGCACTAGTGATCCATATGTTAAGTTTAAATTAGGCAGTCGTTTATTATATAAAACAAAGACTGTGCACAAGGATTTAAATCCAACATTCGATGAAATGTTTACAGTTCCTATCGAAGATCCATTTCAGCCGATTAATATAAAAGTTTTTGATTATGACTGGGGTCTACAAGATGATTTTATGGGGGCAACTAAACTTATGTTAACACAATTAGAGCTCAATCAACCAGAAGAAATTTACCTTAAATTAACTGATCCTGCCCGTCCTTTGAAAGATTTGGGCGATATTAAGTTGGTTGTTACACTTTTACCAAAAACACAAGAAGATAAAGAACAGGTAACAAATTTGAACAAATACCATACAACTTGAGAGAGAAGCATGTAATATTGATATTGGCATGATAAGGATTTCCTTTTTGCTGTAGATTTTCCCTCGATGCGCTATGAAATCATACAAGAATAAGAATTTTTAGATATTTTAAATTGGAATTTTTTATCAAATTCGTTCTTGATTCTTAGATATTTGTAAAGACAACATTTTTTTAAAATTTTTTTGTCTAATTTCAAATAAATCTTGCACATTTATTCATTTGCACGTCTTTAACACAACTCGTGCATATTTGATATGATTTTACTTAGTCTTTGTACCCATGCAAATTTAAATTTTTTTATTGAATCGAGCATTCAAATTAAGATATTTTTGTATGACATGCACGATAAAGGATTTCTCATAAAAAACGCGTAATTTATTTGATATGAAAAGGGAATGAAAAAAGGAAGGTAGAATAAATTATGATCGTTTCGACAACAACATCCCATATGTGATATGTACGCAATGAAGTAAAAACAAACATCCTGAGCATTAAAAAGTTACTCGTTTAATGTAAAGAGTTGTATACATGCATAAAACAAGGCGGTTTGGCATTCAACAAGGTTCAACTGACTCGAAAGTTGACAGTGAACACGGAAGAATGAAAAAAAATACTCTTCATAAAATAAATACTTGTGTAGAATCAACTGCAAGTCACGAACAGCCCATGAGCTTGACTATTGACCTCATTCTTAATGTATCATAGAGTACGAGTAGTTCTATTGATTTTTTTCATTTCTTCTTAGAAAATGCTCAGAAGTTCTGACTGTCAAAACATATTTTCAACTAAAATTCAAGAATGAAAAATATTGATTTTTAATAGCAAAAGCAAAATAACATTTTCATTTCCTTTACGGTTTCGCTGATCACATTAAAGCAATTTATTTAATTAATATGAATAAGAATTAGAAAGAGAACACATATAAACTTCTATTTTAAAATAAAACGTATTTTTCGAAGATATAATAAAAATCAATATCGATTCACACTTGATAAATGACAAGTGTTGATGCATTTCAACGATTCTTATTCAATAGATACGTACTGATGATACTTCAATTTAGTCATAATTGAATAAATTTCATTTGTCACAATTTTACAATCATTTTTGATAGTTTGACAGCGAAACATTTAATTTTTTTTTTAAATTGTGAAGTGCAAAATAAAATGCAATCAATTATTAAACTTTTAAACAAAAAATTAGACAAGACATTTGCTTGTTTGTAAAATTTCGTGAAATAAATTTATTTTTTATCACATAAATGGTTGATGTATATAAAAAAGGAAACATAAAAGTTCTCTGGTACAACTATTTTATTAATAAAAACTGTTTTAATTCCGTATGGATTGTTTTACATGACCATATAATATCCCTTTATCTAAGGGAATACGAAATAATCTAGGATGAAAAATGATGATGACCTATTTAACTTTATGGCTGATGTTTCAAAGTCGAACTTTTTCTCATTTATTTATTTATTGCGACACATTAATATTTTGAGAACGAGAGAATCCTCTAATGTGTTCTCATATGTTTTGTTCACATACTTCAAGGCCACGCTCTCAAACAAACATTTTATTTTGTTAGAAAAAAATTGGCGTGCATGCAGAACTGAGATTGTGTTTGAGAAGAGAAAAAAAAATTATACATACACAAATAACAGTTGCTTTAAAAGCCCCAATTTCAATGAATTGAATTTAAGTATAAGTTAGTATTTGTAATAATTACCACATATAGATGAATTCATTGCTTTAGTGCTCACAATTCTCACTATCTTAAAGTTTTTATTATATTTACTCTTTCGACAGCAGTTTGTGTTAGAGCATATAATCAGAAACATCGCGGCATTTGTTTTGTTCGAGACAGAAAAATAAGTTTATTGGAAAATTTTTAAAGAGATTTTCGAATGAATCTTGAAAAGCTTGAAAAGTACAGTGAGAAATTAGATAATATTAATGAAAAAATCAAACAACTAGCGCATGAACCTGAGAAAATCTACAACAAAGTAAAACTTGCTTCTTTTTCTTTTCTTTTGATTTTTTCTTCAGCAAGGTTCTTATTCATACTTTCAGTACTTTCAACGCAATCCAAAGCTTGCAGATGCTTCACGGCGTCTTAAATCTCAAATATGGAGCTCAGTTGTGACGATATTGCTTGTTGAAGCAAAAGGCCTGCCAGCAACTGATAACTTAGAAGAACCGTTTGTGAAATTTCGGTGAGTAATTGAACATGACCTCGACTTAATTTTATTTATACGCACTTACTTACTCTCATATTGATTCACACACCATCAACAACAGTCTCGGCAATGAAAAATATAAAAGTAAAACTTCGCCTCGTGCTAAATGGTTAGAACAGTTCGATTTACATCTTTTCGATGAGGATCAAATGCTTGAGGTTATCGTATGTACAAAGAGTGCAAATTTAGGGAAATGCTTAATCGACTTAAGAAGTCTTCCAAGAGAAGAAACTCACAAATTATGGAATAAATTTGAAGACTGTATAGGCGAAATCTTTTTGCTACTTACTATTAGTGGCACAACTGCGTCAGAAACAATCAGCGATTTAACTACTTACCGTGAAGATGAAAATGAACGAAGAGGTCTTACGAAAAAATACGTGAGTGATGTTTGGTCATTTGTAAATGAATTTTTCTTTCAAAATAAATGTTTTTAATGAAGGCATTACATCGATTCTATCAAAACTTGAGAGACGTGGGTCATTTGACAGTTCGTGTTTATGGTGCAACAGGATTGGCATCTGCAGATATTGGTGGAAAATCAGATCCTTTTTGTGTTTTAGAATTAGTCAATAGTCGTTTACAAACTCAGACAGAATACAAAACTCTCACACCGAATTGGAATAAAATTTTCACATTGTAAGCTTTTAATTTTTATTTAATGAATGTGACTGAAATACTGATTTTTTCACACTCTCTCTCTCGTCATAGCAACGTTAAAGATATGACATCAGTGCTAGACATAACAGTATTTGATGAAGATAGGGATCATAAAGTTGAATTTTTAGGACGAGTCGTCATACCTTTGCTTCGCATTCGAAATGGTGAAAAACGATGGTACGCGTTAAAAGATAAAAATTTGACGACAAGGGCTAAAGGACTATCGCCCCAAATACAATTAGAAATGACTGTAGTATGGAACCCAATTAAAGCAGGTAAAATTAACTTAATTTCTATTTGACATTTTAAATTGAATATTAAAATTTTTTTAAAGCTATACGTGTATTAGAACCAAAAGAAGAAAAACTTGTGCAACAAGAAGCAAAATTCAAACGACAACTCTTTCTACGAAATGTAACACGTCTGAAAGAACTAATTATGTTTTTCATTGATGTAGGACAATTTATACAGTAAGTTTAACATATATGTTTGTACCTACATTAATTAACTTTTTAAAAAAAATTAAAGGAGCTGCTTTGAATGGGAATCACCGATAAGATCATTCTTTGCTCTCATTGTTTGGGTTTGTGCTTGCATTTGGGCTGATATTTCTACAATTCCAGCTATAGCTTTACTTTATCTTCTTAAGTAATTAAGCATAATCATAATTACTTTATGCAATCATTAAAAATTCTTTTTTGCATAGAAATTGGTTTGTAAGGTGGATAACAGGCACTTCTGTGCAGACAATTAATGATGAACTTGACCTAGGTAGTGACGATGAAGGCGATGATGATGATAAGAAAGATGAAGAGAAAAAGACAATTAAAGAAAGATTACAAGCTATTCAAGAAGTTTCGCAAACTGTTCAAAATACTATTGGCTTTTTAGCTTCATTAGGTGAAAGTATTAAAAAGTAAGTTAGTAAAAGAAAAGTTAATTATGTTGCTAATTTGTCCCTTTTACTTGACTCTTTTTTATTCAATAGCACATTTAATTTTTCCGTCCCAGAATTAAGTTTGCTTGCCGCATTATTGCTTTTTGGCGTGATGATTGCACTTCACTTTATTCCAATTCGAATATTGTTGCTTGCGTGGGGAATTATTAAATTTTCAAAGCGAATCATCAGACCGCATGCCGTCACTAATAATGAAGTCCTTGATTTCCTTTCACGAGTTCCTGATGACGAGGAATTGGTAATAAAAAAATTCTAGCATTAATTTACGCACGAACAACTTTTTATGCATTTTTAATTAATTATGAATAAGGCACAAAGAGCAAGTGCCTGCCATAAGCATGATAATTTCACTTATGAAGTTATTTAAATTCTTCTCTTTCTCGCACACAGATTCAATTTCGTGAGTTATCACTGCAAAGTAGCACAGAGCAACAACGACGTGATGCACGAACAAGAAAGAAGCAATCATAGAACCATGTCATTTACATTTTGCTTAAAATTATCACCAAAAAATATAAATTTTTTCATCAACTATCGAAGAATTCATCAGGTTTATGCATATGCATGTTTTTTTCTTCTTATTAATAGTCGTCAATTCGTCTTCTTCTTTATGCGTAATAAAATTTAAATGATTTAAAGCTTTTTTGGTGTTTTTTGTGGAATGACTGAATAATTACACGCATGTTTAAATTATTACGCATTTTAAAATTTGTTATTATCTCTCTGAATGTGATTTTGATAGGATAAAAAGCTTTTTTAATACAAATTAAAAATATTTTAACACGAAAGGAAGTCTAAATGAAATTTTTCCGCTGTTTTATCTTTCGTTTCCTATCTTATAACGCTTCCAAAAAACAGACTTACTTATTAAATAATTCCTCTCCTTCAATTATGTATGTACATAGGATAGCAAGCTTAAAAAGAGAATTTTAAGAAGAAAAATTTTAAAAAGTGAACGAAAATTCCAAAAAACCTAAAACAAACAAATTTAATGGTCTTTATGATGAAAAGATAAATACAAAGATTAACATTTAACATTCCTTGCTTTATTAGTGTTAATTACAATTCAGTGCTTTTTAGCTATTAAGACACGAGTATAAAAATGGTTCATTTAATTTTTAAAGTTTTGTCAACACATTATAATCAAAATCAAATCATAGAAAAAGAAGAAAGCATTTAGATTAATACATTAAATAATTAAACATCATTTTTTTACGGAATTTTTTTCTTAAGTAACTTGAAAAGTTTCAAAAAAGATAAGCCTAAAAATCTCCACACGTCCATTAATTGATTGAAAATATTGATTCAATTTAATTTTCCCCTGTGGCTATAAATCAACTTTAAAGCTAAGCACACCAAATTTTGAATGCATTCAATCTAGAGCAGATTAAAGAAATTAAATTTGAACGCAAACTGTGCCCTTGAAATACATTCAAATTGTACAAAATTAAAATTTGCACAGATTAAATTTTATTAGAGTGATAGTTGAAAGTTTTTTTGTCAAATGAGATATGAAAAATTAAAATAATTTATTTCATTAATTAACTCTTTTATGTGTGATTATTTTGATTCTTCATGCGAGCAAAGAATGCTTTATGAGTGATGGTCAAAATCTAGATAGATAATGAAATTAAGTGCAACTTATGACGATGATGATGATAGTCAATTTATAAAACAAAAAACGAAGAATATTAATGAACTCTTTTTATTTTACGATAAGTTTTCTAATTTCTTTTGAGTTAATAAACTAATCAATGATGCATAACAGTTTACATATCTTTTAAAGTGTCCAATAATTCTATCCATAAAGTTACATCTCTCATACACATGAAAAAATATCATAGAATACGCATGAAAAATAAAAAAACCCTTTTGGCCATACATAAATTTACAAAAGACGAAAAGACACAATAATTTTCCGGTAGAGTTAACCAAACAGAAATATTCAAAGATTTATAAACCAAGAAATATGAAATTGTTATCAAGTTCAATAATATTAACATTTTTTCCAATATGATTGATGCTTTTTCCCAGAAAATATTCATGCATACATATAAAGTCATGATTTTTTACAATTTTTTTTACAACCAATGAAAGGTAAAGGCTATAAGACTTGGCATAAGTCCAATAATGATTTCAGACATTCGATATATTTCTAGAAAAAAATTTTTTGTTTGAAAAATTTACAATAGCACATGAGAACTTCTCATTAAACTACTTAATTAAACAAATAATTAATGATGACAGAAAAGTCAAAATAAACAAGAAGGAAAAATATAATAAAGTCTTTTCATTCAATTTAATTATATAGATTTTTTGGCTTTGATATTTTTTCATCTATTTCATTTCATCAATAATTTGTAATGATGAAAGCACAAAATAAATTTAAGTTTTAAATTTATTACCTTGCATTTCTAAGCCAAAATTGAAATTTATTTCTATTTTCACTTGATTTTTTATGTATAAATTTCAATGGTTCAACTTCATGTAATAACCCGTAATAACATAAAAAGACCATTTTCAAATTGATCCGATATAAAGCTCCTTAACCCAACGAAATGGCTTGAAGTTTTTACCTTCATGAACTCAATAACACAATATTTGAAAGTGTTGTCATAAAATATCATATAAAAGGATTCAGAAAATTTTACATTGATAAAGGGCGTGATGGTGGTGCATGAATTTGAATATTGAGGTTTACAAAATTTTATTCATATTAGAACTTTCTTTATGAATTGATAAGTTTCTTAAAAATGATATTTTTTATAGTTGTTTGCTATTTGGTTGTGATTGAGTGAGTTCTATCATTGATAGATAAGAAAAAGAGCGAAAAAAAATATAAAAGTTTATTTAAACTGTTGGATTTAAAAAATTGTTATACATGAGTAGGGCTTAATTAAGAAAAAATTCTGAAATAAATCTTTAATTGAATTTTTAATCTTGACATTTTTATTTAATCATTTGAGCCATATATTGTAGTTAGGAAATTTTTTTAAAAGTCGTTATAATAAAAGTTGTTGATCATCTTTTAAAATGAAAGAAAAAAAAATATTTTAACAAAATTAAAAAGTTTTTAAAAATTAGATCAATTAAAATTTCACACAAACTTAATTTTCGTACTCTTTTTTATTGCTTCATAAAAATAACAAGACTATTGGAAATTTTTTTCTATAGATTTTTATTGCTGAAAATTTCATTTCGATGAAAAGAGAAGAAGTAAATAAAGAGTTTTTAGCGCTCTGTTTGCTTTCTTTCCATTCATTCATCCATCTAAACTACGTGGAAAGAAATCTTATATCTTATCGCAAAAAGCGACTTTTAAACGAATCAGCAGCATTACCAGAGCATAACTTGCATATACATATACTTACTTACGCATACACATTATTGAACTAAGCATCAAATAGATGCTCATATTTAAACTTTTCTTTCTCACATTCATTTTACAATATTAATTAAATAAAAAATCTATTTTTCTCCTCTCAATTTTTACCTTTCTTAAATTAACGTTTTTCGCAAAATAAAAGTAATGATAATTAAAGAAATATTTATTAATAATGATTGCAATTTCGCTCTATCTCTTTCTCTCTCTAAAAAATCAGAATTGTAAAAAATTTCATTCATGAAAAAGAAAAGAAGGAAAAAGATTTATAAAAAAATGAACTTATGAATAAAACACAATTTTTTGAAATTAAACTACAAAGTGTATTACTTTTTTTTACAGTTCATACATGCAATTGATCATCATCATTAAATATTTATTGGCATAGAGAGAGAGGAAAGAAATAAAAAATGCGGAAATTTCCTCTATTGGCCTCAATTCAATTCATCTTCATTCAATTGATTTAAATTAAACTCACTTCAATTGCAGATTAGAAAAAATTACATCATTTGTTGAAATTGATTCTATTTATTATCTCACATTTTACTTAACTATTGTATTCATCATATACATCAAAAATTTAATTTTATTTCTTCATTGATTTTTATTCTTTTAATAAAAAACTAATAGCAATGAATGATTCATCAAAAAGATATTTGACTAATTTCTCCAAACATCGACAAAAATAAAGTATCAAAACATAAAGAGAGAGAGAGACCAATGATGACAAAAAAGAAGAAGATGAAGTGAAGAAAAATTAGTAGGAAAAAAAATTTGCATATTCGATATCACAGCGATGACAAAAATAAAGCGCAAGGTAACGGAGATATAGGCACAATACACGCACATAAATTCGATCCATGAAAGAAATGTGAGTTGTTGCTTACAAAAATCGATATATTGAAAGCAGGCAGGCAAGCAGACAGGGAGTAAGAGCAAGGTAGGCACAATATATCGAAATAAAACTATTATTTAAGCCGTTTATAAGACATTAAGAAAAGAAAAGAGTCAAATATAGAGTTGTGTTGTATAGCACACATGCATGCATAAGAGAGTGAAAGTTTTCTCCCGTATTTTCCTTCCTTCCAATTCGATTTCGTTGAAGCGAGATGTGTGTAATAAAAATAACTTAGCAAAATGAATTTTTAATGAATCAAATCGGCATACAAGAAGTAAATTGACATGAGAAATTTGAAATTGATACAAAGAGAGCAAATCACTGTGCGAGCATTATTAGGTAATTCGGAAAAAAACTGGTCACTTTTTACACACGTTGTTCAGCTGCCTCGTTCTCAAAAACGATTTACTCAATCGACAAACGGTGAAAAGCATCTTAAAGCTTATCCGTTTTAGCAGTTTTTAAGATACATTTTAATTCAATAAGAATGCTTTTTCAATTTTTAATTTGACTTCGGAAATCTGCACAAAATTTGAATTTTTCAACTAAAAAGTTCAGGAGCGTTTTTCTCTACTGATATTCATCGGTAAAAATTCTCTTGTACTTTGTAAATTAAGTATGTTTCAAGCACTTTTAAGAACTGAAAGCAGATCAATAAATATCTGATAAAATTAAAGAGTTATGAGCGACCAAATTCATAGACTCAAAAATCCGGACTTTTTCTAAAAAAATTATTTCTCGAAAACTACTTGACCAATCAAAAAGATTTATACACCAAACAATCCGTCTTAAAACGTACTTCAAAAGAGCATATAAATAGTTTCATTTTAAATTTCCATCAATTTTTATACATTTTCCAAATTCTTTTGTTTACAAATGGCGAAAACGTAAACAAACAAATTTGCAAACATTCTTTCACTCATATCTCCTCAGATACATCGTTCTAAACTCAAATTGATGCTTTAATCATTTAGTTATAATGTGTTGTTATTAGCAAAACTGCATATTAGCTTAGAACGATGTATCTGAGGAGATATGAGTGAAAGAAAGTTTGCAAATTTGTTTGTTTACGTTTTCGCCATTTGTAAACAAAAGAATTTGGAAAATGTATAAAAATTGATGGAAATTTAAAATGAAACTATTTATATGCTCTTTTAAAGTACGTTTTAAGACGGATTGTTTAGTGTATAAATCTTTTTGATTGGTCAAGTAGTTTTTGAGAAATAATTTTTTTAGAAAAAGTCCGGATTTTTGAGTCTATGAATTTGGTCGCTCATAACTCTTTAATTTCATCAGATATTAATGATCTGCTTTAAGTTCTTAAAAGTGCTTGAAACATAGTTAATTTACAAAGTACAAGAGATTTTTTTACCGATGAATATCAGTAGAGAAAAACGCTCCTGAACTTTTTAGTTGAAAAATTCAAATTTGTGTGCAGATTTCCGAAGTCAAATTAAAAATTGAAAAAGCATTCTTATTGAATTAAAATGTATCTTAAAAACTGCTAAAACGGATAAGCTTTAAGATGCTTTTCACCGTTTGTCGATTGAGTAAATCGTTTTTGAGAACGAGCAGGCTTGAACAACGTGTGTAAAAAGTGACCAGTTTTTTTCCGAATTACCTGATAGATTGTGCGCGACATAAGTAGCTTATTCATACATCAATCTATTTCTTTAAAAAGTCGTGATTGAACACAATTTTTGCTCAATTATTGCTGTTCATTCACTCAATTCCGCTATGCGAACTCATCAATATTCATATCCACATTGACATGCTAATCGCTAAATTGAATTTGTAAATGACGCTCATACAATATGTGCACATTTCTTCACACGAATCGATGATACATATTTAATCGAGCTCGGTTTTCTTAAATTGCCACATTCAATTTACATCAATTGTCAACATTACTTTTCCTATCTTGATAAAATTTCACAACTTTTCTATTAACAATTTAAGTCATAGGACAAATGTAAAGAAACAAAGAGTGAATGAGGAAGAAAAGTAAAAGATTTATATGGGAAATGAGAGATAAAAAAGTGATGCATGGCATTAATTGTATTGTCATAACAATCTTGACCAAGTCAGATCAATTTATTTATGTGTAAAGAGTGCTTTGTTTACGAATTTTCTAAGCAATTTTTCTTCTCGAATCGTTTTCTGTTACTTAATGTTCATCAGCGCACTACCGCAATAAATCCTTGCTTATTGTTATTGCGAATATACGAATATGTAAGCAAGTGAGATGCATTGATCATCGTGAAAAATAGTAATTGATTTTTCTATAACGAAAAATCTTTTTATCATAATTTAATTCTCTCGATAACTTATTGCTTATTTCCATAAACAGCTGTTTTCTGTTACGTTATTGCTTTTTATGTATATATTAAAATGGGCAGTGCATCATAAGAATCTCAAAGTTACTAACGAAGTTGTTCATAACCACGAGGCATTAGGTAGACAACTATAGACAATTAATTGTTTCCTAAGGCACGATTTCCCGCAATTTGTTGTTTTTATTTTCTTACCACAGTCAGTCGGTTCATATTAAATTTATTTTTCATCTCGAACAAGTTCCTGTTGTTGCATTATACTTGCTCGTGTGATCCAATTTCACCTTTCTTTCTCTCTTCTGTGCATTCCATGCTGCTGCTTGCTGTTTCTTCAATTAACATAATCAATTAAGTTATGTAATTTTAATCAACAAATAAAATTCATTATTTCGATAAGCAAAAAAAATTTGTTTTAGTAAAAGTCATTCGTATTTACGAAGGTCATTGTCAATAGTAAAAAAAAACTCTACCGAAAAAAAAATTGTTTGCATGTCGACTTTGAAAATCAGTTGCCGCCTCACTCCAGATAGAAAAAAAATGTGGAATTCAATAATATTATTTTGGCACACGATCATATCGAGGAGTGTTTTAAACTGGGAGAAATATGCCAAAAACCTGTTGGTCGCTCACTGACGGTGAAAGTTTTTTTTTTCGTTCGTTTGGAGGCAACAGCCAACGAGCGGACGACAAACAAAAAAATGAGATTGAAATTATGCATGAACTACTTTACGAGAGCAGATTTTTACACTTTTAAAAATAATTTTAATTAAGCTGCATTTATTGAGTATTCGCTTGGTTTAAATATATGTAACAGAGTTAAGTCACACAATTTCTTACGTAATAAAATTTACCCATCATTTAACCAAATAAAAATCGAAATTGCATCAAAATAATTAATGGATGATTTTAAGTAAAAATTATAACATTATTAAGCAAAGAATTGTAATCTGACTTTCCATTATAAAATGATTAACATGCATTAAATCTTTTGTTGTGATTCAACTAATTGCTAATATATATGTGAGAAAAAAGAGTCGAAAATATTTATTAATTTTATCTTTGGAAAAAGCTTAGTTTTATGAGTCTCGCGTGGTTGTGATGATTGTGGTTAAGAAAGAAAGTATGAAAATCAAATATAAAGGCATCGAATTAACACCACGCAAAAATGTTAGATGCAAATGAGTATTAATGAGAAAGCTATAACTATATAGTATAAGTATGAGATTTCAGTGAAATTAAGTGGCATTGACACCTGCTCACAAGGGTCAAGTGTAGCGATGTCATATTACAGATCCGGCTGCTATTATTTTTCAGTCTACCAAAACATGCATCAAGTGTCTCAACTCACTTTATTTTTTTTTCTCACACAACACCTTCCTATCACTCAATCATAATCTCTTTTAACAAATTTCATACTCATGTTTGGAAAAATATACGTTTAGCAGCATTTGCGATTTTCCCTAACAAATACTTATAGAAATGGTTTTTCGCTAAAGTGTTTGCAATAATAATATCTATGAAATTTGAAAATAAACCTATTAAAAATCTTGTTGGACTTTATTTTATTCTAAAAATATTGATAAAATGCGCTTTTAAAATTTCGCTGAAAGTTAATTTTTTTCTCTTTCTTACTTATATTACTAATATCGTTAAATAACTCTACTAGCTTTTGTCTAAAAAGATTCGATTTAAGTGATATGAGTATGAATGAAAAAATGTAAAATCATTTATTGTTTGTGTTTTAGAGAAAAAGCAAAAATATTCATCGCATTCCATGCATAAGTTGCTTTTTTAACTTTTGTTGAAATGGAAAGCGACAAACACACATAGTAGTAGTAAAAAATGTAAGCAATTTTAGTGATAAATTGAATGACATGTCACAATACGATTATTATTTATACAACACCGGTAATCATTTTGTTTCTCATCACAAGCACTTGTTATGATTACTCTCGAATTGAGTAGTTATTGTTTAAAAAAATTGGCAAATTACGAGCAATAAATTGCACAAGAAATTAATTTTAAAACTCTTAAGACAAGTCATGAGTCATGACTATTCAATATTTTAATGTGCGTAAAATGTGAAATTTCCTTTTCATTAACTGTCAATTACTAAGTTATGTCAAATGTAAACTCAACATTATCTCAACCTAGGTGTGTGTTACAAAATTGTTGTAACTTAGGTGAAATATATTTTTTACCCTTTTAGTTTAATTTACCTTTAAAGACCATTAAATGAAAGTGAAAACTTTTAAGAATCATGAAATTAATACATATATAAGATGCGAAAGGAGAAAGATATTATAATATAGAGATATTTATATAAGAGAAAAACGCTTGAACTTCAAGCAAGTTATTGAATCACATTACATTCCATTCATTTTGTTTATCCTTGAAATGAAAGTTGTTTAATTTCTCTCTCATTTAAAAGGTAAAAAATTGAAAATTAAGTAACTTCAATGTATCTACATTTCTTGACATTCTTTTTAGTCTTTATCTCTATCAAATCTTTTTTGTAATTTAGAAGATTTGTGCATAAACCTTTTGAAAAGTTTATCTTAATCTCTATATAATTCCATAGAAGGTTATAAAACCGAATCAAATAAATCTCCGAAATGCATCGATTTTTGTGCAGCAAATATTTCAATGTCAAGGAGATCAATAATTATTCGAGCGAAACTTTTATAATAAAAATATTTTTCCGGAAAGTTATGCCTGATTGAAAATCTTTTAGAGATAATTAAAAAAGAGAATTGACCTTAAATTTTTGAAAAATAATTGGATAATTAATTTCTCTCTATTTTAAAGACCCAGACATAACTGCAACATTGCAAGATGATTAAATAATAAACATTTTAAGGTGTGCATTACATATTACATGTAATGTATTTTTTACATGGGCAGATTTCAATAAATAAATTTATAGCAGCATGTGGATGACAGATATAATGCGTAATTTTTAATTTGATTTCCATGGTTAGTTTATATAAAATATTTATTATAAAGGAAAAGATAAGGAAAATTAACTTTTATGATTGCATAATGAAATAAACAAATCACTCAACAGTTACAAATAATAATAACAAAACGCTTTTATTATTATATGGATAATAAAATTAAATTTATAAAAGAAAAGATCATGGGCCAATGACTTATCGTGTAAGTCTCATGAAAATCTTCTTTTGTTGCTATGTAATATAGTAATAATCTTGCAATTTTCTTTCTTTATTTTCAAATCTAATTTGCCGCGGTGCGATAAAATAAAAAAAAAAACTTTCTTACTTATTCAATTGATCTAAAAAGTCTCTCAATCTCTCGCTTTTTTCGCTTGCCATGGCTTTTGTTATCCACAAAAATAAAGAGATTTCAATTGAGCCTCAATCATTTACTAATTAATCAAAGTGTTGTTTTTTTCTCTCACACTCTTTCACTCAAGTCTTAGTTCACAATTGATTTGAAAATGTAATGATTACCAAATTTGACTTTTTTTGTGTATGTAATATTATTTTTATCGATTTAAAGAGGCCCATATCTGCTCATTAGTTTTAGTTCAGTACGTGAACACGAAGTGAAAATGAAAATATTTATGTTACGAATGTCCATATATGCTGTTTAGCATTCCTCATTTGTAAAATGAACGATTTTTACGAAATTCAACCGCAATCTAGATACAAGTATTTTCAAATAGACATATTATGTGACGAATTACGAAAAAAGAGAGAGAAACTACTTCACATGGTAATAAGTAACCATCGATATAGATAGAGAGGACGATTGCAGAATATGCGAAATATTTTATCATTATTCATTTTGCTATTACTTCGTGTACAATTTCATGTCATCATCAATAAAATATTGCTACTACTACTGCGTTCATGATGTCTCTTATGGGAAGAAAAATAGACATAAAATGATGAAAAACACATTTTGTGACGATGAAATAACTTTTCTTTCATGTTATGCAAATTATTTTTACCTAGTATGCATGCACATCTAGATGCATATTAAATTTACATTTTATTACATTTCTCTGCTACTATTTATGCATGTTTATACTTAAATTTCTAAAATAAATTTAAAATGTTTTGTTTCTTACTATTAAAACACTTGTTTTATGTAATTTTTGTAATGGCACGAGTACTGAGCTTAAAAAATCATTAAAGAAATTAATGCGTAACCAAATGAGATTAAACAGGAAGATCTAAATCAATAAAATGATGTAAAAACATATTGAGCAAACATTATTCATGCAGTGCAGCAACATCAAGGTTTTCATTACCTTTCTAATCGAAAATGATGTGCAGGAAATGTTTTGATCGGTCAATTTTCGATTTCATGTCACAAGCACATGCGATTATTAATTGATTTTGCATTGAATTAAGCATAATTTCATGATCAATGACAAATTCTTTAAAGTGTAACATATTCAACTTTTTAAACCTACACTTCACTACTCAGAAAAATAACTTTTATGTCTATTTAATTACTTCAACAATTAATACTGTCTGTAATTCATAAAAATTCGCTTCCTGCATTTTATTTTTAAAGTCATCATTTAATGATTTTTATAATTATCCCGAATAACCATAGCTTGCTTGCAGCAAGCCTTGCTTCTTTTAAGACACTTTTCAGCAAGTATAGTTTTCATCTATTTTGGCTTTCTCATGCGTTGCTAAAAAGCAAGTTATTTAAGCATGCTGATGGCTTGCTTAAAAACAGAACATTCTTTTTTCATGCTGTTTCACTCGGATTTTAGCTTGCTACCAGCAAACTTTTTTGCATTCTTTATAGCAAGCAGTCAGCGTGCTAAATTAAGAAAGTGTCCACATGTTGAAAAATTTTCAAATCGTGAAAAAGTGCTAAGTTTCAGAAAATCATAAATGTATGTGAATATAGTGAGAAATATTACTTTTTGCCCGAAAATCAATTAATTGGATCACAAGAAACATCAACAAGGTGAAGTTTAAGTGTTACAACAGGTAAACAGTTCCAATTAATAAATTTAAATATTTCGGAAAACATGTTGGATTATTTTAAAAAAATTGAAATTTTTTTTCTCCTACATTTTAGTGTCAAATATTGCCAGCATTTAGAGAATTTCATTAGGCAGAACATTTGTGAGTGAACAAACATATAGTCTATACTAATATGTAAGTATATTTGAAATGAATCTTTACTATCTTCATATAATTTTCAAATTAGAAATTGCAGTCTAATAATTATAGATATTGTTCTACAATCGCTGCAATATGATTTAAGATAAGCATGAAAGGTAAGAATAAATTTTAATCAACTAAACTTTTACTTTAGAAATTCTTAATTTTGCTTTCAGATGAAATCCAGCAGACTTCAAATTTCTGGAAGTTCAATTGGACTATTTTGGGTTTGCAAGAATATTTGATTTGACAAGTTTTATCGAGTTTATATTTCACGGTATGTTTTAGTTGTTAACTTATATTGTATTTTTTAAAAAAAAAAAATAATAAAAGATTATTGCACATAAGTGCAAACAAGCAAAATCATGAACTTTGTGTTTTATTGAAAATAAATTTTATAGTAAAATTATAGGAAAAATTTGAACATTCTTATTTCAGGCTAATTTAATAAAAATATAGAAAGCTAAAAGCGTACTTTATTTGCTTGCTGCTCGCTTTCTTAAAAGTAAGCGGTTTAAGCATGCTAACAGTATGCTTAATTTGCTTGCTGGTTGCTTTCTAATGAGCTAGCTAACAGCATGCTAAAAGTGCTTGCTTAAGACTAACTTCAGCCAGTCAATTATTCAACTTGAAGTTAGCTGGCATAGCAAGCTAATAGCAAGCTTCTTTCCGCTGATTTTAAGCATGCTGATTGCTTTCTGTTTGCTTGCTCAGTGGTTACTCGGGTATGGAAGAGACGTGTGTGTGAGTGAGTGTAAAAATTAATTAATCAATAAGAAATCAATTTGTTACAGATGTTTTCAAAACCAAGTTGCAATTTACACAAACAATAATCCACGCATAATGCTGATTTAAGATTCAGCCTTATTAGACCAAAACAACTAAAACCTCATGAAAAGATCATTAAAATTTACAAATAGAGAGGCATCGCATCAAGTATGTAATCTGAATCTTTTTTAAAAAATTACTATGCAAGTTTGTCTATACGCATGCATAAGTTATATGATTTCATTAAATTATGTTTTGGCGCAATCTCTCAATATACATGACCAAAAGAAGCAGTAATTACATACAAAATGAAGCGAAAAATATGTGTAACATCAAACAGATTTTCAACCGCAAATGATGAATGATGCTTATGTTGAAATTGTCACCACTGCAGTACAAATGCGTATAAATTTTTATAGACCAATGATCTAATCTTTTTTTCTCAGTATAATGAAATTTTATTCCCTAAGAAGTGCAATTGAATTCACGACAGCAAAAAAGCGAGTGCGGTGACAAATGGAATTTTAAGTACTGAAATGACGCTTTTCTTGCTCTGCGATAATCTTATTACAGTGCGACCGAGAGCGAGAAAAAAAAATGTTAAGTCATATCTGCGTATATAGTACGAATTGAAAACAAGATCACTTTTCCTTTCAATATGGTGTAACGAAAGTCAAATATTAAATTTATATACGCAGCGAAAAAAAAAAAAACTTGAGAATACGCTGTAATGTCTATCACATAAAGTTTTACTTCTGCTGCTGCTTCGTTTCTTTCTTGCTTTCGTTCGTGTTCGTTAACTCTTGGTTTGTTTTTTCTTTCTTCTGCTGCTACAGACCATGCCTTTACAATGCTTTTTCATAATTCAATTCAGTTTCAATTCAGACGCGAAACGATCGTCATCGAAACTGAATGAGTGCAACGTGCGAGAAATTAAATTTTTCTTTCGCTACTCGAGGAAAGAAATTGTTTTAAAGTCTTGTAATTTTGTTTCTTGATATATTTCCAAAAGAGTCACCAGTGAAACGGAAAAAAAGTTTTAAAAAAGAGTTTCTATTGTACGCATTTTTAATTTCTTTCATTTTTGAATATTGTAATTTATACCATTTCATACATGTGAAAATTCCAAAATCAGATTAATAGAGAAAATAAAATTCCAATGTGAATAGAGAAAAAAAGTTTTTACCTCATATCAAATGAAAATTTCAAAAAAAGTGTGAATCCGGTAAAGTTCAAAAAATTGAGTGAAAACTAAACTTTTGTGAAGTCTATAGACTAGGATATAATTTTTTAAAAAGAATTGTTTTTCTGAGGAATCGCTTTCAAGGTAAAAATACAACATTTTCTGATAAATTATTATTCAATCAAGATGTATTCTTCAATTATTTTATCTTGTTAAGGTCTTTCATTGAAGAACTTTTTTAAGTATTCAGGGGGATGGGTATTGTTTCATTGAATTTGTATGGGCATAAGACTTGAATGTTGATGTTTCTAAGTCGATGAAATCATTTCAATGCGGGGGAATATTTTAAATTTTTTTCTAATTTTTTATAAAGACAAATTTGGATGTGTTGCGTTAGAAATGCTTAAGAGCAATTTTTTACTTGAAAAACTTTTTAATCTTTTATGACTGTGCATAAAATTAAATTTGTGGGAAAATTAAGAAATCAAACTCATCGGCACTTTATATGTACAATTGAAGAATTAAATGTGAACGTCTAAAAGCATTTCTCATCTCAAAACTTTAGAGCATTTCATGTCTTTTGTTCACGATGATTTTGCAAAGAAAAAATTTTTCTTCAAAAGATCATCTAATTTTGAATGAAAAATTTTATTTATGTGAAAATTATACCTTTCATCAAAATATCACTTTTATAAGTCTTATATTTTCTAATCTGTATATATCATAAAAGATTTACGATAATTGATGTTGGAAAAATATTTATGAAAATTTACTTTTACAATATGAAAATGAATTGTCAAGATTTATCTGCATATTTGTAATAACTTTTAGAATTAAGCACTAAAAACCTTCAAAATATAAATAAATTCGTTTTTGCATGCTTCATATTACAATAATTCTTTCTGACTTGACTTAGGTAGTCGTCATCTTGCTAGAGGCAAAAAGAAATGTTTCATAACTCATTCGGCTCGACAGTGGTCGAGTTCTCATGAATTTTTGAGCAATTTCTTTCGGGAAACAAAAAATACTTTTGAATGAAAAAAAAGTGTATTCAGAAAGCTCTTTTTTATGCGTTTTACGTGATTTTGTTAGAAATATAACGACAGCAATGTGAAGCAGCAGTGGCAGCAGTCATTTTTGGCATTTTTTGTCTAGAGCTGCTTGCCAAACAAGCCTCAAAAGTGACAATAGATTTTACTCCAACTACGCAAGCTTTATTTTTGTCGTGAGAATAATTTACAATTGCGAGTCAAAATATTTTCTTACCTAGCTGTTAGTTTTTTATTGCATCATTCATTTTATTGAACGTATTAAATACTTTATGTTGCACAAAGATAACCGTACAATATATGGCAACAATTGACAATGAGCATATTTTAATGATGATTTTTGACTGTCAATAATTATAGTAATTCAGGATGTATTTCTGTAATTTCTTTCTTTGATGTGTATATATCATAATTTTAATACCATATATGTATTCATTGTTTGTTTGTTGAATTTCGCAACAAAAAAACCATTTAAGAATAACAAAAGAAGTGTATGTATATCTTAATTATAGTAGTTTCATAATGACATGAAATGAAATAAAAATCTCTTTTTTGATACCTCTCTTTCTCACTCGCGAATACTTGAGACTGAACAGAAAAAAAAACAATCTCTAAGGAAATAATCAACAAATAATGGTTCTGGTTCAATGAAAACAAAAGACCTTAATCAGTTTGTTGTCTGTGCAAAATGCATAAAAACAGGGCCTGTCATTCACCTTTTGCGGCATCTCAAACTGATCTCTCTAAGTTGAAGCTTTGCAAATCCCTGACATACTTTCAAGTGCATTTTTAGTAGAAATCAATTGGCAGCAACTAAAAAATTTCTTGTTTTTCGCTGAAAAGAAATTTTCATTTCGGAAGCAGCAGCAGCAACTCATTTATGCTTTGTTTACTAAAATCATTGCATGCAAAAGTCAACAATAATGAAAAAATATTTTATGAGAAATACAAGCTCTATTTTTTGTACCATAGACATACTCATGAGATGTGAATATTTAAAAATGGCAGGAAATTTCTTCAACAGCAACATTGTTTCTTCAATCATCCGGAACTAATAAAGAGAGTAATAAACTCTCTGAAAAAAAAATTTATGGCGAAAAATATTACCACAAGGAGTTTTTTTTTGAAATTTGAAAGTTCTTTTTTATTTACATATAACAAACATAAATATTATGCAAATGAAACTTTATCAAATTAATTTAAAACGAATCAAAAAGTTTAAACATGTGTTGATAATTAAACATTCACAGAAAGACCTGTCATTTCTTTTCATTTCTTAACTGTGAACGATCATCATCAATCGTATTATGTCTATCGTTTTTCAACGAATTTCATTGTGAGCGAGAAACTCATTAATGAACTTGTGAATAGTTCGATAAATAATTGAGTTGTCACAATGAAAGATCTTGAACTTTCGTAAGAGAGTTTAAAAATGTCCAAGACTACGAGATGTTACGGAACAAGTTTGAAACAACCGAAACACAATGTTGAGAGAGAAAAGCAATCATAATATTTGTCTGTGCCAACAAAAGAGAAATATTTTCACTCTCGGTGAATATGTTAATCGATCGGACCTCGAAAAAATGTATTTTTTTCAGCTTTAATATGATGAAGCACAAAATTCACTTTCATTTTTACCAATGGCATGTTACACATTCGTCGTATGCCGCATTTGCCAGAGGAAATTCTCCTTATGAGTAGCCAAATTACATCAAATCTGACCCGTTATAAATGCCCGAAGGTAAACTTTTTTTTCGTAGTTGACATCATTGAGTTGATTTCATTACCTTCACTCTTATTTTGAAACACAAATTTTTAATCATTAAGTTAATGTTCAATGATTGATGCTTACGAGTTGTTGTCGATAATTATTGTTTACATCAATGTAATAATTCCACCCGGTTTTTATTTAAAAGAAGGCATTCCATGTCTCAATATGGATCTTATATTACATTATAAGCTAATTTGAAAATTATTAGACTTGCACAAATTGAAAAATAAAACAAAAATGCTAAAGAAAGAAATTAGATAAAATGTTGTTGGAAGCTATCATTTCACTATGATAGATAAATAACTTTCATAATCGTCTCGCGCTATTTCATACAAATGTGAAATTAATCATCAGTGAAATTTTTTCGCACGAACTTTTCTCTCTCTAATTTTGTTTCCATGTACAATTTTTAATTTTTACTCATTTTCGTCCATTAAATTAGACATGACAATATTAGAATGGTTTCATACAAATAAGCCACTGCTGGGCATCACAAGTTGATAGAGGAGCCAACAAGTCTGAGTCTGCTGCCAAAAAAAAAAATCAAAAATGACTTCAAGCATATCACAGTAAAATAAAATAATGACAATGCGGCAATGTTAAACATCGATCATAAACTTTCTCTGTTCAGGCAGTCTTTCACATATATCGTATATTGTCGATAACTTTCTGTTTCTTTTATGCTACTTTTGCTCTTTGTATGTGCTGACCTACTGAAATTAAAAGACATTAACGCCATTTACTCGCCACTAGCAAGCTTACTTGCTCGAATCTTTTGCATTTTTATAAGCAGAGCGTCTGTCTCTCTTTCTTTGTTGTTTATGATGATGATGATACCAAGCAAGTGAATCATGATTGTATGCATACGTCTAAACAACTTATGACGATGTAATACCACAAAACAGCTTTTTTATGTTTTATTAATTAGCAACTACAATGAAAAAAAATATTATTGCAGTAGCTTCTGTAGAAAGTGCTAATGATTATTGCATTGAGTAAAGAGAAAGATAAAAATTATATTAAAGGAGTTACACGACCTACCTAGAAAAAAACATGCATTAGTTTTAACATGCATTTGACATGATAAAAAAAAACAATGTAAAAATTGGAGAAATACTAAAATTTTTTTAAATTTTTTTTTCATAAATTCTTTAACTTTTAACATATAATGGGCATGCAAACGTGAAAAGAGAAAAATTGAAAAATAAAAGATTAAATTATTAATCACACGATATTTTTATATGTTGGCAAAGAAATAAATCGATGTCATGGAAAGATAGACAGCTAAGTGAAAAAGATGGAAAAAGAAAAGCAGCATCAAATTGAATGATTAGTCAAATCAATCGTACATGATGTATTATTTAACTTTGCGAGTTTAATTGAAAATTGCGATAAACACATGCGCGTTTTTGATGATTGCAACAGAAGCGATTATGATAAATGCTCATACCATGTCTTCTAATGAATAAATATTTATAAATCAAAAATTTGCTCAATCAGTAAAAAATTGTTTATTGACCAGGTGCTAGAAAGGTTAGATTAAATTTTTGTTTAAAAAAAATTATTGATCACTCACGATTCTAAACTTCGAATCCAAGACATGAAAATTGCGTAATAAAGAAAAATATTGCCATGATTTTGAGCTGCATACTCTACTTCAAATCTTTTCGAAAGTGTTTTTTTTTTCTTTTCATGCTAGAATAATATTTGTCGGGCACTTTGACAAAGACTCGCCTATCTCTCTTCATTAATATTCACTAATAAAAAAGTGTTCTTCATTCTTATTCCTTTTTCGTTATGACACTAAGATTTTAACTTTTTTTATTACAATTTCATGAGTAGAATTCTTTATGCAATAATCATTATGGCACTCCCTTTAAATGCTTATTTGCTAAATATATCCCTATTGTTTTGAAAGACTTATGCAAATTATTACATTCGCAGACTAATTCGAGAACTATAATTATATTTCATTCTTTATATGTCTCTCTATTGCTGATTCGGTAAATTAAAATCGTGATTCGTAGCTTGGGATTTTTTGATCTATAAATCGGATAATCCTAAAAGAGCTCAGGACTGGTTAATTTTATAAATATCCGCATATGATGTCATATGCCATAAGTTAATAAAGCATATTTTTAATATAGCTAGTTATTGAGTAATCATCCTGAAAGTAGTAATAGAAACCTGATGGTATGGGAATCAACTCAGTAATTACATAATGAGAGCGTATGACATGCATGACATGTCTAGAAGAGCGACTGGTTTTAAAAAATAAGTGATCAATAATACATTTAAAATTTTGTAGTTAGGTGACATAAAAATGGAAATTTCCTCTTCATATTGCGTTATTGCTTACACATACTTGGCGATTTATGATTTATTCATAATTATTTGCACTTAGTTAGCAAACACCAGACAGGTATTTCAATTCATTATGAAGTTGCGGCTGCTTGCATTTGCCTAGTCATCGATAACTTGGCCAATTAAGTCAATGGTCAAAGAGAAATGCGTGCAGTAATATGTATTACAAACATTATAAAATGACACAGTTTGCGTGCTGCATATTTTAATTGCATACACATATTGAACAAAGTAAATGAAATTATTAATAAACATTCATATAAACGAGACTCTCGACCTGACTCATACAAAATATTCTTATAACACGCATTTAAACTTACATAATCGTTCATTTTGCGAAAGAATGGCATTTTAAAAATATAAAGAGAGAAGTCACAATTCACGACTTGACTCAAAGAAACAACAGCAGCAAACAATAATAATTGTAACAATTCCCAATAAGTTTTATTGTTATTGACCAATTAAAAGTTGAAATACAAAAAGTTCACAAACAGTTAAACTCAGAGTACATTCCATGCTCTCAAAAAGGAAAAATTTCTTCACTAATCTACTTATGTCATTTAAAAGTTTATGAATATCGTATATGATCATAATAAGTTTTTAAGAAAAAGTTAAATGTCATGAAAACCACGTTAATAATAATAATAATCTACGTATGAAACTATTTTATATGAGAATCACACGACATGACGAGATTTCTCGGTTTTAGCCACAAGCGGTATATGAGAAAAATTAGAGGTGAAGACTTTGAATGAATGAAAATCGTAGTACTATGCTTTAATGCAATTTAAACCGCATAGGATCATGTGAAGCATGAACTTGAAATTAGCGGCATTAAAATGAAGTTAAACAATCTCTAATGCGATCAATTTCATTTCATATAATTTTTTTCTGTTTCACTTTCAATTGTGCGGTGCAGAAAAAGAAAAAACGATAATTCCCACAAAAATTGCTAAAATACTGTGGAGAAGTATTAATTAGCCAATTACTTCTTTCTCACTCACACACTCTCTCTCTTTTATTTATTATTAAGAATCAAGTTGAGAGCATGCAAAACTAAAAATTTAAAGTGAAATTCATGAGTGACTAATTGAAAATAAAAATCTCCCTTCACTTTTAATACATAAAAAAGAATTTAATTTCAATGTCAAAAAAAAAAATGAATTGGTCCATATATGTTATAAGATGAAGTCATTATTTGTCATCATCATCAGTAGCGACACTCTTGAGTGTCATAAAGATTAATTTATCATGCCGTAGGCAACTTCAATTCATTCACTCACTCACTCATGAGCTGATTGTTTATTTTTATGGCTCAAGGACTGCAATTGAATTAACCTCCCTCGCCTTCATCTCTAATGAGTTATAACTAAGTATAGGTGACATTTTTTTTGGAAACGATTTTTACAAATGAGACGAAAAAAAAGTAAAAGTATAAAGAAATTTCTCTTAATTTATGCAACACGTTGATGAAAAAAATGCAGAAATTTATATTCCGATAATTATGGCTGAAGTTAAAGACTGAAAAAATGCTGCAATGTTTATTTCTTACCGCAACAACACACAAATTCTCTCTATGAAAGAAAGCTTACAGTCGATAAAATAATTTTTAGCGGGTGCCTGAGGTGATGCAGGTGAAAAAATGGAAGCAAAATCGATATAATTTAAAAAGCAGTGATCTCTTTGTGAACAAACGATTAAGTTCGACAGTGAAATTTTCTTTTTGTTGAAATTACTGCTTCATTAATCACTACTAAATCCGTGATATTTTAATGGTCATGAGCAATATCACATTTCACGTGCTTTATGATAATTATGTGTGTCTTGCAAAATTACAAGTTATTAAAATAATATTTTTAAGTAATTTAAATTTCATTATTTAAGTTTATTCATAAACTCATCAAATATGTGCACACACAATTTTAACTTTTCTTATATGCTTGTTGCACATGCGAACAAGATAGAGAAAGCTGTGCATTATTCAATACCCTTAACAACAGCATTCCATATATGCACATAATTATTATTATTGATTTACAAGTGAATTTCATCTCTCTATTATGGCCTTGTTTTTTGGTGCCGGCTCATAAAATTGAATAAACTTTAGACAATCAATCAAATGTGCTTTTTTATGCTTTAAAATTTTTTATCTACAAAGATTAACACACACACCTTCGACCACCAACAGTTAAACATTTATTTCATATGCAGCACTAAAGCTTTGTTGATTCATCAAAATATTTTCATGGTTGAAAAATGAAAATTATAAATTAGAATGTTATTTCTTACTCAAATAATTCATCATGTTATTATTAGTTTAAGTACTCTTTCAATCTTAATATTCACATGAAATTGATTTGAAAGAAAGAAAGCATTAGTCACGTCAATATAGAGTGATTTTGTATCATTAAAAGTATATATAAGAAATCATATCATTAACTTATCAAAAATATATGAAAGAAGAAATTTTATTGACGCATAAAGCAGTTATTCTCTTAAATCGACGAGAGTGAAAGTTAATCTTGTCTGTTATTTATTAATTTATCACACGAAATGAGATGATTGACCAGCGCCCTTTTCTTTTTTTATTACAGAATGAAGCTCCTCAAACTTGTTGCATTTTTATGCTTTTGCCATATTGCATCAGGAGAACGATGGTCACGACAACTTTCATTAAATGTACCGCTAAATAATGATTGGGTACCAATTGCGCATGATAAGAAGACAGGAAAATCAATTACGTTTGGCAATGATTTAACTCCTGCAGCTCAGACACAATTTCAGTTTTTTACAGAGCCTTTAAATAATCGCTTTAATTTACAACAATCACATCCTGCTCATCCAGCACATTCTGCAATTCCACCTTCCGAAGTTAATAGCTTCATTCAAAATTCATCCCCACAATTTCAATTTTTGAACTCTCCTCAAAAACAAAGAACTGTTCAGACCTTTGGTGGACCAATTAGCAATAACAAACCAATTGCTGAACCATTGATTCAAAATTCACCATCTCCACCTTTCCAATTTATGCAAGAAGTTCAACGAACACCTCAAGTTCATCATTATCAATCACAACCCATACCCAAGTCAATATCTTCATTTACTCAACATCCAGCTGTTCCTGCTTTCCAGAGCATTCAACAACCAAGTCAATCACGTTTACCTCATTTCCAAAAATTGCCAACGCCTCCTCCATTTCAACAACAAATTTCTCAAAATCAGCAGGTACAAGCTGAAAGTGAACAACCTGTTCAATTACTCTATGTTCCATTCGACTCTCTTTATGCTCAAAATCAGCCTCAACAGCAGCAACCTCAAACACAAACGACAATTTTCGGAAATGAAAAACAAAATCGTTTTAATATTCTCAATCAACCAGTGAGTGCTTCATTGATTAATGATTTTTATTCTCAAAATGAAGTTCAGGAAGTTCCTCAACCAAGAACTGCAACAAAATCACCAACAATTTTACCAGCAACATCAAGCTATCGATTGACGACTCCATTTGAAACAGTTACTACACCAAAATTGAAACCACATCAGCCTCCTCTTGCCATGTTTGTGGCCAATGATGAAAAGAAAGGAAAATTATCGGAAGCTGATGTATTAAATACACTTAAAAATTCAAATACAATTGATGTTATGGATTCTGTTGATTCTAATGCCCCAAAAGTATTTATCGGACCATCTGGAATGGAAGCACCAGTTGGATATTCTAAATTTGAATTACCATATTTATCAAGTATTGATGGTACACGTAATGAAAGAAAAGTTGATCAACTTCCATTCTTTGTTGCACCATTGAGTTACAAGACACCACCTGGTTTTTCGAAAATTCCTTTGCCAGCACCTCATGTTGGTTCAATTGTTGTAAATCAACCACCAAATAGCATTGAAAATAATGAAAGTAAGGGATTCACTCCAGACAATTATTACACTAAACAACCACAGTTGATTTCTTCAAGTCTTAGTAATACTCGCACAACATTAAATAATAATTTTAATAAACTTAATGATAATGATTTAAGTGAAAAGAAAAATACACAAACAGTCAAATTAACATCAGGTTTTCATTTAGGATCAAACGGCAATGTGCAGTTATTTAGCAATGAATTCGCTTTTCCAACTATCCCTACAACAACATTACAGCCCAGACTCATCAACACAACACCGAGATCAACTTTCATTCAAAGTAGCGTTACACCAGTTACGCCTTTGACAAAAGTAAAAGCTAGTGTCGTGCAAGAGCATTACTCAACACTTTCACCAGTAACAATTTCAGCAGGTCCAACAAAGAATAATATTCTTTATGACTTTAGAAATACACAATCCGATCTTTTCCAATCAGCTCGTTCTACACAAAGATTGCCAGTCACAACACAACAACCTTCTTTTACTGAACTTAATGAACATAAAACTCTCAATGAAGAATACTTTAAAGTTAATCGTGGAAAGCCTTCAATTTCATCCGCATTTGAATATGATTTTGAATCAAAACAGCAACCTCAACAAAAACCTAAAAAGGACTTTAGTTTTAAGCCCATTCCTGAATTTAATTTTGACCCAATTATTACAACGACGACCACAAGAAAACCAAAAACTAAAGCAACAACAAGCACGACTACAATTGTTACACAGTCACCATCATCTAGCAGCACAGTCAGGAACTTTTTCGAGAATCATAAAAGTATTGCTGATTATTCATTCCCTTCTTCAACTCCAGTCTCTCCTTACACACAATCATTTGAATACACTCCTACTGTATCCATAATTGAAAACACTGACACATTCAAACAGATTCAGACACAAGGCGGTGATTTTTTCAATGAGTACCGCTCAACACCAAGACCTACCTCTCAGAATTATGTTGTCGATATTGATGACGAAATTAATAATAATAAAAATAGACAAAATGGTGAAGGCATAAATACACATGACTTTTTCCAACAAGAACACATTACTGCCACTGACAGTCCAAATTATAATTTGCCATCCGAATTGCCTCAAATAAGCGCACAATTGCCAGGTTTGATCAATTCACTTATGGATGATAAATGGATGCAAAAAAATAATATTACAGATTCTGATGAGACAACAAGCACAATCGTACAAACAACTTCAACCACAACACGTCGTCCAAATACACGCGGTAGACGACCAGTATCAACTTCAACAGCAACACAAAGACAATCAACAGTTGAGCCAAATTATTCTGAGAGAAAACCAGTCACTCGTACTCGTCAACGTCCTTCAACTTATAGCTCACGCAGTGCAATAGCATCTACGGAAGCAACTTTCCCATCTCGCTCAACGCCAACAAGATCATCTAAAATCAGATACAATATAACTTCAGAAGATCAATCAAAATTCAAAACTAGAAATCGAAGACCTGTACAAAAGAAAGAAGAAGAAAATATTGAATATCAACGTGATGTCTTAAATCAAAATTATCCATCATCAATTCGTCCTCCAATTGCTACTGAATCAGTCCCAGTTGAGAATGAAGCTATCGAAATTCAACCTGTCGCTATTGATCAACATATTAATGATTACAATACACCAGTTGAAAGTGTTGAAGTGATTCCATTGGGTGGTAATGTCTATAATCCAAATATTATTGAACCTCAATATACGCCTGATAATCCTTTATATTATGAAAACACTATCGACACAACTTCAACCACTTCTACTACCAGTACAACAACAGAAAAAAGCACTACATTCAGTTCATTACCTTCAAGCACACAAAATTTGCATAGAAATCATAAATATTCAAACGATCAACAAGAGTCAACTCTCTTGCCACAACATAAAATAGTTTCCCATAGACTTAAAGGAAATTTCAATTTTAATCGAAACATTGATTCCTTTTACAATACCAAATCACAAGACACATCTGCAATAACTGCCACAGATATTTTACCTCAAGATGACAATCAAGAAATTTTTGCAGCTTCATCAACAACAACTGAAGCACCAGAAGCATCGGTAACAAGAAGAACAAATTTCCCAAGAAGAAGACTTTATACTACCACGACTGAATCAACTATTGAAACTGAGTCAACTGAACCATCTTTTGTAGTAAGCAATAATTTTTTTTCTCAATTAATTTAATTTTTTCAACTTTTCATATCACACTATCAGTCACGCACAAGTAGTCGAGGAAGAAACAACAATGTTGTTGTTGTTAAGAAGATAAGAAGTCGAACTCGTACCACAGAAGCACCAGTTGAAACAACAAGACGATCGACACCATCTGCAAGAAGTCGAGCATCATATAGTCATAGCAATAGAAACGTCAATCGTGAACGTTCTCAAGTAAGAGATGAAAATAATAATGAAGAAAATAAGGTGAGAAAAAATGCACCATCATTTTGATACTTGCATTTCAAACTATTTCTTTCAATTTAGCCTCGTTTCCGTATTCGTGAGAATACTTCATCTCGATTCAGATTGGATACACAAGAAAGTCAATGGTCAACGAGACTAAATCACAATTCATTCCAACCAATTGATGAAGAGAAATCTAAATCAATCCATAGTCAAGAAATAAATGATGAACAAGAAATTGTCACAGCTGTACCTGAAAATGAAAATGTAATAAAATTAAACATCTTTGATATATTTTATGCAAATTTTTTTTATTTAAAAAAAATATAGGACACGTATTTAGTAAATGTATCAGCAAGTGTTGTGCCAACTAAAAAATCCATCGAGACTACTGATGAAACAATCATTTCCACTACTGAACGTGATGATGACTTAATCAAGAAAGAGTACTTATCATCATTATATAACTTATAAATTTTCTTTTAAAATAATGATAATTTATTTTCTCTCTTTTTCTTTCATACAGACAAGATGTCACAGATGATGAAGAAAAAGATTCAAAAAATGAAAAGAAGGCCACAAAGATTGAGAAAAAGGGCGGTCGAAGAGGCGTATGGAGAAAAATAAAGGTCAGACCGGCTGATGGATTTGAGACAGCAGAAACACAGAACATTGGCAAGCACTTATATAATTCAGTAACTGATAATGAAAAGAAAGAGGGAGAGAAGAGGCCATCAGAAGAGATTGTGACAACAACTACAATATTTTCCAAAATTAATGACGCAGAGACAACAAATAAGCCTACTGAAATTACTACAACGATTTTACCAGAACCAACTGTCGAAGATTCAAAAACGAGAATGTTTGATGATGCACGAAAAGCTTTCTTTGAATTTTTGAGCTCAGAGGATGACTCTGATGATGCAGTGAATATGGAAGAGGCAGATGATAAGCTTGAAAGAGAGAGTACCACAACATCAATTCCAATAACAGAAGAAACAATCATCTCAACAACAACTTCTCTTCCACTAACGATGACAACACAAGTTGAAGTCGAGACAGCAACACCACGTGTGACAAAAGAAAAGAAGCAAGTCAAAACAAGCACGAGTCAGAAAATATCTGGTGAAATATGTTTTAGAGGGAGATGCATAAAAACAAGCGAAAAATAGAAATTTTTCTGATAATATAAGGGCTTTTATTTATTGTAGCTGTAGTTTATTATTATTTTTCTCTATTTTAACTCTTTTCTCATCCACTCGAAAAAAAAATCATACAAAATCCAATGTCATTCTAAAATAGTGTTTTATTAGTACATGCCTAATATTAAAACTAAAAAGAAATGTCTGAAAGTGTCATTTTATAAATCTTAGGTATTAAGTCAAAAAAAAAAATTTGTAATGAAGCAATATATTTTGTAAATAAAATAAAGATTAACATTTAATAAAAATATTACAATCTTATAATATTCCCTATGGTTTAATTAAATAACTTTTTAAATCACATTTAAAATTTTCTTACAGAATGAGAATTTTAATTTGCAATTTTAAATTTTTAAAAATTTTATGAAAATCTATTGAAAAAAAATGAGTAAAGTGTAACGGTTTTTGGATAATTCAAAAAATAAAATAATTTTTTTACAGTGCACAGTGGTGCATTTAGGAAAAAAATATTTTTGTACGATAATTAACAGAGATTTTTCTGTCTTACTTTATTATTTTCATAAAAAATTTAAATTTCATTAATCCTGTAAAATTTAAATTTTTATATTTTGCAATAAAAGTACTCATATCAAAGTATTGCATTCCTAATTCCGAGTCTGTAGAAATGTTTACGTGATTTTCCTCAGCAATTGATACAAATTTTTTTGAATAAATTCAAAAAAAAATACATTTTGATAATTTAATGATAACAGAATTCGAATAAAAATAAGAGATGGACAATCCTAGGATAATGGTATTTAGGCCGAGCTATGAGGAATTCAAAGATTTTAGCTCATACATTTCTTACATGGAAAAGAATGGGGCTCACAAAGCAGGACTTGCAAAGGTGTGTGTGAATCTTTTTGTAAAATGAATTCTTTTAACTTAGCTACAATTATTTTTTTGATTAAAATAGATAATACCACCGGCCGAATGGGTTCCAAGAAAACAAGGCTATAATATAGATGATATTGACATTATTATAAAATCTCCCATTTTACAATTTGTATCTGGAAAGCAAGGAATTCATGGTGCATATACTCAATTCAATATTCAGAAAAGACCGATGAGTGTGAAAGAATTTTACGAAAAGGCAATGTCTGAACGATATGCTACACCAAAATATTTTGATTATGAGGATTTAGAGAGGAAGTTCTGGAAGAATGTAACTTATGTGCAACCGATGTAAGTAAATCTTTTAATTGAGTTTTATGTTAAACATAATGTTGATCTTTTTAGATATGGAGCAGATGTAAGCGGCTCATTGACTGATGAAGATGAGGACACTTGTAATATTAATCGTTTGGGGACTATATTAGATTATGTAGAGAAGGATTATCATAAGGCCATCAGCGGTGTAAATACAAGTTATTTATATTTTGGTATGTGGAAAACAACGTTTGCCTGGCATACTGAAGATATGGACCTTTATAGCATCAACTATTTACATTTTGGTGCCCCTAAAACGTGGTACGCTATTCCGCCTGCTTATGGTCGTAAATTTGAAAATTTGGCCAATACAATGTTTAGAGAATGTTATGCTGAATGTTCTGCTTTTTTAAGACATAAAATGTCTCTTATAAGTCCTCAAGTGCTCAAACAGCACAACATACCGTTTAACAAAATCACACAAGAGGTGGTACTTATGCTTAAATTTAAATTATTCCTTATTTCATATTTTTTCATTTCAAATAGCCTGGCGAGATAATGATCACTTTTCCATTCGGATATCATGCTGGATTCAATCATGGCTTCAATTGCGCTGAAAGCACTAATTTTGCATCTGAAAGATGGATTGAATATGGAAAACGAGCGACCCACTGCTATTGTCGAAAAGGTAGTTCTTCTTATTCCTATTTGAATCTTTTTTTAAAAACAATTCTTTTTATCTTTTAGATATGGTTAAAATTTCTATGGAAACTTTTGTAAGAAGATTTCAACCTGAAAGATATCAAAATTGGTTGGACGGAAATGGTTAGTGAATTTATTAAAATTTATTTCATATAAATTAAAATGAAATTTAATTCTTTAAGATTGGGGTCAACATCCTGAAGATGAACCTGGAAAAATAACTTTAGCTCCGAAGCCTATTTTTAACAAAAAAATGATGCTCGAAATCCAAAAGCGCGGTTGTGCACCCATTAAATTGAAAAAGAAACGGTATTATAAATTAAAATTTTATTTTATGCATGATATATTTCAAATTTGAATTTATATTTTAGAAAGTTGAAAGTGGATGAAAATGATGAAACAACAGAATATAAACAAATTAAAAGAGAGATTCCTTCAACGT